>OZ038439.1:5566168-5828668 GCA_964036275.1 Litoditis marina
CTCTCTCTCCCCCCCCCCCCTCTCTCTCTCTCACCCCTCCCTCTCCCTCCCTCCCTGCCTCTCTCTCTCTCTCCCCCTCCCTCTCCCTCCCTCTCTCTCTCTCTCTCTCTCTCTCTCTCTCTCTCTCTCTCTCTCTCCTCTCTCTCTCTCTCCCCCTCCCTCTCCCTCCCTCTCTCTCTCTCTCTCTCCCTCTCTCTCTCTCTCTCCCTTCCCTCCCTCTCCTCCCTCTCTCTCTCTCCCTCTCTCTCTCTCCCCCTCCCTCTCCCTCCCTCTCTCTCTCTCTCTCTCTCTCTCTCTCTCTCTCTCTCTCCCCCCCCCCCTCTCTCTCTCTCTCTCTCTCTCTCTATCTATCTCCTTCCCTCTCATGTTCCTTTGATTCAGACCCGGCTTCGTTCTCGCGTGGACCGCCCCTTCAGGATCAGAGAGATGCATACAAGGACAGAAAGTACGTTTTTAGTCTCAAATTAAAATCTTGAGTTCAAACTTCACATTTTACTGTTAGCATCATGGGGCCAACAGCAAAAGGAACTGCAAAAGGAACTAGGGGAACTCAGGGTAAAAGGAACTAAGATCATGGGAAAAGGAACTTAGTTTCAGAAATATCATGACTAGCAAAAGATTGAGATCTGTAATTAACTATTATATCGTCTATATATAGTCAAAACAAACAATTCCATAGGACACAAAATAGTCAAACCCAATAAATAGTAGTACTCTTTCCGGCTTTGCCTAGTTTTTAACCTTAGTTCCTTTTACCATGCGTTCCCCCTTAGTTCCTTTTGCTGATCACCGCATCAGGCCTACCTTTCGACGAGATCACAGGCATTTCTGGATTTATTTCTGCTGAAAAATGTTGGAGTTTCAGTGTTCCAGATCATTTTGCTCGTGCATAATCAGCAATATTGACTTAACTATCATCCAACGTAGTGATTGTCCATTTGGCTTTTGATTTAGTGGAACTTATAATCCGATTTTTCAAAAACGTTTTGAGGATGTTAATGTATGTATAAGCTTCAAACTGAAACTTCGAAAATAAGTGATAAGGAAGAGTGAATAAGAAGAAAACATAGTAGAAGAGACCCATTTGCAGCAACAGAGCTCCTCGTCAGTCCGATTTCGATCGGAATTCTCGTTCCCACGACGGGGCAGACGGGCGCTCCGGATTCAATACGGTAGGTGGGCACACAACAGTGAGGCGGACTATTCTCTGGCGAAGCTGGTTCGAAAACTGTCAACGTTCAGCGGTTTGAATGGAAAAGAGGAATTTGTTTCACTTTTGGTGGAAAGCTGGAAAGGGAGCTCGTGTTATGAGCGTTTCTAACAATATACGTAATTTTTCTAAACTATCGAAGTGGTTTGAACAAACAGAGCTTGTTTTTCATCAAAATAAGTCAGTTCTAGTGACTATGAACTGTTGTTTAACGTTGCTCTCGAATTACTGTGCACTAGTCGCTTTAGCTCTTCTGATTGAGTAGTCATAGGTCATAGGCCAGATCATCTGAATATCGATTTCAGAGACAACAGTTCAATCCGCGTGCGACTGTTCAGTCTGCTCCCTACATGGGACACAGCGAGTTCCCCACGGTTGATGAGGCAATTGTACAAGGTAAAGGGGGAGGAGAGAGAGAGAGAGAGAGAGAGAGAGAGAGGGGGGGGAGGAGAGAGAGAGAACGAGAGAGAGAACGAGAGAGGGAGAGAGAGAGAACGAGAGGGGGGAGGAGAGAGAGAGAGAGAGAGAGAGAGACCGACGGTTGATGAGGGAATTGTACAAGGTAAATGGGTAGATCATAGAGCACGATTATAGTCGGTTGCTATCAACGTGGAGTTGAGGGGAAACAGGTTTGTGTTCTGTTTTGATGCGAGTATTGGCTGATATTTTGATATGGTACACTTTGTTCCCGTAGTTTTATGTCTTTCGTTCTATGAACGAGATAATGTGTTAAACGGAAGGTACTAACGAGGTAGGAGAAGTTACAGATGTCGAGCAAAATTTACTTAGGAGATTAACAAAAACGTTAAATATGAGTACGGGTGCAAAATGTATAGTTTTCACGTTTCTCGTCTTTTTCACGTATAGTTCACGTGTTTCAGAGTTGTCCCAAATGCAACTAGGTCCTTCTTCCGCCATGGGAAATTCGAAGAATCGTCCGTTCTTCGATAAACCCGCGAAAAAGTCGGCGACTGGCAGAAAAGGGGCGGAGTCGGCTGTCAATTGGAAGGTCGGCCAACAGGCGAAGGCGCCCTGGACCGATGGAGGGGTACGGTAGTTTTATAACTTCTATAGTAATAATCGTTACAATATGGTGAATAAGTAGGATGAGAGGTGAAGTTTTTAATGACGAGAAATTGATACCTTGCATCAACCTGTCCCAAAACCGTGATGGGTGGGCTAAAGATGTACATCATAGATTTTCATTATGGATTCGGTTTCACGCTCTGTTATCTTTCTATCTCACAGTCATGCGTTCACTGGTTCAAACCGGGTGGCACTATTTTAGTTCCGGCCTTTGTGTGCCAGCCGCCAGTTAGATCTAGGCCCAGCCCCTCAACGTTCTCAACTTTCCTCCTTTCTCACCCAAATTGGCATGGGTGAGGAATGGTAGTATCATATACCCAAATGTGTTGGTCAAAGAACCAACAGTTTTATCAATTAAAATCGCATTATTCCAGTTTTTAAGTTGATAATTTCAGTTCTATCTGGCTACTATTATGAATATCGGCCCCGGAGAGATGTGTACCGTTCGTTACGATGAATATGGAAACGTTAGCACCGTTCCCCAAGCTGTTCTTCTTGTGATTTGAATGTGGATTTTGGCGCTCGATTTTATGTCTTACTGTAGGTATTGCAGACTTTATTTTGCATCAGACGCGTAAGCATCATTTTTCTAAATTTTAAATTCGAATCGGCTTTTTAATGTAAAATTGATTGTTTTCTAGTGTTCAGAGTGTTAAATATTTCATTTATCAATAATAGTATGCCTTGTTTCTCATAGCTGAAGTGAAAGATTGGGTTTATTTGCACTTGTTTGTTGTTTTATAGATAAATCTAAATGTTTCATGCTCAAGTTAGTGTTTCTGATTTGTTCATATTAAGTTCGTTCTAACGAATTTCTATTTAGCCTCAGGTCTTTTTTGATGTTTGAATGCCGTTCGAACTCAACAGGGGTCAATCACATCTCACGTGTTTGGGGGTCTCGCCAAAACAGGTGCCGCGATTTCGCAATTGTTCACACATCAAGTAATAATGATGTTAACTGGGCTCCATTAATCATTTATGTTTCATTTTTAAGGACTTTTGTAAACAACCTCTTGGCGCACGTTCACATTACCCGCCTTTTTCATGGATTCAATATTTATATCACTTTATTGAATTACCCTTGCAGATGTCTAAACTAGGCGCCGCCACCGCGCGCGTCATAAAAGGAGCGGCCAGGGCTCGACCCACCGCCACACGGTTAGTTCACGTTTTTTGGAATATTGGAATGTCGGGTAAGACCCGGTTTATACCTCCTAGGCACAAGAGTTGGGTTGTATAGTGAGAAAAACATCATATTACATACGCATGGCATGTATTGGTTCACGTCGATGCAAAATGCCCACGTGAAAAGTATGAACTAGGCCCAACACAGAGTGTGAGTGAGACCTGTTCAGTGATTGTGGACTGTAAGAATCTCCGGGAAACCCAATACATGATAACTATTGCGCTTGTATGAGTTTCAGATATGTGTTCCGTTGATTAGTGATGCAGGTCACTGTTTCTTCTTTTCGTTTATTTAAATTTAAGGCAAAAGAGATTCATGGTCTATGGTTGTTCACTGAAAAAATAGACTATTGAGGTCATGTATATATATATATATATATATATATATATATATATATATATATAATCGCTCCCATATCGTTCTTCTATTGTTCCTCTTTTGTAGAGCAGCCCTGACGCTAACCCCAGAGGCAGTCTCCCGCGTGCGATTTCTACTGGGACACCAGAACAATGCACAGGCGCTAAAGGTCGGTCTCTTACCCTCTTTCAGTCATTTACACCCAACTATCTATACTGGAGAGTTGCGCGGTGCCAGATCAACGCTTATATGTGTGCTATATTTCTAGTATGTTATTGCGTGTACCTACACTGGTAAGAAATGACTATTCTACAAAGAAGCCCGTTTTACGTTACTTACGTGAAGCTTTGCACATTTAAAAAAATACATAGTGAAGAAATCACTGTTCGATACAGGTTTTGTACAAGAACTCGCTTATTTCGTAATACGCATTCATTATGACCTTTTTGAGTTGTTTTTATTGTTTTCAGATCGGAGTGCGACAGAAAGGTTGTAATGGCTTGACCTACACACTCGACTACGCTGCCGAAAAGGCCAAGTTTGATGAAGAAGTGTTACAGGTTCGTATTTTAAAGTTATATGCCGTTCCAGCAATGAAGTATAAAAAGAGAAATTTGCTTTCCCAGTAGGAAGCCGACTCGTTTCGATTTTTCGTGTCATTTTGAGTACTACTTTCATATTTGTTGAGAAGTTGAGACTGTTCACTCAATACGTGTACGTGTCCTATAGCACGACAAAACGATTTTTTTCAAATCAACAAACCTCATTTGTTGATCAAGGTTGGTGTGAAAATAAGGTAAATATTTCTCAGAGATCACACAACAAGAGGAACAGATGTTTTCTGACCCAGCTGGCGTTTGTGAAGTTGTGAGTAATAATTGGTTATTTTAGGACGGAGTGAAGATTTGGATCGACACTAAGGCCCAATTGAGTCTTCTGGGCACAGAAATGGACTACGTGACCGACAAATTGAGCAGCGAATTCGTGTTTCGCAACCCGAATATCAAGGGAACCTGCGGATGTGGAGAATCGTTCAACTTATGACACTCTCTCTCGTCTATGACGTGAGCAGTCGAAAATATGACGTCATTCTAAAATAGAATTGAGAAATGTGCTTGATAACTCAAATCCGTGTAAGAATGTAAGGACAATATTGCATGATTTCGTGTTTGTGCACGTGATTTGAGTTGTCGACTAATTTTTAGAATAGATGATTGGTTGTTGTATTTTGAAATGTCAGCATATTTGTAAGACGCCGAGGCGGTCTGAGAGGTCTAGTTAGTTTCGAGTCTGGTGTATTGTATTGTACTTGTCATTTCGAACTGATTTCTGTAGAACTTTACTGGAATCCTCTAGTTTTTGCATATTTGTCGTAGCTTCTGTATTATCGCATTATCGCATAGTTATAGATGTATTAGGTTGTTTCATGATAGAAGAGTATAGATTATTAGATATTTTAGTATAGAATATTATCTCAGTCATTGCCTAGTTTTGATGTGTTTTTGTGCCGGTCTTTTTTCTTCAACTGATTTTCAAAGTCAAAGGTGATTTTATTCGATTTACTAGTGAAACAGGTTTCTCAATGTATATAAACGAGAATTTTCATACACTGTTTGTATTCTGATTGGTCCGTTAACTTCGGATAACCTATATCTGAACTTATTGGATTGTATATAATATATGTTATTGATTTTCTGGTTTTTTTTATCATCATTTACCTATTTTTGTCTATTTTAGTCATAGAAATGGCGCCCGCAGAAGAGAGAAAGAAGTGTGTGAAAAAGGCGAGTAAAATGAAGGACCCCGTCACACAATTGGACTGTCTACCACAACACGAGGACAGAAAGACCGTGGACGGGTTAGCATTTTACTTTTATTATTTGACCGAGTGAACGCTGAAAGAGAATGTAATTTGCTTTATGTCATATATGTGTGAAGTGTCGATATAGTCCTAGTGGGGCGGGTTGGGATATTTTATTCGTTGTTTGTGTTTGTTCAATCGTTAAAGCGTTAACCACCCAGGTTTACTCGTTTCTGTTTGTATTTTATCTCACTGGATATATTCGAATTCGACTAAATACTCTTGATTGGGAAGAAGGATGTGAAAAGTGGAATTACGTGGATTATTATGTAAAGTGATGTGCTTTTAGCAAAGAAAACCTAGTTTTAAAAGTAAAAGCATCCTTTTACATTAGAATAACCTGAAAGTGTGCGAGGAACTACTACAGCATGTTTTACCATTGCGTTTTTTGGTATTTGTATCTTGTATAGAGAGCCTGTAATACTTTAAACTGTCCGTTTTGTTGCAGTGAAATCATTTCGTTCCAAACGTATTGGGCAACGCATTTATCGGATGAACAGAACAAGTGGATATTCGAGCTATTCACCAGGAACATGTACGAACTGTGAGTTTGGTTTATTTTTAGATCTGTTAAAGCAGGACGATTATGTGGACCGATCCCGTGGAAATGGTCCTTTCAACTTTCAACTGCAATTGAAAAATGTATTGCAGTTTAAAGGACTGAAGCGCTAGGATGGGACCGCATAATAGTCCTTCGTTAACAATTTTTTTGTATCTTCACTACACTGCTCACATACTAAGCATTTCACTAGAATAACACCAAATTACATCACAAATTCTTCAACATTGAACATTTGTTTCTGATGTGCACCAGCTAAATAGATAAACTCATCAACGCACCATCACTACTACCCTTTCATGTTTGAGAGAAGCTCCTATCACAAACGGAGATTTTATTTCTCTGTTTTGAAATGACTTAAACCATTTCTTTTGTGAATGAATCTATTTTTAGCTATTCGAAGTCTCAATGGGGATGGGATGCGGAGTCGAAAAAGGCCGAACTGAGTGCAACTACTGCGAGGTGAGAACTTACCTGAATACAGATTCGAGTAATTCAGTCCTGATGCGAATCGATTATGGAATATGATGTTCTCGAGGCTCGAGCTGGTTGACTAAAGAGTCTTGCAATTTTCCTAATTACACTACAATAATATGATTTATGATAGCCTCGGACAGGCGTGAGTTATGTCGTTTTGTGCTGTCCAGCATCACAATAGCGGAAGTGCTTGACCTCAGTTCTCAGTTTTGTGTTTTCATTGTACAAAAACAAAATATACACTAGTAAGGTGTGCCTGTTTTAGAGAGGGAACCCGTTTTCGGTTTGGAAACATGATCATTCGTGATTTGAAGCAAACAAGCAACGTTTCACTTCTGTATGAGTATGAGCCCGTTTATCGAGTTTTTTCGGACCATTCGGAGAACTTTATTGGAATTGAAATATCAAAAAAATAACAAGTGTTCAGGATATGCATGTGACACCTACTGTCTAGTTTGCTGTTCGCATTGCATTAGTTTCGTTCCAAATATGATTTTTGTTCATTTCTGTTAACTATCCCTCTGTTCCAGATTCATCATTGCGTTGAATGACAAAGGAGAGCAGATTGGCTACAGTCATTATCGATTCGATGTAGACCACGAGTGCCCAGTTGTCTATTGGTACGTGCAACATTCAATGAATAAATGAATCCACCTTTCTCTGTTGGAGATCTACATGTGTGTTACGTTACGTTGCTTTGTTAGTTGCAATGTTATGACTTAGTTTAAAAATTGAAGTTTCAGTTTAGTTGTGCAACTTTTGTACGAGTGCCCAGTTTTCTATTGGTACGTGGAACATTTACTAAATCTATCTTTCTATGTTGATGCCCGCAGATTTATCTGTGTCCGCTTTCATTCATTTGTAAATGATCCAGCACCCAGTTTTTGAATGATTGGTTTTTGCACTTTTACGTCATATCTCACCTTGGGTTAACGTTAGCTCGATAAATACGATAATTTGTCTGAGGACTGAGGACTAAGGTGACAATTTATAACATTAAAGAAATTTGGTTCCCGGTCCAATTGGTTTTACTAAATTTCAATCCAATGTTGGTTTCTCTGTTTCAGTTATGAGATCCAAGTGGAGGAGAAGTATCAGAAGAAGGGAGTGGGAAGTCTTCTGATTCACACACTAGAGGCACTCGCTCAGAAGTAAGTCGGCACAGGGGTTTCGCTGGTAGATATATAGGATTATTGTACTGAAGAATTATAGTTATAGGATTAGGTTTATTTCACAGAAATCACCAATTATTGTTCAATCATTGATAAAAACCCCCAGAATTCTCCACTTTATTGGTGTGACATATAACATGTATTTTTACTGTGTAAAAAGCATTGTGACCAATTGTGCCATGTAATTGTTCGTACCTCGTGCGTATCAATTTTCTACCAAGTTTGGCTGAATTTCCGAAATCCCCGGTTTGGGAGATACTAAGTTTCAAAACGAGTTTCATTCGGAAGAACAGTCTTATTATACTGATGTTTTCTTATGTCCCGCTAATCTGAATCCCATTAAAGGACCGGAATGGAGAAGGTGATGGCTACGGTATTCGCGTTCAACGACAAATCCCTCGGTTTCTTCCACAAACTGGGCTACGAGGCGGATGTCACATGTCCCGATGAAATGCAGGGACTCGACTATCTCATTCTCAGCAAGACTGTCAATTAGAGAGGAAGGGAAAATAAGAGCATGCACCGGTAAACTTCTGTCCGAATAGTTAATTTGTCTATTTTCGATGCAAAATCATTAAGTTGTACATTTGTCGGACTAGGACTCCTTAAAACACCAGTAAGGTCCGACTAAGCGACAAAAAGTAGTCCGTTTTAGATGTGAACACGTGAAAATTTATGATTTTTTCCATCAAAAGTAGACAGATTTTCTTATTTTCGACGAAAAAGTAGTCCGTTTTCTGGAATTTTTCTTCCTATTCGGACAACTTTACTGGTGTATGGACTCATTTTTGTGAAATAGTGTGTAGCTCGAGGGTTGGTTGGCTGTGCGTTCTGAGGGTTGTATAAGTTGTAGCACGAATTGGTGACCCTTTTCAAAACTATTCTTAAGCTAGAAGTCGCTTCTCAAAGTCGAAAATCGAAATAGGCAAAGCAGCTTTTTTACATACTTATTCACTCTGCATATAGTACCTCCAATATTGCCAGATTGTGATTTTTCTTGTTTTCATTCAGAAACAATGTTTGAGATTGATCTGCTGTTGTTCAATTTAGCCATGCTAGTTTCGAATTGCAAGTTTGTTGTGTTTGTAATCAGGTAAGACGTTGCTCATTAAGTCGGTTCTGTGTATCCTTATTGTCTCTGTAGTTTGTACTTTGGTATAGGGCCGGTATTCATTCCGATCTCCCTTAGTCCCAGTGTTATTTTCCTCATTCCCTCACTATTTTAGTCAGGTTTAGATTGTATTGTGGTTGATGATTATTCATTGATTCTTACTGAGACCTTTCCTTAATGTGGGTAATTTTTATACTATAATGCTTGTATTCACATGTTGTCTAATCTGTTCAGTATTGTCTTTTATTATCATAAACATTGCTGCATACTGCATTTATACTCTTGTTGTTTTATGATTTTGCCGCTCGGTCGGATAATTGTCGCTTTTGTTGATGATAGGGAAAATGGACAAATTTGATTTCTAGAACCACGATCGATTGGGTAATGGGTAATCATAATCACTAATCAGTACTTTTAGCTGTTTATGTCGTTGTAAATATTGTTTCACGTAACTTAAATTCGGAGGGGCTACTATTTCCAACAGTTTTTTAATGTTTAGTTCTTCTATTTTGGCTAATGTCGAGTACTCTCTTCGGTAGATAATTGCTGGATCTCATTAAGCATGCGTATACTCTTTTCATTTTGACATGAACTCCTATAGTATACTTTCAAAATATGCATTTATTAATCCGCAGCGCATTAGTGAAATCAAATCGTTCGAGCTACAGAATGTTAAAGTATATGCTTCGATATACAGTAAAGGAGTGCACGTTTGAGCGATAAGAATCGTGCGCAGCGCGGAGCGCTGCGCAGATTAGTTTTTGTTCAAAGGTCTGCAGACATTACAAAACAGATTATTACAATTTTCTTCAAAGTACGTCGACCATTTTCTTAGATTTTTGCATGAATCACTGAAGGGCAACACGTCTACAAGATACCAAGTTCACTTTCCATGTAGTTATTTATTGAGAGGAGTTAGAGGGCCCAACGTCTCGCAAAAATGGCTTCCGTGCGGGGCGGCGGCGCCGGCGACAAAAGTGTCCGCCTCCTCAAATCTCGGCATAGTTTCGCACAAAATTAACTTATTCCCAAAATTTTTACATTATTGAAAAGATTTAAAAAAGTTGAGATATACGTATTTTCCAGGTTTGTCTGAAATTTGAATATTACGTGTGAGAGAGCCGAAAATGGTCTCGCAAAAAATCATGGATAGACCGGTTTCGTGAAAATAAAAATGAAAGAAGAGTTTAACGTGTAGTAGGAATCATTTTTCCAATGGAGATCTCATGACAGGCGGGTACAGCTTGGTTTTCATTCCTATTCACATGTCTGAATGGCGGATTGGATAAAAGCTCTATTTACGCACGGCGAACGGAGGTTCGATTCCTGCCTGGAGCACAAAATTTGCTATCACTTGAACGAGTTTACAACTACACAAAACGTTCTGAACTACGACGCGTTTTAACATAAAATTCCTTGTTTAGATTGTTGTTCAAAAATATCATTTTTATCAAAAATGACCGTTACTTCGTAACCATAGAAAAAGAGTTCAATTAGTATAAAAAACGAGTGTATAGAAAATAAAGATTAGTTTTGGATAAACATGTATAAGAAATATAAAAGAAGTCCAATAAAAATATTTTGAGGAAAATGTTAATCTCGCTTCTCTTGAAAACAACGGAGTATAAGCTAGATTATTGTGAGTCGCAGTCAGAAGTTTTCTTTCGGTAGCAAAAAACTCGGTATCCTTTTTTTGAATTCTCAAACCGAGCGAGATTAGACTTTTCCTCAAAATATTTTTATTGGACTTCTTTTATATTTCTTGTACATGTTTATCCAAAACTAATCTTTACTTTCTATACACTCGTTTTTTATACTAATTATATAAATGTTGCCTAAAACATATACTTTTCTTCTTTTAACGTTCCTTGTTCAGAGGTCACTCGCATGTGGTCCGTTTGTCGGTTTTTGGACGTACCTTCCACCAGCAAATGCATCCAAGTGTTTCGATGCGCTTCCTATCTACCCAGGTTCGTTTTTCGGCCAATTACACATGCAACCAGGTTGCATGCAACCAAAATGCAACCTGGTTGCATGTGTTAAGAAAATCTGGTTGCTTTCAAGATGCAACCGGGTTGCTTTTGGTTGCTTTCCAAATGCAACCAAAAGCAACCAACTTGCAGTAAAAACAGGAAATTGTCCAAAAATTGAGTGTTTGGTTGCATCTGGAAAGCAACCAAATTTTCTTAACACATGCAACCCGGTTGCATTTTGGTTGCATGCAACCTGGTTGCATGTGTAAACCGCCTCGTTTTTTGTAATATATTAATAGATAGTTGTGAAAAGTTTCTACTTTTACGTATACGAAAGTAAATTCGATAGACAGAACACAGAACAGAAACCTTCCTGGTTGGAGTGGACATATAACAAACTTGTTAGTTACCAGTCGTAAATTTGTTTCTTATTCGTCCGAAATCATTACTTTTTTTTGTCCGATAACCACCACTTGACGAAAATATTCAAAATCCAAGTGTTTTGATTGATTTATTGACATACACGCATGTGATTTACAATAGAAGAATGAAAACTATTGACAGTAGATTCACCTTTATTGAACATCAAGCTGAGAGTCATAAAAGATTTCCAAATTCCGGGATGCAAATATAACTGGTTTCCTATTGTGCTTCCGTTTCCAGGAAAACCAACTATTATGGTGTTCTCGGAGTCAAGTCGACCGCTACAATGGAGGAAATTAAAACTGCGTTTGTCGCCAAGTCGAATGAGGTAACATTGGTTTTGTGTGAATTTCGTAATTCATTTGGGTTACTTATCACAAAAATGACTTGATGGGAACTCGTATAGAGATAATCATCGTGCAAATCCGAAGGAAAACGAGAAATTTATTGGCTCTTTTGACTTTTTCTGGATGAAAGTACGTTCATAATGTTACAATAGTTTTATTATTTTAAGGTTCCCGGATGAAGTATTTGCATCGTGTTGGTTCGGCTCGAAAACTATTCTGTGATGTACCAACCGAATTGGTTTTAGAAGTACCGCCAAAATGGAAATTATCTTCCAACTTTTGCCTTTGCCCTTTTGCCTCATTATGTATTCGGCTTTACGATTGCCAAAATAGGAATGTAATGCTTTACTCTGGCCGAATACTTTGAAAACCAAGTGCCGTATAGAATTTAGAGTACGAGACGTTCAGTGCAAATTAATGTTTACCTTTTCAGCTGCACCCGGATGGTAGATCAAATAAACCGTCGGATGAGAGGGTTGGTTGGAGTACGCAGAGTGACACGGAGAAGTTCATGCTTGTCAAGGAGGTATTTATTTGGTTAATACATCAGTAAGGTCCGACTATTCGATAGAAAAGAGTCCGTTAGATTTAAACTAGTGAAAATTAATGGTTTTGCATAAAAAATTCCACATTTTCTCGTTTTTGGCACTGAAGTAGACCGTTTTTCCATTTGTTCTGGCTATTCGGCACAACGTCACTGGGGTATGATTTGGTCGTATGCTCTACCTGATTAGGATTATTTGGCATTACCTCCTTGTCACTGGTGGATCGCACACTTTTAGCATGAACATACACCAGTAAAGTTGTCCGAATAGGCAGAAAAATGCGGAAAACGGACTATTTTTTCAGCCGAAAAGAAGAAAATAGGTCTTTTTTTGATGAAAAAACAAAACTGTTCGCATGTTAACATCTGAAAACGGACTACTTTTCGTCACTAGTCGGACCCTTCTGGTGTCTGAGCATGAATGTTTGATTGTTCCCGAATTCACCATACCATCTGTCAGGAGTTGGATGATTAGGTCGAATATGTCAAACGAATAGAAGGCTGCATAGTTTTACTCGTACTCTGGATAAATGCCAGGAATGGTTAAAATAATGGGCTTTCACTCTACCTAATGGGGCTTTTCTGATCCTAGTGATGAAATTTGATAAATTTTATTGAAAGTGGTCAAATTTTATTGGGAACAGTCATACTTACTGGTGTGGGCTTGTGTGCTCCGAGTTTATCGAGAGTCTACTAGTTTGTCTTTTAATATTTCAGTTCAATAAACTCTCCGACCTTTCCAGGCCTACGACTGTCTACGTAAACCGGAGAAAAGAAAGGCCTATGATGACAAAATTCTGTCTACAGGCGGCGGTGGATATCTCATGGAGGTCCCGTTTATTTCCAGCCGCTTCAGTGCCTTTCATATGTCTCAAACCTATATTAAACAAATTGAAACCTCACTCTATATTTTATTTTCATCAACAGGAGCCAACTTTGTAGTCAGGTTGAACGATAGTGTAGGTCCTTAACTACGATTATAGGGTTGATGTTGGGAAGGGATGCTCTAGTGTTACATCGTTACTATTCTGCTGTTTCGTAGTTTGATTCCGTTTCAGGTATAGTTGATAATCTTGCTGTGTTTCTAGTTTATAGTCCAGAATGTCAGATATGATCATCCTGTATGTGATTCCAGAGCTTAGTAGTCTAGCGATGTATTTGTTTTTAGACAGTTGTTGAGTATCGAGTTTGCTATTTGCAGGCGAAATCCCCGAAGTTCAAGGAGCCGTCCATCATTGAATTGAATCGAACGAGAAACTCGTCTTATATGGGTCCCGGACGGAACACCGCATCCAGTAACGGGCATTTTAGGTGGGGTGTACGGTAGCTATAGATTATGCTGTCAGGGAATAAGGGTAGTCATTCCTTTGAGAGAAATAATGGTAGTATTTACTTTGGAGGAGACGGAAATACGTCTAGGGATCAAGGCTTTTGAAATAAGTGTATCTTACATTCACAAATTCGCATTTTGGTACAGTATACTTCACCCATCTTTCGGAGATTCTGGCATGAACCTCCAAACAGTATCTCACATTCCAGAAATCCTGAACGGGAATACTTGGAGGAGAAGCGAAAGAATCGAGGATTTGTCTACATCGCCGTCTTTTTTGGAATCTGCATCTTCGGGAATTTAACTTATGTCATGTGAGTTATACTTGTTTTAATCAGGAAACTGGTAGTCCGAGTTTTGCAGAATTTTCCGAGAACTCTGTCTTCAATCTATAACTTGTTAGTTGTTATGGTCTCAGTATTAGGAACGGCCAATGATCAATGTTGAAGCTGAATATTCAAGTATAAGATAGTAATTGAATTATAGTTAAATCTTGAAGGTATCATTGGCTCGGAAAGAAAATAAGGATAGAATGAGTGATTCGAATGACTATTCATGAATTTACGTTGTATCTAGTAGACAATTATTAAAAAGGTGAAAAATGCCACATACGCAAGTAACCTGATCCCACTGCAAAGCTAGATGGAGACTGGTAACCATTCTGACCAACCATATTGGCTGGACTGGTAATCGGTTATCAATGTGTTAGCTACTTCGGTAACCGGAAAAATGGGAGACTCTATTAATAATTATAATCATATAATAATAATTATCACAGGGAGATATATATGCTTCGTCTCTTAAATACTAAATTTTGTCATTCAGGATGATGCATCGAGGTCGTCCTTCTGTGTTGGAACGGAGGAAACAGTTATAGTTATCGATTGAATCAGTCAATGACTCTTTAGGCAGTTTTTTGCTTTAATTAGGAAAGTGTTTGAATGCAATGTTATTTTTCCGGGATAGGATCTGAGAAAGAAGTCTACTACATTTGTGACTTTGACTCTTGACATGGGTTAATGGTGAACTAATCTACTTATGGGGTAAACTTCTTTTTACTTTACACACTCTTAGCGGTTACCCAGTAGCTAGCTGTCGTTAGTTAGTTTGGAAGCTTACGCAATTGAGGTTTTTAGGTAGGAATGTATACGTTTTGTGTATTGCAGTTTTAGGTTGGAGTCAAGTTTGATTCTCTTGTGATTAATAATTACTTGTTCAACTAGTTCATTGTTGTTTTATATATTTTCTCGACACCAGTTTTTATGGAGCCGCTGAAACTTGTTTGTGATATTTTTGTAAGGTAGGATAGAGATTATAGATGTTGTGTTAAATAGTCTGGTTTAATGGTTTTCAAAGGAAGTTTCAGATATGAATAAATTGTTTTTTTTTCTAATATTTGTGATCCCGCTTTATCAAAGTAGTTTCCTGCTGCTATTTTACCTTCATTCATTGTTGTTACGGTTTTGATACCCGTTTGGTAATACAGTATGTTCCACCCATAGTGTACACAGCCAAAATCAGTTTTCGAAGTTCCAGCCTTTTTGTCTTGTAACATTTCTGAAAATTTTCTAATTGTCGCTGCCAGTAGTGCCAGTTCTCTACCGTTATTTTTATATACTACACGTTGAAGTTAGAAACTCTTTCCTAAAACTCAAAAATATCTTTATCTTACTGAAGTGGAGAACAGATAATAATGTGATATTTGAACCTCATTGGTTCTATTGAGTTCTAACTTTATATTGGCCTTTTTTCATTCAGCTGTGAGCAGTGAATGAAGCCCCGCCCCCTCATCGATTGAATTCCCAATTATGCTCCGCCCATCGACCTCTCTGGGGAGGATACTGTATGGATATAGAAGACACGTCAGATGGCTGACTTCAGCCGGACCGGGGTACGTTTACTGTTATATTTCTAGTCATTCCCACGTGGAATTCTACAGTATGCTTTTAAAACGTCCAACATGGTACATTTCCCGAAAGCTAAAATACTTTGGAAGCCTTGCGGTGTCCTATAGCAGATTATAAATTGGCCAATTCTACAACTAACCGGGTTTTTTGGTAACCTATTTTTGAGACTACCTTGGTAGGTAACCTGAAAGTAACCTGAGACTAAAATTCGGTTACCGTTCAAACTAACGGTAAAAACCACATTTTGCCTTAGGAAAACAGGTAACCGGTTTTTCATTTTAGGTTACCAACCGGTTACCTACTGAGGCAACCTCGAAAATAGGTTACCAAAAAAGGGTTAGGTTACCTAAAAACCCGGTTATATATAGAATTCATCTTGTAAATTGTTTCTGAGGGTGATATTTTCATTTGAAAACAATGATTAGTGAGTTGATCTGGAAACTGCAGGAGTCCACGTAGACAGGGAACGAACTATGTATTAAGTATTAAGGTAGTATAAGAAGATGAGATCGGGAAAAACGAACCAATCGAACGATTCCCAGATTTGCTGTAGGGTTTGTTTGAATTAGTAGTTTTCATACATGTACCGGTACTATAGGCTAATCCAGTGTTTTAAATCAGTGTTGCCCATCCCACAATATAGAAAGAATTGAAAACGAGAAACAATGTTTAGCTAGGCGCTGGCAGTGAGGCTCAACAAACGTTCAAAGCTAATACCAGGTATAGTGTGCACTATCTTCACTTTTCAAAGTAAGAACAACATTCAAGTTGGTCATTTGACTTTTGACCATTGTTTTAGCAGTTCTTCCGATTTCTATTCCCTGTTGGGTGTTCGAAAAGACGCGACTCAACGGGAAATCAAGGCAGCCTACTATCAACTCTCGAAAAGGGTAGGTCGTTATTCTGAATTAAGGTACTGTAACTGTTAGTTTTGGTGTATGTTATGTCAGCAAATGTGTTTTTTGCATTTCTGTTCTTCACTGGCATTGATGAATGGGTCAGTAACAGATCTGAACACCTGTACATGGTTAAATCACTCGTTTTTCTTCAAAATCGGGATTCAGAACTGGTTTCAAACAAATGTCACCTGTACTGCATTTGCTCCAAGTTATATTATGATTTTCAATGATTTTAGTTTGCTATGTTTTAGTACCACCCGGATGTGGCTGGTTCGAATCCCAGCGCAGCCGGGAAGTTCATTCAAATCAGCGAAGCCTACGAATGTCTGCGGGATCCCGATCGGTACGTTAACATACACCAGCAAGGTTTTCCGAATAGTCAGAAAAGTTCGAAAAACGGACTACTTTTCAGCCGAAAAGATGAAAATCGGTCTACTTTTGAGAAAAAATCCTAAATTTTCACGTGTTTACATCTAAAAACGGATTACTTTTTGTCGCTTAGTCGGACCTTTATGGGGTGTGTACGTTAATCTCTTTTTGAGGGCTAAAGTCGAAGCGTTTCACAGACTGAACATCGAAATTATCGTCAAAATAATCATAGAGTCATCGAAATTCATTCCAATTAGCTTACTTGGATGAGTGAGCTTACAGAGTACGGCTGTTAGTTAGAGAGTTTGTGGTGAAGATGGTACTTTGGTAGGGGGAACTTCTTCCCGAACCGACTCTTCCCGAACCAAAATCGAACCGATTCTCCACGAACCAGGTGGTTTGTACAAAACCGTAATCAAATTCAGGCTGACAAAGATGGAACCGAGCCAATTCCACTAAGAAATGCTGAATTTGGTCGGCTACGTAACGTTTGTTAGGGTTTGGTTGGGTTACTTGTCGGTTTATAACTTGTAACCAAGTGGTTCGGTTTTTTTACCGAACCAACGGGTTCGGGAAGAATCGGTTCGATTTTGGTTCGGGAAGAAATTTGCCCTTAGGTAGATTCCGCCGATCTTCTCTGCCAGTTCAGCACACCAGTAAGCTCTGACCATTCTTCAAGCGGACAACTTTCTTGGAGTAGGCTAACCCTATACGCCTATTGAATATCGGCCTATTGAATATAAGAAAGAGAGGGAGAAAGAAAGAGGGAGAGAGAGAGAGTGAGAGCATACACCGCCAAGGGTCTCATATATTATTTTTCAGTCCGCGACCCCCCCTGGGACACTGTGAGAGGGAGAGGGGGAGAGAGAGAGAAAAAGAAAAAAAGTAAAATTGAGGAGGAGAGGAAAAGGATTCCTATTCCTCTCTACTGAATATCGGCCCGAATAGCATACGTGATGAGCTCACAATGTACGGTTCCCTTAGATGTAAACGTTTCAGGGAATGTAATTTTAAATTCATTTCCATCACGGCATTCGATTTTCTTATTTCCAGCCGCCGAGCCTATGATAACCAGTCGACTGGTGGGGGTGGAAGGTACCCGGGAGACCCTTTTCGGGTCAGTTTCTAGTTGGAAGAGAAATCGATATCTGATTGTGAGGGGGCGGGGCTTAGTTTTTATTCGAGTTTACTTTGTATGATATAGATTTCGATTTCTCTGAGAAGTCATGGGTTACTGTGTTAATTCTTATCTTAATGATATCAAATATTTCATATTTATTCCGCTCACGTCGCTTCGTTACGAGGCGGTGTTCATCATACATATCAACAATGATCAAATAACGCAGTGTAAAAAATAGCGTATTGGTTAACTTTAAAATCGCACCGTTTTGGCTCGATGATTGTGTAATAATAACATTAATAGTTATGAAAATACCAATAATAATTCTCATGTTTGTTGTTTAGTACTACGAGGAGCGCACTCGCCACTCGAACCCCTTCCACAGCAGACAGTACACACAGGCCGAGTATCAGAGGGTCGGTCACAGATTATATGATACATGTCTATTTAAGGATTGTTTTTTGATGTCGGTTTCATACACACAATACACACAATACACACAGGTTAGAAGCGGTTAGAAGCGAATTATGTCTCTAACTTCACTCTAAAACATCAGTAAACCTGTGTACGTAGTTCATATTCAACAATCAGAGGTAAAACCTAAAGTACCCTAGAGCACAAAAATAGCGTGTTGATGAGGAGGGTCCAGAGACGAGGGAGGCTTTTCTGTGCTTCCTGCGACACCAACTACTCTGTTACCCAATTGGGAATTGAAAAATGAACTGTTTACATTATTATTGTTGCTAATGTGTTACTCTTGTCAATTCCGAATAAAGTTATCATATGAATGAATAAATGAACCACGATTAATATGTGTAAAATGTATATTATCTATTGAATATATGTATTTCAGATCTGGGAGGAGTTCAACCGTCTGCGCAACGAGCGAACCACTTATGACCAGCGAATGGAGTGGGAGAGAAGGAAGGCCTGGAATGACATGGCACGGAAGAGGGCAGAGAGGTGGCAGCAGTTTCATGCACAGTACGTTGTAGAAGTACAATTAACTTCAATATTAGATATAAGTTAGGATGTAAGTCATAAGTAAATTAGATTTAATTAAATTTCTATATTATTATAATATGATTACAAAATATATCAGAAAGAGGGCCGAGAGGTGGCAACAGTTTCATGCACAGTACGTTCGAGAACTGTTATTTTTGTCTTATAATTATTTGCAACAAACATATTTGTTGATGGGTAGCTTCGATTTGAGCTGAATCCCTGTTCTTGGTTTGAAATTATCGGATCATACGCCGCCGAGAGTCTGTTATTGGTCTTGAAATCTCTCGCGACCCATCCAAACTGCGCTTTTCCCTATATTTGGCTTTCTGACTGTTAATTGTTTATAAATTTCCTCAGTTTTCAACTCGCGACCCCCTGCTTTTCACATGAATTTGTTCGTGACCCTCTATTCCATAAGAGATCTTGACAATGTTTTCGACTCCATAGGTAAATCACCCCATTAAAATGGCGCTGACCCATGCTCATTTTTGTATAATTTCAGAGACTTACGCTCATTTTTGGAATCCAAAATTGTTTGAAACGCGATAAACGAGAAAAATAAGCATGGTTGCAGGGGTATCATGTCTGTTTTAAGGTTACGCACATTCATTTTATAAACATTGGTATTTAACTATTTTACCTATGTTCGACTCGTAGTTATGCACGAACTTTGCAACTTTTACCCTATCTCCACTTTCACTGTGGAAAAGAACTAAATTATTTCCCGAGAATATGGCAGAGACTAGGACTAGGGTAATTTCGAGCCCTGTTCCAGAAGATCCAGATTTCTAGATTTCCTTCTTTTCTCTTTTCTCCAGATTTGATTATTGATTTCTTTGTGGAAAAGGCGGTTGAAAACGGATATGTTCGGGGAATTTATCACATGCGAGTGTGTTAAATTGTGATAAGTGTAAGTTTGTTCTTTGTTATTATTGTTCTTTGATCCGTTGTTCAGATATCCGAATGGTCCCCCTGGTTCGTTCAAATGGGAATGGAGCTGGAAAGATGGACAGAATACACAGGGAATCAACCGGGGATGGGAACTGTTTCGGTACGTTTTCCAAAACTACTTGGATGTTACTCATATAAGTCTCATATATCTGATATAGCTATGTGTTAGTTTTTTATAGTTGCCAAATGGGAGTGATCAAATTCTCAGACAATTCCCAGCCAATTGGCCAGCCACTTTTTTATTGGCTGAGCGAGAGAGCGTGCAGGTCAGAGAGACCCAGATATCTGCGGCCTCATTGACCTGCACACTCTCTCGCTTTTGTAGCTGGCCAATCGCAGAAAAAATGGCGCCAATCATTCTGAGTTTATGTTGTAGGCCACCCAGAACACACACTCCACATTTTACGAGTTCCGATCAAAAAGCAACGCGATCAAACTACGAACCGAGTGCGATAGGCTTGCTTGGGAAAAAAGAATCCTCTTTTTGGAGACAGCTGTTCAAACTAATAGGTACAATATAGCATTGAATGTGAATCGTGAAAGTTACAACTTCTCCTTGATTACATATACTGATACCAGCCCTTATGAAACTGTTTTCCTTCTCAGTTTGTTCAAATGCGCCACTGCTGTTCGGTTCTTTTTTCATAATGGTTTTTTGCAGAAAGATAATGATGGTCTACTTTGTGTGCTTCTTCGTGATTTCACTGGTTCGCGTGTCGCTACAGGAAATGTGAGTCGTGAGATTTTCTGGATAGGTTTTTCCCAATCGTTTTCTTTTGGAGTAGTTCGCTCGCATTTTCGCTTCATTTTCACCATCCTTAGTAGTTCTAGCCTGACATTTAGCAAGTTGATACTTGAATTGTCAGAGAGCTGGTTTGCTGTAAACAGGACCGTGCCCGGATTTTTTTTCGAGCAAAAATACGGTTTGACTACCGCGCCTCGAAATTCAATATTTTCTCAGTCTATTTCTGGTGTTTGCAGCGAAAATTAAAGCAAATAGTTGTGGGTAGATCACTTTTTTGCTTATAGATGTAACTGCAACTTATAGAAATATTATTATGAATTTTTCAGTGGTAATTCGGCGACGTCGAAGAAACAGGAAATTCCGAATCTTCCCACATCCGACCGTGGGAAAATCGACGATATGATGGGGCGTGTCCCCACTGGCCCCGCCCATTTCGGACAGGCTCCGCCCCCGGAGCTACAGTATACCCAGAATGCAGGAGATACTCAATTCTCCATGTATAATGGACCGAAGAGTTACTAGTTCGAACTTAGAATTTACTAGGATTATTTATTGTTTTTATTTATGAGCTTATTCCGATAGATTAGCATATATTGAACAAAGATGGGTAATATTTAGAGGTAGTTAGAAACTAGTTATTCGGTTATTAGTTTGTTCCCAATATGTTCTTGGGTAACTGGTGTAGGGGTGACCATGAATGAGTTGTAGTTTGATCAGAACTAAGATAACGAGATCAACCTTTAAACACAGCAGAATTAGATACCGGTTATAGCCAGCCTCTATCTGTACTGGGTACTGTAGCAATTAACGAACTCTTCTCTTGCGTGCATGCTGTTTTCATAGTTTTCTGTTGTGTACTCGAATGTCAGTGGTTTTTGTACATATAAATAATGTTTGATAAACGTTTTTGAAGTGCTTGTACAGAATACAATACACTTTATCAAATTTTGAATAGCGAACTACGGTTACTAAGAACATTCTCATTTTTAGAGATTTTCAATGATTTAATGTATAATGAGGAATTAATTGAAATGTTCCGGTAATTTGATCATACGAAACGAAGATACCTAAATGATTATACACAGTATGGAAATACCATCGATTGAATTACAAATCGGATTCTAGAAATTGGAATTGTGCAATATTTTTCTCCATGGATTGCAATTGGTTGTGAAAAAGTTTGAATACTTTTGCTGTGAAGATACAATGTTTTCAAGACCACAACAGGCCTACAATATATGCAAAAAGTGATATAAGTTTGTGAATTGAATTGTAAACTCATCCTCTTTGCCTGAAGCGTCAAAAAGTCTCGCTGATGTTTTTGTGAGAACTCGAAAATTACTGAAATGTAGGCTGAGTGGAGCTGTGAAATGTATGCTGAGTGGATGAAAGTAAATGTGGTAAAAGTTTTTTTGAAGAAAATACAACCGATATAATTTCTGTGTTTAGTTCATGTTTTACCCCCGCAAATGTTTTGTGTAATTAATACTTTCCATAGCGCGATTTACGTGAAATTGACGTGAAATTAGCATATGTGAGATGAAACTAGCATAGAGAGACAGGTAAAAAAACGCGTTAACTCACTTAACATATTCGCTGAAAGAGAGAAGGAAAATACCATTAGGACTGTTTCTGCTCGCAGACTCCTTCGCATTCGAACATAGCGCACATTAATCTATCAAGCTATTATCATGGTCCGCAACAACAACCCGGTAAGCAGTCACCAAAAACGTTCCAACGACTTTTAGGGAAACTTATTCACTACTTATTCAATTATACAATGTCGACCTTTAACTTCAGCAGTTCACCCCCCAGGACGATATGAAAATAGTTTTTGAGTGCTATTTTCAGATGACTTCAATAATTTCAATTTTTTCATAGGAGGCCAAGTCGCTTCTTGCGGCTCGTGGAGAACAGGAGAAACCGAACGAGACAGAATGGTCAAAGACACTGAAAAGGTATAGTCTATACCATTTCTAGTTGAACTCCTACAGTACATATAGAAACTTTTCGATGCTCTCTGACAAATACTTAAAGTACGTTTAAAACTCTCGCGCACTTTTTGTGATAGGGAACCGGTTCGAATTCGGGAGGTGTTGACAGATGTAGGATGTAGCACCCCAGTCAATTCAAAAATGCTTACCTTTTTACACAAAGATTATACTCTCTCAACCTAACCGGGGATTCAGAGCATACGTCATAGTTGAGCTCATCACTCCACTTTGAAAACAATTCTAGAGTATAACTAGTAGTTTTCAAAAACTAGTTTAGGTAAAGAATACCTCTTTTCGGTATTATTAGACAGTCAACTCCATATTTAACAGGTGAAAAAGAGTTTTCGGTTCTTCAGGAATAGTTTTGGTTTGGTAATTCAATATTAATTCAATTTTACGTGCTCCTAAACATACTTTGAACTTGTTGGATCGCAAAACCTGATCCATAACAGCAAAAAAAAACACTTGAACATTTCAAAACTGGTTTTTTGCTGAACTCGAATGTAATTTATAATTTTCAGACTGAATGAACGTAGAGTACAACTAGGGAACGCCTCGGAAAACGCCATCGTCCAATCGATATTCTTTCTGATTGTGAATAAAACATGTATTTTGTTTTCTTTGTTATTTGGTTCATATCACATATCATTCGATTAACACATGTAACACGTTGCAAATATTCACAATGAGTTTCATTACCTTTTTCCGCAGATGAAAAATTGCTTTTTCGCATAGTTCGTTTTGTGTAATGCTGTACACTAAATAGTCACGTAAAGTCAGCATTCTAATGAGGCATCGTGCACTCTTTAATTGCACGTTCCTTAGTTATGCTGTGATATGAAAATGAGAATGGTTTCGAACGTGTCTATAGTGAGTGTCTAATTTAGTAATTTAAATCTCTCGTCAAATTCGAACCTGCGAACTATTCGCTGCAAGGCGCTAACCACTGCGCTATTAGATCACATAACTGGCAATCGTTGGAACCGAAGACATGTGTGCGTACACAGAGAAAAGTGAGATATACAGTACCCTTCCGCTTTTCCGTTGGCAACCACTGTACCCAGTATGTGAAAATGGAGTTCGATCCATCTACTCAGTGGAACAGTCATCTATACCCCGTTTCATCAACCGATGTCCACCTACCGAATTCCGTCAAACTTGCAGGAGACTTTTTCTGATAAATAATTGATTAGTTGGTTTCGAAATTTCAGAGTTTGTAGTAATAGAGTGGAGAATATACTATTGAAATTTGGAAATCATCATGAAAAGATAGCAAACTTTGATCAGGAAATTTGGAAATATTTCTGTGGAGTTTTATAAGTGGTGGAACAAATCGATTGCAGCCGATTTTCAATTAACGCAAAATTAACATGTTTAATGTGGCAGAGAAGGATAGACAAAAGTGCACGTTTCAGAAATCGCCACGTGCTTTTGGAAGAAAATGAAAAGACCATTTCGACTGTTTCTATTCGCTAGAGCAGTCCATTCGAATTCTCGAATAAAGTTCTCAGTTCATATAACGAACGCATTCAATAATGGATCAAACCAAGGTGAGTAACCGAAAGAAACAATCGTGCTATCTTCATTCAGAACCAATTACTATGGTGCCATGAAAACTTTTCGGATGGTATTGGAGAAGCTGTTTCAGGAGAAAAAAATAGGCTCCCCACTGGGCTAGACGAGTGCTGTAGAAGTAGTTGAGAACAAATCAGTGGAATCCAAATCATACACACATTCCCTCATCAGTTTAGTCAAGTTGGAGCATTCGAAAATCCACGTGAAATAGACCAGAGAGGAAGAAAACCTTGAAGATTTAGCCCCTAGAACCTTAAAACCTTAAACCTTTAGCGAAAGAGGACCGGGAATATACAGAATGAACTGTCTATTGAATATCAGAGAAATCTGATTTTTTGTGCAAATCACTTCCACTGAAAAGTCGTACTAGTGAAGTTCCGAGAGAACTTGAATTAGGGCTCGGTACCACCGAATCCACGTTCTAGTATGATCTTATATACGCCACCATTGCGGAATTCGATCGAAAATAAATGGGATCAAACTACCACATACACCGTACAACCCTATTTTTGAGAGATTAACTCTATTATGTGTTTTTCGGCGGATTTCTCATCCAAGGCCGTATGCTTGAAACGTCCCGGGCTGGGATTCTATCCCCACCTGAATCGGGAAAATACCGAATCGACCTCGGCATAGCATCCCGGGATGTTTCATGCATACGGCCTCTGGGAAAGCAGCAAATTGTGAACTCCGTTCCAACAGTTTATCGGTCAGTTTCAGCAAAACGCCCCCGTATCTGATGATGCGGCCGGTCCGGTCCACGAAGCCACCCCTGGAGCCACCCCCAAGCCGGTGAGTTCTTCTCATGAACCAGCGTCGTGACATATGTGTTATCAGCATGACATACAGTCAGTTTCATTCCCACTGAGACTCGTTGACAGGGTGCCAACGTTTTAGGATGACCATTTCTTAGAGCAAACATGAAGAATTCCAATTTTTTTCAATCACGTGTTCTTATGGAGGTGGAAAAACGCCCAGTTTTTTTTGAAAAACTCGGGGTGAAAAATAGCTTGAAGTATTCATTGGCATACTGCCAAGTCTTTGTAGGAATGACAGGAACTATACGATTTCGACACGCATTTTATCTGCAAGAAAACTGTACAGCCTCACGATATTTGAGTTTTTTTGCAAAAGGAAATCAACAAAACGAAATTTGAGTGAGAAGTTTATTCTTCCGACTATTTTGTGGGCATTCTGCCGAGCCCCAGAGCCTTTTTTCCTAGTGACTAGTGAAGTAGTTAATGAGATGCTGTCAATGAGTTGATCTCACGAGGTTGAGCACTTATTCCATATTTCCAGGCTGGCAAAACCTTCCGTTCAAGAGTATTCTCTCTTTTCGTGAGTTTCATTATTATTCCGGTCTCGGGATTCACTTCCTTACAAAAACCTTTTTTTCTCTCCCTCCCTCTTTCACTCTTTCTCTTTTTTAAACTCCTTATCACTCCCACCCTATCTGATTTTGTCTTTTCTCTGGTTTCCTGCCAATCTCACCTCTCACAATCTCTTTTTCCATTATCTCTTTTCTCACTCTTTCACCTTCATTATCTCTCTTTTTCTTTTTTCTCCCTCAAATTTGCTCTCTGGCCTAGTGGTATATAGTACACTCTGCTTTTTATCACATAAACAGAATATGAGATTTAGAAAAAATTGATTGATACTCTACCTAAACCCCTAAACACAATGAATAAGATGCAGTTGAATCTAGACAAAAATTTTGGCCTCTATGCTTTATTAATTGAAGAAAAGGAATCGATTGAAGTTATATTAGTATAGTGTTTTTGTAGTTCTGTAGTGTAGTAATAAATAAACTTATCCAAAATAATCGATACTATGTATATTTTGTATACTTCCAGTCGTCTAACAAGACCAAGAATGCCACCGAGGATCCCAAAAAGGTCGAAAAGAGAAGACAACAGCTGATCGATGAGGTAGTTTATACCATTAGGTTCTTAGAAAAAAAGGAAAACTGCAATTATTTCACAAAAGAAATGTGGTTGAAAAATGAAACGTAACACGAAACGATTCGAAGAATCCTAATCATATTTGAACGCCTCCCCCATACAACAGGAATCCGGCTGGAGAAATGGGGCGCTTAACTACTATGCGACGACAAATTGGGGGGGATTAATGAGGTTTTAAGACTATACTTAAGCTGCCCATGTAGGCATGACTATAAAATGGTTCTTTCACGTCTGCCGACTTTGGTTTCGAATAGTATAATATTGAAAAGGGAATCTTTTTCAGACAGCCAACTCTTTCCTTGTGGCCCGCGAACAGAATGAGAAGGAGCTTCTGGCTCAGAAGAAAGAAGCAGAGAAGACCGAAAAAGCACGCCAAAAGGCCATCAAAGACGTACGTGATGGACAGAAAAAATCATGAAGAACTGAGCAACTTTGCAGGAAAATACATTGCGAATATAGCTTACTATGTATCTCAGCATAGTTGCAAGCTATAATGAACAGTGGAGTTCAGCCCCCCCCCCCACTTTCGAGGTCTCAAGTTTACGAAAATCTCAATCGTCATCCCAATCCAATGAGTCGTAGAGTCATCCCAATCCAATGCTCTGACAAATGAAGGGAAAGATATCTTGTGAACTAAACTTTTAATAAGAGTACCTACTCAGGTGAAAAGCCAAGGGACTATTATGCCCTAAAATGGGAATTTCGGGTGATGTCGCAAACGCGGCCCTAAAGACGGCCAATTCTACAACTAACCGGGTTTTGAGGTAACCTAACCCTTTTTTTTGCTAACCTTTTTTCAGGTTACCTTAGTAGGTAACCTGGAAGTAACCTAAAACTAAAATCCGGTTACCGTTCAAACTAACGGTAAAAACCACATGTTGCGTTAGAAAAACAGGTAACCGGTTTTTCATTTTAGGTTACTTACCGGTTACCTACCGAGGTAACCTAAAAATAGGTTACCAAAAAAGGGTTAGGTTACCTAAAAACCCGGTTAGATATAGAATTCACCCCTAAAGACCCTTAAAGGGCCGCGATTTCGATATCGACCTAGCTTTTCTCATTGTTTCCCATTTTTAAGTTTGTGCACAAGGGTGAGCAATACAAACAGATTGAATCCAGTATTTGAGACCGAAAATGTTTCCCTAAGCGGCCCTAATAGAGTGATTTCGGCTACGGAAATCGCGGGCCTAAAAGGAACCTTTTAGTGAAAAGGAACCTTAACCTTTTAGTGAGTGGAGAACAAAGTAACAGAACGTAATGGAAATAGCTTTATATTATTTTGAGCGCAATGTTCAGATTACTTCAATTATAAATAATTTCAATAATTTAATTTTTCATAGGAGGCCAACTCTATCCTGGCTGCTCGTAAAGAACAGGAAAAGATCTACGTGGCTGAAAGAAACAAGATGATCAAAGATACTGAAAAGGTATAGTTCCGGCCATTCCTACTGAGACTTGGCAGCGTGCCAATGAATATTCCAGACTACTTTGGAGTTTTAAAAAAAAACTGCTTATCTCTTTTAGCGGCGTTTCAGTTTCACAAGAACACGTAAATAAAAAATTTCTTAGAAATACTCATGTCTGCACTAATAAATAGTCATCCGAAAATCCTGGCACGATGCCAAGGGGTATCAGTGGAAATGAAACGAATTATATAGTCAATACCATTTCTAGCGGGACTTCTACAGTAAACATACCAACTTGTTTTCTGATGAAAACTTGATTACGTCTGAAATATTAGAAAATTATGTGCTCAGTGAAAAATGACGAACTTCTCAATGTCCTGCAAGGCAAACCTAATCTAAACCAGAATGCGTTGGCACCCTTTTTCTGTTAGGGAACAGATTTGAATTTGAAACGTTTCCTAGTTTTTCGAACACAAACATGCTGGACTCTGAAGCTGACCTTGAAGATTGTGAATGTTTTGCGTTATCATATACGTACATTAATTGTTTAGGTTGTCAAGGACCGATACAGACTGGAGAAGGCCGAAAGAAGACAAGCTAAGGAGCAAGAAAAGGTATTATTCTGGTCACTTTTACGTGAAACACTACAGTACGGTTTCGATACTTTCATCATGCTTTTGTTGAGGTGGTCAGAAACGTTTGATGTGTCACATCAATGATAACTCTATCAAAAAAGTTAATTTTTCAGAGCAGTGTTTTTTTTAGGAAAAGCGCACTTGAGCCCTTATCTGAATACTATTGGAGTCAGTAGATTATATACACTTTTTTCGTTTGTATGTGGTGAAAATTGGGACCTCTGATAGATTCTGATGTGTGTGATGTGTGTGTAGAAGATTGTTTATTTGTTTTTCATTTGATTTGATTGTTTGGAGTGATCAGAGAAAATTAGATACTAGATTCCAGGGTTAGTGAAATGTTAATTTTACTATATTTCATGTGGCTTGACTAACAGTATAAAACAAACATAACATGTACTTAAATTATCTTCTCTCTGTAATGGAATACTGTTAGTCAATTGCATAGTCACGTGGAACATGAAAAACACAGCAAACTTCAGAAACGTGCACGATGCCTTATTTTAATTCTAACACTACGTGACTATTCAATTCACTTCTAGTATACAATTCCAGGCCAAAGCCAAGGCCGACGCAAAGAAGGCGGAAGAGTTTGCGGAGAGATATCGCCAGAACCGCGCTGCCGCCGGCATCCCCGTCGGAGGATCCAACAAGGTTGGTGGTTAACTAGGGTGGTTGAAGTCGAAAATATTAGAGTCGATCTAACCCGAAATGCGAAAACTCAAAAACTCAAAGTTTTGAACTCGATTAACAACCCTATGGTTAACTAGGGTTGAGTCATAGTTGTAGTTTGATACTTCACAGAAGACTGCGGGAGCAAACTACAATCTCAGCGACAGAGTAACTCTACATACTACATTTTATTGAAAAGCATCGCGAGTTTTTGGACTAGTTAACTAGATATCGAACATTTTTTCCAAGTGAACAGTTGAGAAACGAAAGGTAGTAGATAACAAGTAAAGAGTATTTTTCTTACTGGAATTCGATTCATTAGGTACCCGTTTTCTCGTGAAGCTCGAAATTTGCCAAGGTTTTCGCTGGTAATTCATGAAAACGTCCTTTTGGCGTGAAGATTTTACTTTCTGTTAGACTTGATAAACAGGTTCGAATTGGATTTCTAGTCAAAACACTGGTTGCTCCATGAGGGATAAAGTTTGATTGAACAGTAGAACAGTAATAAAATCAAGTAATTTTCCAATTTCTTTGTTGATAAAGTTTTGTGTATGCGATTGTGAGAAATCCGTAACCGGTAACTGGCTTTAGGAACTGATCATAAGAAAGAAAGACAACGAAAAATCATGGCGCTTGTGTTGGGGTCATATTAAGACTTCATACGAAAACATAGAGGGAGTGACCGACCTGTTCTTGTAGTTGGATCTCGACGAAACTGGGAAATTTCGACTGAAAAGTAACTAGATAAAACTACAAACACATCGCGAAATGGTGACTGTTTTGATAGAAGTAAAAAGTATAGTTAACATTTTTAATCAAAATAAGTTCAATATTCTATATTTTATGATCATGTTTGATCTTCACTCGTTACGGTAACTGATATTTTATAAAAACAAAAATGGAGTATAGTTTATTGAATTATGAATACCATAATTAACAGATTGAGTACGCTGAACTATTCCCGTAGTATCCCACTCTGCATCTCTTGTCTCGTGCACTATTTCGCTGCGGAGAAAAACCGGAGAAATAGCGTGTGTTTGAAGAGACGCAGGTTGTGATCTGGTAGTCTGGCTGCACACACAGACTGTCAATAACTTCAAGAAAACTAAGTAAGTCTACTTTCAGAAGCCCAGCTTCATCCGCAACCTCTTCGGGTCCACTGTCAACACCGTCAAGGTATAGTCGTCATCATGTCTACTCAGACTTCTACAGTACACTTTCCAAATCATATTTTCTGATGTGAACTTCAAACATTTCACAATCGGTTTCGAACACGTGTGTGGCAGGTTATTATATTCTGACGCAAAAAATATTGATCTTTCCGACAACAATTATGTTATTATAACGGGATGTTTTCAATCCTACTGTAGGAGTCTCAGTAGAAGTTAAAGAGACTGATCCTGGAATAAAAACAAATTGCAACTAAATACGTCTTGTTAGTTACGATTGACGTTAACATCTTTCACAATTCTCTTCTATACATTGAAATCGCGATACATGAGTTAAATGAGTTTGAATTATCGGTTTGAATGAGCAGAAAACTTACGCTTACCTCACTCAATCGAAATTTAAATTGGATATAGAACAACTGGAGGGGGGGGAGGGGTGTAATGTAGTTCAGGGAATGTTTAAAAAAATTTTTTAGTTTAGTTTATTTCCAGAACCTGTTCACTGGCAAGACCGAAACTGACGATGCTGGGCCCTCAAACACCGACTACATGCACGATCAACCGGTACGTTTTGAGAATATTGACAAAAAAAAATGAAATATACTGCCACTTGGGAATATTGTGTGAAAAATCAGTATACTGTTCATCTTCTCGCGTGATCTCAATCAAACAAAAAGGTCGATCAACAAAGCTTCCTAACTACACCCGTCTTTCTACTAGCCAACTAACTGTGACCAACTTACACAGCAAAATTTCCGGACCAACCAATATTTGCTTGCATCTGCTCTTTTAGAAAGCACAGCAGAATAATTTATTCAGTATAGTCAAGTGCGGTCAGATCAAACTATAATTAGTGTATTTTTAACGCACAAATTAGTTAAATTTGTATTGAAGGAAACAAATTAATACCACTGTTTCATATAGTAAATAGAATTCGCCTTACCTAGCTAGCCGCCTGAACCTGAATTACGTTAGTTAGAATTTGCATTTTTCCTAAACTACGTTAGTTAGAATTCGCTTTTTTCTTAGCTAGCCGCCTAAACTACGTTAGTTAAAATTCGTTTTTTTCTTAGCTAGCCGCCTAAACTACGTTAGTTGGAATTCGCTCTTTTCCTAAACTACGTTAGTTGAAATTCGTTTTTTTTCTTAGCTAGCCGCCTAAACTACGTTAGTTGGAATTCGCTCTTTTCCTAAACTACGTTAGTTAAAATTCGTTTTTTTCTTAGCTAGCCGCCTAAACTACGTTAGTTGGAATTCGCTCTTTTCCTAAACTACGTTAGTTAGAATTCACCATATAGAATCCGCCTTTTTTCTAGCTAGCCGCCTAAACTACGTCTCACTGTATTTTTAATTTGATGCCGCAAGAAGTTCTGAACATGGTGTACGTCGACATCAAACTACAATCGAAATCCAGTCCCTATCTATCACTATCTAGTCAGTTGCACATGTTTAACACAGCAGAACTCGGAAACAATTACAAAGTGCACGATGCCTTAATAGAATACTAGTTTCACGTGACTAATCTTTGCACTTTTAGTATAGTTGTCGTGATTTCAGGCTGTCATCCCCGTTCATTTCGCTCCTCCGGTTTTGGCTTCTCCTGGTCCGATGCGTCGCTCGCCACGCTTGGCTCAGCGCAAGGGTAAACCCTATACGGTTCTGGGCGAGCCGATCAGCCCAAACACTCTGTCCACGATCTCTGAGGGTTCTGGCAGCAACGAGTCTGAGGTGGAAGAGGCCCGTGGTGGTGGCGCGTCCCCAGTGTCGCTCCGTGTCACCACCGATTCCGACATCATGCGCACTTCTCCGGCCGCCAACACCCAGGTCAACCTGACCGTTTCTCCCGTCGTGCCCTCTTCCAGCTCGACCTCATCTGACTCTCTTCACTCCAATGCCACCCAGCTCTCCTGTCAGATGGCAAACCAGTCTAGCTCGTCAAGCTCCTCCAGCTCATCTGACTCTCTGCACTCTAACGCCACCCAGGTGCCGCGCCGTCGCCGTCGCCGCCCCACCGACCGCGCCTTCCGCGCGCCGCGCAAAGTACTGCCGCCGAAGACCACTTCTTTGGTGCGCACCCGATCTCTGGCGACGAAGGCGGCCAACTGGAGGACTGATGCAATTGAGGAGCTGGGACTGGACGAGGAACCACCTCGTTGTCCTACGGTCAGTTTCAAACTACAATAATGCGTTTATCAATTTTCATTTATTTATTTATGTTAGTTTAAAAAAACCACGTTATAAGAAACAAAGTTAGACCAAAAAGCCACAGGATCAAACTACAAACCCAGCGAGTTACTTATTACTGGCTCACTTCGCGAAACCTATAGATAGCAATCGGAATTTTCCCACATGGTCACGCTTTGTATGGCGCAATTATAGCAAAACTTAGCACTCAGGGTTTTGAAATTTTGAGCCTTTGTGCTTCACGAATTGTCGAAAATCTAATTGTTTCTGAAAGACAAAGGTCGTATCATGGTTGAATATTGAGACAGAGTACTAGAATATCTCATTTTCCCCAAGAGTGTTAACGTAATCATACCGTAATATGAAATATGGGAAGACTACATAATTATACTAGAAATACACTGAATTTTCACGTATTCTAATAAAGTATGATTAATTTTGTTATTGCACGTTTCTGACTTCTGCTGTGTTTAACATGTTTCACGTGGCTATGAATTTCACTAACATTTGACTAACTTTCTTCATTTTCAGTGGCGCGAGAAAAAGTTCGAGGGTATGTTTTTGAAGGAGGCCGAGCAGACCATCCTGAACTATTTCAAGAATGTTCGCGCCAAGGATGCTGACCACTTCGTGAGTTTTTCCAGAAAATTACCACAACCGAGAGATTTTGATCAATATTCTCGTAAAACTGTTTTTACTTCTGTATAAACTGTATTAAAAACTGTATTTCTCCTAAAAGCACGACTTGTTCAGATTTCCAATTGGTGAAGTAGAGAGTTAAGTTCAATTTCCACCCACACGAGCACACGATTAATTTATCTAGTTGGAAGTATTGCTCTTGGTTATAGTGGGTGCCAAATGTATAAATTTCGGTCTCTCGCCTGAATCGAACCTGCGAGCAAAATGTTCGTAGCAGGGTGCTCACCCCTGCGCTATTAGAACACATATCTGGCATGCTTTGAAATTGAAGATGTGTACATACACAGCGGAAAGTGACAGATACAGTGTCCTTCGGCCTTTCCGTTGGCGACGACTATAGTAATCACGCTTATTCCATTTGTTGCAGGACCTGAACTGCCTCATCTCAATCGACAAGCAGATCATAAAACACGAACTGGATGTCCTCGAGGTGATTATACTAGGAGTAAATTGAACAGTCACGTAAAGTTAGCATTTCAATGGGAAAAATGTGCACTTCGTCATTGCACGTTTCTGAGTTTTGCTGTGTTTAACACGTTTCACGTGACTGTGCAGTTGAGTAACAGCGTTTTTGAGCTTCCCTTTGAGCCCTTCAGTTAATTTAACTATGGGTAATTGTTCGAACCTTGAGAAGCTCATATTATTAGTTTTACAGTCATAATGAAACCATTAGGTCAGGCTTATTGTACACAAGATACTTTTCTCGACGGTGACTTTTGAACCTGTGTTGTCTCTCACCGCTGGGCGTGTAGTTTGACCCTGATCCGAATTCCAACTCTTTCGCTGTGTTCAAACTCAAACTACAAGTCATGTGTTCTCTCTCCCTATGATTTGTGTATTACAGTGGTATTGTGAGGCTGATGTCGACACCCACCGTGACCTGGATAGAGTGCTTCAGCTCAACCGCCGCCTCACAACCCTCAACCGATTCCTGGACCAGACGGAGCATGAGAACGCCAACTCGGCCATGGAGATATACTTTGACTTCAAGAGAGTGAGTTTAAAAATGAACTCAGTTTAGAAACATTTCTACTTTTTTTACACTTTTGGTTTGGTTTTACTTCTAAATTAGGTTAGGTGGGGGTATCAGAATAAACATGATAAGATTTCAGACAAAATGTCGATAGAGTGGGGGAGACTGCCCAAGATTGGCGTTAATCTCCTTACTAAACATTTACTCTTTTCATTTAGGGTAGATAGTCGATGAAATATAATTATATTAATGTATTTTCTTTCATTTATCTCAACAGTTTTACGCAAGTGAAACTAAATTTAACATGCAACGATTTACGTGAGACATGATAATGTTGTGATCGATTACAGCCCAATAGTAGAGATCATATATTGAATAGATTGTAAAAGAATGAGAATAACCATAAACAAGTATCAGAAAGTATCAATTAAATAAACATAAATGTGTTAAATGGAATCAAGTTAACTGGGATAAGGTTAATACATATATGATTATGAACTAAAAGTAACAAATACTATCTATAAACTTTATATAACGGAAAATGGAGATTTCTAAGAAACACAAGTTACCAAAGAATTACAGTTCCACCACAAGTTCGCCAAGTTCTCCCCCTATCTGGAAATGGACCAGTAGAGGTGCCAGATGGACAAGAAACCTTCTCTTTCCTTCCATCTTCGAGTTGGTAAGATTGACACTTTTTCATTATTTATATACTAGAAGTAAATTATATGGTCACGTAAAGTTAGCATTCTAATGTGGAATCGTGCACTTTGTCATTGCACGTTTCTGAGTTGTGCTGTGTTAAAGATGTTTCACGTGACGGTGCAATTGACTAACAGTACAGGAAGTACGAACCTAAACTTATTTTCATGAGATAAGAGTAGAACCAGCCTTGAAAAATATGAACTAAACAAATTTAAATCAACCTTTTCTACTATTTAAAAAGATAGGAAGTAAACTCGCGGTTCACTAGACAATCATATTTGGAAATACGAGAAAATACTAATATTACTGTTACTAGATTACTTATATTCATATTTCCAGGTTTCATGTCTGGCATCCTTGAATGGGTTTTGCTATATTCAATTCCCACTGTTTTGATTAATTATTTCATTACATATTTGATTAATTATTTGATTAATTCTCTGGTGAGTATTTCAACTTTGTCTTACCAATGCAAGAAAGTGTTTTTAAATAGTATTCCTAAAGCCCAACGTTCAACAAATTTGGTCATTTTCGCTAGAAGCAGGTTTTCATTGAATTTTCCGCAATTTTGTTCCGGACAGTGATAATTCTAGCTTGATTCTCGTCATATACTAAGAGTAAATTGAACAGTGACGTAAAGTGAGCATTCTAATGAAGTATCGTACACTTTGCCATTGCACGTTTCTAAGTTCTGCTGTGTTCGACATGTTTCACGTGACTGTGCAAGTGACTAACAGTATAACAGTACGTTGTTGATAAACCTAAAAAGCGTTGCTTTGTGTCAAATTTTCACTACTCAATAAGACCAGAAGACCGAAGTCAACTATGAAACATTCTAATGGTTTTCAGGTGAATGAAAGTGCTCAACCGATTAGTAAGTATATCTGAAATGTAAAATACTCTTTCCAGAAACGATTTCACGTTTCATTGTTCACCAAAATTTATTGGTGAAATTTATTGGGATTGTAATGTGGTGTCTTTTATTTGTGTCGATTATGTTTATGGTGAGTAGTTTGATTCAATGATTCCAAACATTACAGTAATGAAACACTTTTAAACTCTTCAGAGCTTGTAGTAAGCTGACCTTTAGTTTTTAATGTTCTTACAGCTTGGTGGTTCAAATAAAAATAATGTCTAACTGATTGCTATGATATTAAGTATATCTGAAATGTTGTAAATTATTCTTTTCAGAAACGGTTATATGTTTCATTCTTGTTCACCATTCTTGTATTGGTGAATTTTGTCGGGATTGTGTTCTGGTGTTTTTGATTTGTGTCAATTATATTGTTTGGTGAGTAGTTTGATTTTATCGACAACCTCACAGTAAAGAACACTTTTCAAACTCTTCAGACCTTGTAGTAGGCTGGCTTGTAGTTTTTATCGTTCTTACAGCTTGGTGGTTCAAATAAAATGATGTTTAACTGATTGCTATCATAATAAGTATATCTGAGATGTTGTAAATTACTGTTTTTTCAGAAACGGTTATATGTTTCATTCATCTTCACCATAATTTATTGGTGAATTTTGTCGGGATTGTAAATTGGGTGTTTTTTATTTGTGTCAATTATATTGTTTGGTGAGTAGCTTGGTTTTATTGACAACCTTTTAATCCAAGTGTTATTGAATGAGTCAGTACAACAATAGTTAGGACACTAGTGCTCTAGTTTCTCGCACTAATGCTCATACGAGCCCAACTATAAGACGCGGGTATACTGTATATCTCACTTTGTGATGTGGAAGAGTGTAAGAACACGCACATACGATTTGTCAACAACGTTGCTAAAAGCTCACTTGGTTAAGTGGTTAGCGTTCGCGCCTCTCACACATTCAGGCCTGGTTCGAGTCTCAAATGAGGCGAATTATTCATGAACTTGTTACGAACTTCATACTTCTATTTGGTGATGTTCAGATTCTACCCCCTCCCCCATTTCTCCCTAATATGTTTTGTATGGTTCTATTCCAGATGGTATATACTATGTGTATAATTTTCGTGCACGCTATTTTGTGCATTGTATTTTAGTGCGATGTCCTTTATTTTGGGTGAGTTATTACGCAAAGTTTGTATACTGTAAAAGTTTTCGCGGTTGACTTGCGTTTGAAATTTGTAGTATTAGACGTTTCTGATAATTGAGAAAGTTGGCTAACCTTGCAATTCTGATCGTTTTGGCTTTCTATCATAGTTAGAACTTGGCTTGAACTCGGAAAAAAAGTTGAGATTTCAATGGATGTAGTGGTTTTGATTCATTTTTTTCAGTTCCAACTTTTTGTCTCTTTCAGATGGTTCTATTTATGTGAATTCTACTCGTCTGTTTTAAATATTCACTGGTCTCTCAATTTCCCCTATATGGAGGACCCACAACTGACTGAATTATACTCGTGAGGTAACTTTTAAATTCCACGTTCTGACCGTTTCGAGCAAGTGTTTGAACTGTTCAACACTCGCTTATCGATTGGAAGACTTTTAACTTTTGTTCTATTTGTGTGTTTAGTAAAACGTCTGATTTTGTTTAAAACTCGAAAGTCAGCTATGTTATAAGTAGATTTTGGGATTCGTTATTCAAAGTGTTTTGTGTTCAGGTACCGTACTCGTCGGTTCATACTGATTTTCGTATCCGGCAAGATGAAATACTGGTCTGTTTGTAACATCACTGGTCTTTACTTATTGAGGAGCCAATACTGATTTGTTGCTCGTGAGGTAACTTTGTTCAACTTCATGTTCTGACAGTTTCGAGCAAGTGTTTCAACTGTATGACATCAGTTAGAACTCGTGAATAAGTAATTCTACATACTAGAAGTAGACTGAATTGTCCGTAAAGCTAGAATTTCGATGAAAACTACCACAGTGCAGCCAGAAAAACTGTCACGATTCTAACATGGATGGTTCGTTCTCCACAAAGTATCTGAATGTGTGTTCTTCTAGTGAGCTGTGTTTATAGTTTGATCTTTTGATTCTCGATGGGAAATTGTAATTTATGACGGGTCAAACCACAACGAAGAGTTGGTTACTACCTTTTAACGCTTATTGCTAACTTCTCATGAATTTTGAAGTACTGTACACATATGAAACCATTGAAACTCAGTGAACCGGTGTGAACTTAATTTGACTGGTTTTTGTCGATAACTACGTTTTTATTCAACATAATTACACTTTTTTCAGTTCTATTACTGGTCTGTTTCAATCACTGGTCATCTACTTCAGTAGCATACTCGTATGTGGTAATTGCAAGTACTCGTCTTTTTTATCTGAGTCAATTCTCATCAAACTGACTTGAAAGGTAGTGTTTGGACAGTTCACTCCTCCCGAATTGAGTTTCAGATCATAGCCGATATACTACAAATTACTTGAAATGCAATGAATTATGTGCCTTTTCAACCCTTAAAGTACTACAACACAGATACAGCACCAGAAATAAGCTTCAATAAAACCATTGTTTTGACCCAAACACTACAAAACTTTGGTTCGAACTGAATCAAAGGTTCAAATAGAAATAGCATTGTATCAAGGTTCAACGAGTGTATTGTATACTCATATAAATTTCATCATTATATAAATGTTATTATAATAAGTTTTCTCAACTTCTCAGTTTCTAGCAGCGTCTACTCGTCGTAATTGGATTGATCTACTCGTCTGTTGTATAGTTTGATGATTTACTGGTTTTTCACTACACGTACAGTGAGTTTCTCTCACTCTAGGAAAACTGAAGTAATTTACTCAAAGTGAGATTTGGTGCAATAAATATTACAGAACGGAGATTTCAAGATTTATTTGATCGTTCTGACATTTGAGATTTGACGGAGTATCGAACGTTTTTGATCGTTTTATTTAGTTTCCAAACCTGATTGGAGGTAAAGCAAGTTATAGGTTGTTGTTCGATCTCATTGCCCAGTGCTCCATTTCAACTGGGAACAACCATATCAAAAGCGGGATAAAACTACAGAAACAGCAGGACAAAGCACACATCTCTATGAAATAAACTACTTTATTATGTTTAAATAAACTGTTCCAGGTAACCCCAGTTCTTGGTTGTCGTGTGCGAAGAAGGGAAGAGCTTCAATGCTCTTATAGGCTTGTCTCGCCCATACCTTCAAGTTTTTTGGAGGTTGGGATAATAGTATTTCCCGGTCAAAGGACATTTATACCCTGCGACAGATGTTGGAGAAGTTGGTTTATGGACTTCATACCCGGAGAGAAAAGAGAAGAGATTCGCGCCTGGTGAGTTGCTAATAAAACATGTAATTTGTAATACCTACCTTGGCCCCTACCGTAGAAATACGAAAAGTTTAGTACGTTTAAATTACGTTGATAATAGCAAAAAGGTTAATACCTTTCAAATTCGGTCTTAAAAAGGAGACCGGAACACAACTTGACCAGAGGTCTTGTTTTGGGCTGCTTTTAACTGTATTGAGATTAGAGAGGACAAATAACTCGTATTAGTTTGATCAGTCCACGTGACATTCACATGACAGTGCCGCAACACGCAACGCGTCCAATCAAAAGTAGGATACAGCAGCTTTACGAGAAATCATGTTGCTCTCCGGTCTCCTTTAATATTCGACTAAGTATTGTGTTTCAAGAAGTTTTGGACAAAGTTGAAGTTTGCATCAGACAATCGTTAGAACTCGTACTGTTACTGTAAGAGTCTCAGTAGGAATGAAGTGCACTATACCTGTGTTACTTGAAAAGAAAATAGTGCCAGGCAGTTATGATTGAGTATAAAGTTGAGAACACATCAGAACCCAGAGATACAGTATGATTCTTACTATCGGTGGGCATAGACTACTTCCATAGATCTATGTTTTCTATCCTCAGATTGGGAGAAGAGAAGATAACGTCATTTTTTACATTAATACTTTTGTTGCATCATTGAAAAAAATAATCTGGGATCAAACACTTGTATAGACTATATTTATTGTTTCATTCCAGATATATGTTCCACGGGAATTTTGTATCGAAGTAGGACTACGTGGGGACATCATTCCCCCATGTAGAATTGGGACCAAAAGAGAGAACTTGAGGTGAGAGGAAAAAAACTTGAGGGGGGAAAGAGCTCGAGGACAGTTAATACCACTTGTACTGAGACCACTTATGTATGTAGAAACCTTCCGATAAGTGTTTTATAATGAGAATTTTTCGAGAATAACCGGCATTCATTTTTGAATAGGGAATGTAGATACAAAAACCGGAAACTGTAAAAACTCATTAGCATTTTTTTCTATTTAGTGAAGGGCTTGATATCTTTTGTAGAACACGTTAGGAATATGAAGACTAGACATTGTCTTGATGCACGTGTGAATGACCTATATAATAGAAGTAAATTGAGTAGGCACGTAAAGTTAGCGTTCTTTAATGACAAATCGTGTACTTATGCATTGCACGTGTCTTAGATCTGATGCGTTCAACATGTTTCATGTGACTGTGCATTTGACTAACAGTATATAAGCGCTAGCTATTCTCGAAATAATTGCTAACCTATCTACAGACCTGACTCTCTAGTAGCGTACTCTAATAGCGCGGTACTCCACTCTCTACGTACTCTAATAGCGCAATGGTTAGCGGCCGGCTTCGAATATTTTGCTCGCAGGTTGGACTCCTGTGACAGACAGAAGTTTATAAATTTGGCCCATCTACAAACTTTGTTTTACATTACAGTATCCGTTGAGTGTGGAGTAGCCTTCTTATTCGATTTACGCTAGAATGAGGAAAGGGCCAATCGATCACGGTTACAGTTCAGGTACAGTTCTCAACATTCACAGACTGAGAACACTGGAATCTATAATCAAACCTCGCAAAGATTTTATAAAAATGAAAACTTTAATTTAGCAACCACAGCTTCTGTGTGAGAGGACTAGAGTGTGACAACAATATGAAGCTTTCTGATAATTTTAGTAACTATAAGTAGTAACTATAAGTAGTATAAGTAGTAAGTAGTTTAGTAACGATTCCCTGAAAGGTTTTTCTACTGTAGAAGTTAGTACGGACAACACAAACCTTTCTCAGTTGTGAAATGAGGGAAATAGGTCTGACCGTGGTTATGAAACACTTCTATTGTGAGAAGACTGTATTATTATTCCAGGTGATTATTCCGATGTCATGTTTATTTGGAATATTCTGAATCACTTGGGGACATCATTCCCCCACTGTGAAATGGAACGAGAAAGACCGAAGCTGAGGTACAGTTGTCGCTTAAAGAAAGAAAGGGGTTTACTGTATATCTCAATTTGTGTTGTGTACGAGCTCATATATACGATTTGTCAACAACGCTGGTATTAGCCAAGCTAGTATAGTGGTTAGTCTCCGCGCATCCTAAAATTTCAGGCCATGTTCGAGTCTCAGATGAGGGGCTTATTCTATTAATTGTGCACGCACTATACAGTCAACTGCACATATACTGACACTGTAATCTATAGTCCATCGGCATCAAACTACAACGAATAGTTGATCATTCACTATGAATGTTCATCAACAACTACTTATTTGTGGTTTGCACTGTACCTTTGACTGAACGACGGACGGCTTGCGTTTCGACCGAAATTAAAAGAGATCAGAAGTGGGATCAAACTACAAAAACAATTGAAAAAAGCAGAAAATACCTTACTCAATAGATCAAAAACAAACTCTTTTCGACGCGTTGATTAATGTATGTCTTTTGCCATCGAAACAAGTTGTTGCAGGTTTCACTGTGTTTCGGTCGACTATCCGTTAATGCTCACCTAGGGCATGTCTCACCCTGATCCAGTTTTTTCTTTAATCTGGAAGATGGGAGAATATTTCGCTGTCAAAGGAAGTTGTACCCTGCGACAGTTAGGGAATTGGTTAATGGACCTGATCCCGCGAAAGAAGTGAAAAGAGACATTCGCCTGGTGAGTTGGTAACAGAACAGAGTTTCCAGTACCTATCTTGGCCCCTAACGTTTTAGTTTGAAACGTTTAGTACGTTTAAATTACGTTAATGATGGCGAGAAGGTTGACAAATCTCACAATAGCGCTCAATATTCGACTAATAAGAGTTTCAAACAGGTTTGGGTTGAAGTTTACAACTCATACGGTTACTGTAGGACTCTGAATAGGAATGAAGTGCACTATACCTGTCTTCTTTGGGAAGAAAACGTGGCAAATAAGTTTTGCAGGCAGTTATGATTAAGTTGAAAGTTGAGAACACAGCTCGACCCAGAGATACAGTATGATTCTGTCTTTCGTAGACCAGACTATTTTCTATAGAATAGAATAGATTTATTCGCGATTTAACACGTGACATACACATGGTATGTGGCACTCCAAATGGTATGAATGGAGGGAAAAATTGAGAAGAAAAATATTATGGTATGGTTACCGTGTTACGCGCACATACATGCAATTGAGCAGCGCTGGACAACGGTGATTGTACCAATCAATTTGTGGGACAGTAGTTACTTACATTCGGTTTCTGTGAAATACTAGCAGGTTTCCTAACCTCAGGTTAGGAAACAAGAAGATAATACCATTTTTCATCAATACATTACTTGCACCTTGGCAAAAAATAGTAATCTGGGATGGAACACTTACAAAGACTATATTTAATTGTACCGTTTCAGATATGTATTATTCCTTTGTCCCATTCCGTTATATGTTGGGACAGGAATTTTATATCAAAGTTGGACTACATGGGGACCATTCCCCCATGTAGAATTGGGCACGAGCACAAGAAATTGAGGTGAGGGAATGTGTAAAAAACTTGAGGATAGTTAATACCACTTATACTGAGACCCCTAACGTATTCTTGAACTCTGCAATGAGTGTTTTATAAGAAGAATTTTTCCGAGATCAATCGGTTTCTGTTTTTGTATAGGGTATCTGGATTAAAATGCGACAAATATGAATACTTTCAATAACAATTTAGCAACTTGAACAGTTCTTTGAATAAACTATAGACTGCCGTTGAATAGGTGTGCATGGCCTGAAACAATTTTAGCACGCTTGATTCCCGAAATACTTGATATAGTGAGTGCCAATGTTATGAATTTCGGTCTCTCGCCGGAATCAAACCTGCGAGCAAAAGATTTGTAGCAGGGCGCGACAAGCACTGCGCTGATAGAGAACATAACCAGCAAGCTTTGCAATCGAAGACATGCGTATGTACACAGATGAAAGTGGGATATACAGTACCCTCCCGCCTTCCCGTTGGCGACGAATATAGTATCTACTGTTAGTCAACTGCAGAGGCACTTGAAACATGTTAAACACAGCATAACTTAGAAATGTGTAGTGACCGAGTGCATAATTTCTCATCAGAATGCCAACTCTACGTGACTTCTATATCCACATACCTTCTTTTACAGTATTCGCTTGCAAGGATTAGCCTTCTTGTTGTGTCGCACTGGTCGTGATGTTAGTTGCACTAGAGTGATATTAAACGAGGAAAGGGCGAAACTTGTCCACTCAATTGAGAAGAATTATCTCGGATACGTCGAAGGTATAGTTTTCACCATGTACATACTGAAAACAATGAAATCTGCAGTCGATTCTGCAAATTGTTAGTTTTAATTAGATGTTTTAAAGTCGGGCAGAATAGAAAGCTGGTTCAGGTACCTCAGGGTACCTAAACTTAACGGCGCGCGCGCCAAAACAGGCAAAACATGATGAACTGTGTGCAGATTAGGTTCGTTAGTTTGAATTAAATATTGTAGATATCGGTTTCTCTTGAGCAGCTCGTTCCTTTCTGGTCTCCTTTAACATGTGAGCAACTTTGATGAGCGCGATGGTACACAAAATTATATCTTAAACGCAAAAGAAATAAACTGTAAACCCGGCCGCATAGAGCAACTTATGATGAATAAATTTTGGATGATGAAAATCGTATAATACGACATGCGCGCAGTCATGCGCGCTCTTTGATTCACCCGTCGTTGTCCTTCCACAGTCCACAGTAATCTGTCCAATATAAACCAAACTTTTTCTATTAAATAATCTATTTTTTCGTTCATAAACGTTGAAGTTTTGTAGTAGTAAAGGTGCAGAACACTGCCAACAGGAGAAAATCTGAAAACGCCCACATAAAAAGGTTTGACTTTGAAGTTTAAGCATCTTACTGTAGAGAGTTATTAGTGGGTGGAGCAAACTATATGAATTCGTATTCCATCTACATTTCGTTACACTTGTTCATACATAGTAGTTTTTGGAGATGATAACTTCCAATGTAAACTGATAAACTCTTCTCTTATTTCAGATGTATATTCCTATATTTTATTGTGGAATATTCGATGTACTACGAGGGGACCTGATACCCCCTCGTAGAATTGAAAGACAGAGGAAAACGCTAAGGTATTTTTTTCAGTTAATAACACATATACGATCAAGTCTTTACTAAAACCTTCAAACGTATCTGATAGGGAGTATTGGTAGTTTTGTAATGAAAGTACAAACATAATATGACAAATTTGAAAACTGTAAGCCTTCGAAATTCGTTGAATTTTTGAAATGGGCATGTATCTTTGAACGTTTTCTGTGCAAAATCTGGATTTCGAACAATTTTAGATTACAGTCAGTTTGAACTTTCACTGTGTTCCATGTTTCTCGAAAGTCTTCGATAATTCCAGGCATACAGTTGCGATTCTATTGGAAAACTATACGGGGATCGCATGGTTGTTCTCCTTGGTTAGAAGAGGCACTGGGGGACCTAATACCTCCTTGTGCCTTGGACTGCTGAAATTCACTCTGATCGGTGGAAGGTACTGTAGAGTGATAGGTATTGTTTACATTTTTAAATGTATTTCAACTTTGTAATCTTATACATAATCATTTGTAAAGTGCCCTTTTGAATACTCTAGTTCAACTCAAATTATTTGATATGTCTCAAAGGCGCCAGAAGAGCATATTCAGACTTTTCAATGAGTCTCCTATTTTGGAAACTAAAACCTTTGAGGAAACAAGGCTCATTCGTTTTTGTAATGTGGAAAATGGGATAACTTTTGGGGATTCTGATAACCGTATAGCGACGCAACTAAAACTGAATACCGTACAGCACACAACTTAGAGTAACACAACCCAATTGTGTAACTGTAAGTTTCACTAATGAGAATTCTAAAGCAAATCTAATTATTGTGTGTTCAAACTTCTGTTGTGCTTTTTAATCATCTGAATAGGTAACAATTTCAGACTTCCGTATGCAATCTGGGCTGGTTTGCGACGGTTTTGGTCTATAGTACGGGAGTAGTACGGACTTTTCTATTGGTTCGGAATACTATCATGGGGACTTTATACCCCCTGGTAGTGGTAGGGATGTAGGGATGGCTTTGTACAGACTAGGAGAGAATTGGAGGTAACTTAGACCACATTCATATATACTTTCAATTTACCCAAACTTTCATCACATTTACCTTAACTTTCAATTTACCCCAACGTTTACCACATTTACCTAAACTTTTACCACATTTACCTAAAATTTTGATGTTACGGAAAACTTGAGATAGTTTTTGGTTCACTGCATGAGTCCCCATAAGAATGATCATGACTATATCCGTCTGAAGAATGTCTGAGATTAAACAGTTGTATTGTAGAGTCACGACATTTCGTAATTTTTTCCCGTGAGTATGGTCCCACTTTCAGAATTCTCGGGACTATTTGGTCGACGTAGTGCTACCTGGGGACTTGTTACTCCCTTGTAGTGGTTGGAAGATAGAACGGCTGAATCGGAGAGAAGTTGAGGTAGAGTTACATCAATTCTATTAAAAACACCAAAGTATAGAGTTTTATTAGAGTAACAAGTGAGCGACAGAGCAAATAGCATTCTTTATACTAATCTTCACGACATATTGTAATCCAAACTTATTGCAGCAGTGTAGAAACACACACTCACACACAATTTACAGTCTGAACTGTAGCAAAACTTTACCTAGAGTGCATTGTATTAAATGAACAGAAAACAGAGAGGAATTTATCTAGAATAGAGTTATGAGATGCATGAATAAATGAACTAACATTACCAAACATCATCTGTAAATTCAGTTAATAATTAAGTTTAAAGTTGCACCGTTTTGCCCTCTGCGTAGAGCTTTACTAATTTGTCTTCTTGTAATTACCGCAGCGAGCGGGAATCGAACCCGGGTCAGGTGGAGCGCTAACGATAGTATGGTTTGCACACGACTACACACGAGAATGTGAACCCGTTTGAATAATAGGATAATGATTCTGTTATAGGAAAATAGGATAATGACAATGATAATGATTCCGCGGTTCTGCAATTGAAAGGGTGCGGTATAGTCAGTTTCACGGAACAATTGCCCTCTACAGAAAGATTATAAAACTTTTGAGTGAATTTATTATATCTTGTAGGTGTTGTACATAGTTTAAACTTTGTGATTTCGTTTTCCACTCTGGGTACTACACGCATACAAAACAGTAAATCTTGAATTCTGTTTGTTGACTAGATAAATGCGTTTGAATTTTCGAAAGATTACTGTAGAAAGTCATCGATTGGTGAAACGAACTATAGTTTATTTAGTGCCGGGTGCATCGAATCCTCTGCTATTACGCATCGCGCATCTGACCCTCGCTCTAAGTTGCCTGCCTAGCTGGTTTCGCTCAAATGGATCCGCTCAATTGACGTACCACCCATACTACCACCTAATACATATTGCACTCCGTATAGCAATTAATGATAATATAAATCATGACCAATTCTCAACCGAGTTTCACCTTGCAGCATCCGAATATTGGTTATTTTTTATATGGAAGTTTGATGCTCAGTTGGATTATTGGATTGTGAAGTTCAATGTGCGTTGGATCTTATCTGGTAAGTAATTTTATTTACTTAGTTTCATTATTGCAATAGTATCAACAATTGCAAGAAGTTCATTGGGAAGGTGTGTTTTCCGCATATACATCAAACATTTTCATGCATTATTTTATTAAACGCTCAGTAGTAATGGATTTTACGAACCGCGAGAAATTCATCAAAACTGGACACATCATAGTGTTTGTATTTCGATCCAAGAGCAAATAGATCAAACTATAAATACAGCGACAATTACAGAGTTTCAATTTTGTCCGCTTTTACCCATAAGTTGTTGCTTACAGGAAAATGTTCTACGCAAATTTCATTGGACTGGTATGTTTTTATTATATCTATTGGAATTTATTGGAACACAATTAGATTGGAAGAAAGTTTTTCTTGGAAGAATCTCGAGCAGAATGAGGAGGAATTGGTGAGTTGGAGTTTCATTCGCTACTGCTGTGAACCTTACGGTGTACGGATTATTGATCCGTTAACTGTTGCCGTTTTTGCTACTTCTTTCTGTAATATACATTTCAATATTTAAAAACGTACTCTCTCAATGCATTTCATGTAAATTCGAAGTAACCTCTCTTCTTACAAGTTCTTTACGGCACTTCCAATGCTAAATGACAGTCTCTGTGAAAACTCTGTAAGGCAGACTGAATGTGGTCTACCATTCCCATCCAGCCACGAAGCATTAGGGGAAGCTTCAACTTTTGTAGATAATCTTCTACCAGTTTATCGCCCACGGAGGGATAAATGCCTTGGTTGGGCAGTGGCGGGGATCGAACGTGTGACCATTTTAGTGGTGGGTGGCCCCTTAGCCACTACACCATTCCACCACAGAAGTTTGTGACTAGAAAAACTTTCCCAAAGTTTTCGAACACTATTCTGAGAATACTACAGTAGTACACTGATGGAAACTGTAAATTTTCTCGGGGAAAAAACAATTAGTCTTAGTACAAGTCGTAATGTTCTTCGGTGTATGTAGTTTGATCACACGGGTTGTCAGTCATAACTCGGAATTTCTTCTGTGTATGACTTTTATCGTCACCCAGTCCTGTTTCAGGTGAAGTTTTACATTTTATGGATTCTATGGATGTGGACGAAGTTCATTATATGGTTTAAAATGATTTCACAAAAAAAAAAAAAAAAAAAAAAAAAAAAAAACGGAGAGCAAAAAAAAAGGTAGCCAAAGTACTGCCAGCAGCTCTCCACCACCCGTCTTCTGAGTGGGAAGTTTACTTCCTCCCCAGAAGACACAAACGTTTTTGGAGGATCTCGGCCCAATGAGATTCTCCCCTCGGGCTTCTCTCCCATCATGAGTTGCCCACGCTAACACCATCAATTTACCGGTGAGTATGTTTTCTGGAAAAAAAATAGTATGTTTTTGCTTTATACAATCACCTATTTTCCCAGTTCACAATTATACTTACATTTCTGAGGTAAAGTATATCATAGAAAAAATACATGTACCACGGACTATTGTTTTGATCTGAACTATCTTTTTCCTCATCGAACTGTTAAACTGTTTTATCTTAGAAATTTTGCAGTGTTTTTTTTTCTTGTGATGAACATTTAGTGGCAAAACGGTAAATTACCAAAAATGTTTAATTAACAAAACAAAATGATCTTCTATTGTTTCGGACTAACTGTTGTCATATTGTTATCATGTTTTTGAAATTCCTCATTCATCAACTAAAACTCTAAATCCATTAATTTTTGCATTTCGCTTCTCTAATTCCAATGTATTGCAGGAATTGATGGTGGGTAGAATGGTTTGACCGCCGTTCTACCATTTCTGGCTTCATCTCACCCCCCACACGCGACATCCTACCCACAACGGTTGGTTTTACAAATATTAACGAAAAAAAAAACTAGTTAATAAGTTGAAACAAGTCGAGTAAGTGTAAAAACTGAATAATTCGACAATTAATAAAGTTTATCAACTGAACAACTCGGCCTTAGTTTAGTGAAAAACAGAATAATGTGGATGAGCTAAGAATAGATTATGACACTTGTAATGTTCAAAACTTGATCTTGAGCTCATGATTTCTACCTCTTCTACATATATATGTCTCGGGTGAGACTCGAACTCGCGAAAACAACTTGGTAGGCGAGGACGCAACCCACTACACTACATTTTGTTCATTTTTACATCCCCACTTTTCCAGGTAAATGGTTTGTTCTCTGGACAATCCTAGTGGTAGAGAATAGGATGTGTACCGAACAAACGGTACAAAAAACACGGAGATGTTGCTCAAAGGTAATATTGCAACAATATTTATTTGTGTTAAACACAATAATATTAATAATATTGATAGTACATATAACATTGATAGTGATATAAAATGTACAGTTCAGTCGATTAGCTTCAATTTAGAGCGAGTCGGCCTAATAATCTAATCAAAAGCTTTGACATATTGACACAGTTTTGAGTTTCGGGAAATAGAAACTAGTGAAGAGGGTTAAGTTTGAGGTAAAATTTCATAGGTTCAAATTATTATCCACATTTTTGTATTGGAACCACTGCAATTACACAGTAGAACTATACTAGAAGTAATTTAAATAGTCAGATAAAGCTAGCACTCTAATGAGGAATCGCGCACTTTGTCTTTGCACGTTTCTGAGTTCTGCTGTGTTGAAGAAGTTTTACATGACTTTGCAGATGACCAACAATATGTCACGCGTATAAAAGCTGAGATATTGGGCGGAAGTACATCCTCCAGAATGTTTTTTGATTTCATTATTTTCAGTGTTGTCAATTGTTCTTACGGACAGTTGAAAACCAACCCGATGTCAGTTCGTCACCAGAAAACTATAACCGGCAAAGTCAACCAATTATATGGTGAGTAGTTATTTTTCTGAATAACTCATTTACTTATGATGATAATATGAAAATGTTATTGTATATGCGCATATAATCGTGACAATAGGTATTCAGGTAACGAATTTAGACATTTGAAAACCAGGAAAATTTTGATTTCCAAAGATTTCCAAAAAGGAAAAGATTTCCAAAAAATATAAAATCAACTTACATAGAAACATATTTGTTACTTTGCTTTTTTCTAGTTGGAAACCATTCTAATAAGCAGATGTTTTCATAATATTTTTAGTTTTTCACCAGCCGTCTAATAACATTAAATAAAACGGCCGCGATTTTGTACCTTAAAGAAGGACGATTATGTGGACCAATCTTGTGTCAACGGTCCCTTAAACTGCAATTGAAAAACGTATTGCAGTTTGAAGGACTGAATCGTTGCGATTGGACCACATAATGACATAATCGTCCTTCTTTAAACTGAGATAAAAACAACTCTGATGTGTGCTAATGTAAATTTTCATAAACCAACTGTATTGGCGCGTACACGTTCACGATTTACGTGATAAAATAGATGAATTTATATTCTTCGCCTATTTCTTCGCCTATTTCCTTGATTGGTTTATACTGTCAGTCAATAAGTCGTGAACCATGTTAAACACAGCATAACTCAGAAACGTGCAATCACAAAGTACACGTTGCCACAATAGAATGCTTGATTTGCGTGACTATTCAGTTTACTTCTAATATAAATGCCTTTTATTCAATAATCGATAGTTTCAGACGACGAACCAGACATCGACCCCTCCATTTGCTTCGGTTTTAGCTCTTGGAAACCTGGATTTCCCTGCCAATATGGAATTCCAAAAGGTAAGACTAATATCGACAGTTATATGAATAATAAGAGATAAATATGATAATAAAGCAATAGATTCCAACTAATACTGTCTTTTTGGGAAACAATGGGTAGTTAGACTGTGCTGTCTTCGAAGTTTGATCCCTGTGTAATCAGGCGCGATGAAAATGTTACAATGTGGTCTTTTAGATTGAACTTTTATCCAGATATGATTGTATTAGTAAACATAACGATCCCTCTCAAACTTAGTTAATTAGTTACCACGTATAAATTATCAGGCGACAAGTTCTCTAACTGAGATGGACCACATAATTTGAAACCCAATTTCACGTCTCCATTTGGTTTACATGTAAATGTCGGTCTATGTCATGTATAAAAACTGATAATAAACTAAAATGATAGGGATTAGATTTGTGAAGAGATACTAATAAAGATAATAGAAAGAATCAGTTTTTGTTGTACTCTTGTATAATGAAATTAGTTACTCATATTTCATTTCAGTCGCCTAACTCAATTTGATGGAAACAACATTTTGGCGCGACTTCGAAGAATGATTCAAGGTCAAAAATGGATCATTCTTCTTCCGGTCTACCCCTACGTTTTCTCCGGTCGGGAAAATATAGTGTCTGAGACAATTACTCAGAGGTATACACGGAGATTTAGATCAATTAAAAGGTGAGACTTTTTTTTATGAAATATATGTATTTCACCCAAAACTGCAGAAAATCTCACAAACTTTTGATCAAAACTTTAGTTATTTATAGTTTGAACCGCGTCAATTAACGCGTTGAGCTGCTGAGAAACATCAAAATTTTGCAATTGTCCAGCTACAAAAGACAAACAAGATGGCTGGAAAAGTCTGCGCCTCTCTGACAAGATGGCTGGAAAAGTCTGCGCCTCTTAACATTACATCTCGTTCGATCGAAACCGCTATAATATGAGTGGCTGAAACTTTTTAAGATGGGAATTTTGTTGTAAAACTTGGAAGTTAGTTACCAGAAATCTGGTAGAACGTGCGAACTGGCAACTAGGTGAAGAAGGACGATTATGTGGACCAATCCCGTGACATCGGTCCTTTAAACTGCAATTGAGAAATATGTTGCGGTTTAAAGGACTGAAGCGTTGCGATTGGAGCACATAATCGTTTAAGAAATGAACACAGAAAACGCGTTTTGGCTTCATCTCAACGTTATGAGATGCGTTGAAAGTTCACTTTGAAAACATTTTTTATAAAACTTTGTAATTTCAGTGGTCCTTTTTCGGTCAACGTTGTTCATGAACACAAAGAATGAATTATCGAGCGCCCTCACCATTTCAGACAGGTACATTTCAAGAGTATACATGTGAACTAATTCATACTGTTTTCATAGCAAGCTACGTAGAAAAACGACCATTGTGTTAACACTCCTTTTATGAACTACACAAACAGTAAGCTCAACGTCCAAGAATATACATTTGATAAATAAACATTATTTCAGCCTCCATTATATAGTGCTGGTCATCAAATGGTGTTGTTTAGAAGAATTTGGTTATATATATTCTTATGGAGCAGAACTACTGGTAGAGAAGCAGTGTATTAATAGTACACGGTTAGTTTTCTTACAATTCTTCTTTATTTGTTTGGGAATCAGTGAAAAATGTGGCATTTTTTCAAAAATAAGGCACGGAGGACTTTAGATGTAATCTTTATTTTCTTGTGTCGCTTTCTTGAGCAATTGCACGAATGTCATTTCTTCAAACCGGTTCTAGATTTTTTATGTCTTTTTCACGAAAAAAAACACGAAAAACTGGTATACTAGAAATGAACGAAGTTGAGATTGAAACGTTAGCAAACATAAAAATTTGGAGAAACGTTTTATGAAGAAAAAAAGTTGTTTACAATCATTTTATAATAGTACTAGTACTAGTTCACTGTAGGGCCAGATACTTTGAAATCGGGTCAATAAGCTTGAGAGAGTGCAATAATATATATTTCTCTGTATCTTTTCATCTCTCCACCAATTGTTCCACTTTTTCTTAGTAATTCTAGTATTTGTGTACTAAGGTGCCGTTTCTCTGCTCACCAACAATCTTACTTTCTCACCAAAACATCTCAATCTCTTAGAATACATCTATAAAAAGTATAGAAGTCACTAAAATAATAAAAGTAACTAATATACAAACAAGTAAGCAGAAAGAAGCTGATATATTCTAAAAAAACAATTCCATAGCCACGTAAAACTTCTAATGAGAAAACGCGCACGCTGTCATTGCACGTCCTTCAGTTCTGCTGTGTTCAACATGTTTTACGTGACTGTGCAATTAACTAACAGTATATTTCAGATCACCCTTGGTTATTAGGCACTCTTCAGTAGTGGTTGCTCCATTTTTGTGGAAGAGCTCTGATGACGCTCAATTTTGACGACAATCATTGAATTCCTTTTTAAACAATGATTGGATGTAAGTTCTGATTAGTTTCAAACAAGTTCCATAGAAGATTAAAGTATTGTAATTTGTAAATTTGTGTACCTACTATTTGAAGTGATTTTTTTTATTGTGGGCTATTCATTTATAAAATGAAAATGTGTATTCACCACATCAATACAACAATTTTCAATTATATTCATCTGCCCTCCTTAAAATAAACCGCAAAATATTGAATATACTCACATGAACCCGTAAACCTTATTTGTCCGGTAACTATGTTTCACGTGAAAACGGCATACACACAAAAATTAATCGTGACTGCTGAGAATATGTACTTACCATATAAACCTAATCAATAACAACCTCTTATATAGTGTTTTAATTCTCAGTTTATATACTCATTTATGTATCAAATTTGTTCTGGCTCACTTTATCTTATTCCACCTAATTATGTTTATTACTATTTTAGCGTCGCGGAACCCTGGCTGGGATTTCGCTTCCAATACAACTCGGGGAAAATGGATACAACGCAATGGGATCGGAAAGGAATGGATACTGATGGATCGACTCAAAAACCTATCGGACACGGACAGGTATTTGGCATTTTCACTCTTTTTTTTCACAGAAACACTATTAAAATCAGAGAAATCTACCAATTTTTGGGTAGTAATGTTTCTCAGATTACATATTTTAATTCTACTCTGAATTACGAAAATTTACGGCTGCGGGTGGCTCTGCGCGGGCCCGTACGGGCCCGCGCGGATTTTGCGGTAATGCTGCGGATAGAAGCGCGGCTGTATACTGTTAGTGATCCGCACATTCACGTGAAGCACGTGAAACACAGCAGAACCCAGAAACGTGAAGAAAAAGTGCATGATGCCTAATTAGAATGCTAAATGCACGTGACTATTAAATTTACTTATAGCAGCGGTGCGCGGCTCGGCGCGGCGGGTGAACTTGTATTCGCCCCCGCCTTAGATACCATGCGATTATTAGAAATGAGGTACTGAAGGTCAAATGTTAATTGTGCTGTTTTAATTCTTTCATTGATACGCATTGGTGTATGACCTGGTAGCAAACAATATCAGTTGCATAGAGAGCAATATGCAACACAAACTACAAGACAATTGTGGTTTCGAGTCAATTGTATGTCGGCTGGCGGCGTAGCAATCCCCACAAAAGTTCATGAGATCACCTCATGAGCTATCAGTACGAGCTTCTCATAAGATTCTGCTGATTGCTATGCTACATGAGATCACCTCATGAGCTATCAGTACGAGCTTCTCATGAAATTCTGTTGATTGCTATGCTACACGTGGAGAGTTCACGATTAGCTCATGAGGTATCTCATTGGCATCGGAAGGCAAACATTAATTCTTATTGTTTGCATTCTGAGATTCCGACAATCGTCGAAAAGTGCAGTTTTCAAACCATTTCCGGGATTCCTGCTGTGTTTCTTGTGCTTCACGCGATAATGCCTTACACTATTCACACTATTTATTGGTATTTCAGTGTTTCCCGCACAATCACCGTGAATCTGATAGACCAGTCCTCGAAGACTATAAAGAAAAATAAAAGAAAAAGAAAGAAAAAGAAAAAGAAAAAGAAAAAGAAAAAGAAAAAGAAAAAGAAAAAGAAAAAGAAAAAGAAAAAGAAAAAGAAAAAGAAAAAAACCCTGCTTGCCGCGCCAGCGAATCACTTGCATCTCCTCGGAGATAAATTGGTCATTCTCACCCCGACCACAAACGCACTAACTGGCGTTAACTGCGATTCTCTGACTCTTTCCTAACTTGTAGTCCAATTCTGGCGCACGCATTTTTTATATTTTATTTGGATTATTTAGTTATAACGCACCAATAATATAATTATAATATAGTACTCATCACGTTTTCTCAAATCAATCGAGCATTTTTGTTGGTAGTTATTTAGTAGTGTAGTTTTGCCACTGCTGGCGCCCTCAGTTAGATATTAGTTGTATAGTTGTATAGTCCTAGATATTAGTTGTATAGTAGTAGTACAAATTCAAACTAACAGCAGTGGCGCTATGTGTTCCAAAGAACATGTAGCAAACCAGTCATTGATTTTCTCTCGAAAATCTTTGGCTTTCTCCATCGCAGCGTTTTTCATTCAACCCCTTTCTGGGGACTAAATTGGTCACTCACACCCCGACCATAACTATAACGCACTAACGAGATGACATCTATCGCGTTTTCTCAAATCAATCAAGACGCTTTTGTTCGTAGTTATTGTAGTTTTGTAGTTTTGCACTAACAATATAATACAAATCGCGTTCTCCCAAATCAATCGAGATCTTTTTGTTAGTAGTTATTCAGTACTGTAGTTTAGCCACTGCTGGCGCAATCAATTGGTTAGTTTAGTTGAATAGTTTAGTTGTATAGTTTAGCACAAATTCAAATTAACAGCAGTGGCGCTATGTGTTCCAAAGAACATGTAGCAAACCAGTCATTGATTTTCTCTCGAAAATCTTTGGCTTTCTCCATCGCAGCGTTTTTCATTCAACCCCTTTCTGGGGACTAAATTGGTCATTCACACCCCGACCATAACTATAACGCACTAACGAGATGACATCTATCGCGTTTTCTCAAATCAATCAAGACGCCTTTGTTCGTAGTTATTGTAGTTTTGTAGTTTTGCACTAACAATATAATACAAATCGCGTTCTCCCAAATCAATCGAGATCTTTTTGTTAGTAGTTATTCAGTACTGTAGTTTAGCCACTGCTGGCGCAATCAATTGGTTAGTTTAGTTGAATAGTTTAGTTGTATAGTTTAGCACAAATTCAAATTAACAGCAGTGGCGCTATGTGTTCCAAAGAACATGTAGCAAACCAGTCATTGATATTCTCTTGAGAATCTTTGGCTTTTTCTCCCTCAACTGGAACCGCCAGTTGTGCAGCTGTCTTCCCCACAACCACCCGGTTGCTCCCGTCTCTAAGATGGAGGTCCAGATTCGGGTGGAGAAACATGTACCGTCCGGTAGCGTTCCCCTGAATCTGATGATTTGACGAGTCCAATCTTCTGTTTTGTCGTCAAACTGCCGTGCACTCATGGTATTCTGCTAGCCGTTGATCTAGAGTCCGATTCAGCCCACTTCTGACCCCTGCACCGACTTTGCCCGGTCTCAGCCCATGCCTGTCCCGATTTTGCCGGTTCGATCTCTGCGTTTTGTCCCGATGTTCCAATCCCCACGTCCGGGGTATGCACAGCCCAACTCAAGTTCAGTGATGTGCCACCCGTGCCTTTTTGTCCCGGAGTCGACTGTTTGATGACGTCTCCCGTCCGATGTCCGTACCACTCGGTCTGCGTATCGGACGTTCCGCTCCCGTTTTGCCGCAGTCCTGCCCAGTTCCTGTCCGATTCCTCAAGCGTGAGTTCGAGTTTCATGACGATTTATTTAGAAGGGACTTGATTGATCAAGTTCACCTTAGGTGAATTATTTCGATTTCTAGAAAACATAGGAGAGAAAACAAAATTGAGCCTAATCCTGTTCTGCAAACAATATCGGTCCAAACCTGAGTTAATTTTTATGGCTCCCTCCATGACAAGAGTTCATTATGACTTTGATATAATTCCTCTTCGAATTTCATCTTAAAAGCAGAATTATTTTCGGTATCGTAATTAAAAAGCTACTTCTTGTTATTTGCGAAATTGAACAATTCACAGTTATCTGTTTTTGTTACGTTATCGGTCACTCTATGACGATCAGAGTTAGTTTGGAAGTAATATCAAAACTAAAGGTTATTGTTAATGGTTATTGTTACGGTTTTATGTCTTTTAGCTTTTTTTCTTTTCTTCTTCTTTTTTTTTGTTTTTTTTTGTTAGTTTTTGAGAATTAGTAAGAAACAATTATTTTTGTTACTTCACAAAAGTTAGTTGAAAACTAATTCCATAAGGCAGGGGTATGGGGTATCGTTATTTGTTATTGTTACGGTTTTTGCACTTTTAGCCAAAGTTTTACGTTAGTTTCTGAGAGTTAGTTGAAAAGCATTCTCATTAGAAAGGAGTTCCGTGATTTGTTATTGCTATGTTCTCATGACTTCTAGTCATAGTATTTTTGTTACTTCTCAAAAGTTAGTTGAAAACCAATTCCATAAGGAAGGGGTATCGTTATTTGTTATTGTTACATGACTTTAACCAGAGTTTTTCGTTAGTTTCTGAGAGTTAGCTTAGAGTTAGTTAAAATAGAAATATAGTTGTCTGTTATTCTTTGTTAATTGTTATATTTTTCGAGGGTGGGTGGGAGGCAAATTGTTATGTTTTTCTATTATAGTGGTTGGAAGGGCGGGTTGGCAGTTAGAACTGTCAGTTTCTCTAAAGTCTAAATTTCTTTTTAGTTATCTGGGTGGGTGGGAGGGCAGTTAGGACTGTCAGTTTTTCTAAAGTCTAATTTTTTTTAGTTATCTGGGTGGGTGGGAGGGCAGTTAGAACTGTCAGTTTCTCTAAAGTCTAAATTTCTTTTTAGTTATCTGGGTGGGTGGGAGGGCAGTTAGAACTGTCAGTTTCTCTAAAGTCTAAGTTTCTTTTTAGTTATCTGGGTGGGTGGGAGGGCAGTTAGAACTGTCTGTTTCTCTAAAGTCTAAATTTCTTTTTAGTTATCTGGGTGGGTGGGAGGGCAGTTAGAACTGTCAGTTTCTCTAAAGTCTAAGTTTCTTTTTGGTTATCTGGGTGGGTGGGAGGGCAGTTAGAACTGTCAGTTTCTCTAAAGTCTAAGTTTCTTTTTGGTTATCTGGGTGGGTGGGAGGGCAGTTAGAACTGTCAGTTTCTCTAAAGTCTAAGTTTCTTTTTAGTTATCTGGGTGGGTGGGAGGGCAGTTGGAACTGTCAGTTTCTCCAAAGTCTAAATTTCTGTTTAGTTATCTGGGTGGGTGGGAGGGCAGTTAGAACTGTCAGTTTCTCTAAAGTTTAAATTTCTGTTTAGTTGTCTGGGTGAGTGGAAGGGCAGTTAGAACTGTCAGTTTTCTCTAAAGTCTGAATTTCTTGTTAGTTATCTGGGTGGGTGGGTTGGCAGTTAGAACTGTCTGTTTCTCTAAAGTCTAAATTTCTTTTTAGTAATCTGGGTGGGTGGGAGGGCGGTTAGAACTGTCAGTTCCCTAAAGTCTTAATTTCTTTTCAGTTATCTGGGTGGGTGGGAGGGCAGTTAGAACTTTCAGTTTCTCTAAAGTCTAAATTTCTTTTTAGTTATCTGGGTGGGTGGGAGGGCACTTAGAACTGTCAGTTTTTCTAAAGTCTAAATTTCTTTTTAGTTATCTGGGTGGGTGGGAGGGCAGTTGGAACTGTCAGTTTTCTCTAAAGTCTGAATTTCTTGTTAGTTATCTGGGTGGGTGGGAGGGCAGTTAAAACTGTCAGTTTCTCTAAAGTCAAAATTTCTTTTTAGTTATCTGGGTGGGTGGGAGGGCAGTTAGAACTGTCAGTTTCTCTAAAGTCAAAATTTCTTTTTAGTTATCTGGGTGGGTGGGAGGGCAGTTAGAACTGTCAGTTTCTCTAAAGTCTAAATTTCTTTTTATTTATCTGGGTGGGTGGGAGGGCAAGGGCAGTTAGAACTGTCAGTTTCTCTAAAGTCTAAATTTCTTTTTAGTTATCTGAGTGGGTGGGAGGGCAGTTAGAACTGTCAGTTTCTCTAAAGTCTTAATTTCTTTTTAGTTAACTGGGTGGGTGGGAGGGCAGTTAGAACTGTCAGTTTCTCTAAAGTCTAAATTTTCTTTTAGTTATCTGGGTGGGTGGGAGGGCAGTTAGAACTGTCTGTTTCTCTAGAGTCTAAAACTCTTTTTAGTTATCTGGGCGAGTGGGAGGGCAGTAAGAACTGTCTGTTTCTCTCTAGAACTGTATTTTTCTCTGAAACCCCAAAGGTTCTATCAACAGTGATGTTTCGAAGTCCAAACTGAGGATCGAGGTCATGGCGACATTGGCCTTCTCTTCAGTGCGCGAACAGCGCGCGGATCGAAAACTGGGTTTTAATGTTATCGAGCACTGTTTTGTGCCGGTAACTTTGAAACACAGAAATTTGCTGAAGGTTGTCAGCAGCCACCTTGCCGCGGGTAACGAGAGAACTGCAGTTAACTTTAACTTGGTTTCGGAATCGGGATAGAGTATGGAAGTGTTTTTACGTCCTTTCGTCTGTTCCAAACAAAAGACTATGTTGGTTGAACTGGTCAGATATAAGCGTGGTCGTAACGGGCATTTGGCTGAACACTGTAGTCGTTGCCAACGGGAGAGTACTGTACCTCTTAGTTTCAGCTGTGTACGAACACATGACCTCGATTCGAAACCTTAACGGAAGTGAGCTGCCGTAGCGTAGTTGTTCGCGCGCAGCTATAATTAATTTGCTCGCAAGGTCGATTCCGGCAAGTGCCAAACTTCTATGAATTTGGCACCCCCTGAGGAATGGAGCCTGCTTTTCCGCGCAAATACGGAAACGATATTATGATAGAGTCAAATGAGAGAAAGAGGGTTGTGTGAGAGATGCAGAGCAGAGAAAAAGAGAGACTTAGTTATTCTTCTGAATTGATTCTGGGCCACTCGGAGTTGATGGAGGTTGAAGGTACATCGAGGTACCGTGAAGGTATTGGCTGGAATGTGTTAGTGTACCAGGAGGGTGCGGTGAAGGTACCTCAAGGTGCAAGTGAGGTGCCCGTAAGGTGCCATTAAGGTACCGATAGGAAGGTTATATAGTGTCGGAGAAGGTGCGGTGAAGGTGCCTGTGTGGTGCCGCGAAGGTGCCGAATAGGTCCCGATGGGTGCCGTAGAGGTACCCGTAGGGTGCAAATCAGTTACCGCGAGAGATACGATATAATACCGAGGGGGTGCGCTAAAGGTACCCCAGGGTGCCAGGGAGGTCACGGAAGTGTGCCGGGAAGGTACCGTAAGGGTACCGGAGAAGTCAACGTAGTGCCGGAAGGGTGCAGTGAAGGTACCTGTGTGGTGCCAAAAAGGTGCCGATGAGGTGCCGAAAATATGCTTGTAAGGCGCGTGGGAGGTGCCCGAAAGATGCCGGCAAGGCGCTGAAAAGGTGCCAGTGAGGTGCCGGTGGGGTGCCGGTAGGGCGCCTGTGAGGGAGGGTAAGGGCTGCGCGGAGCCCTTACCTTCCCGGGGTGCGGAGGTTCGGGAAGTGTGCCGCGCCTCCACGCTTCCCACAAACGGGCTTCGAGCTCGGTTGCAACTTCGTCAAGAAAGGAGATGGTCCCTTTTCGTTAGATGGTTCGTTCCTTCGTCCCCGGAGTGGCTGTTAGTCTTCGGTTCCAGTCCCTAGCTACAGGTTGGCCCACTTCAGGGGCGGGGTCAACGAACCATCGCCATCTCATTTTAGGTTTACCATTGAGTCCATCTACAGGGTTACTGTAGTTACAGTAACACGGAGTGGTGGGACAGTGGGGGATCGCGAGGTTGCAACCAGTATTTTTACGGCGTTTGTAAGTCCAACACGGGTTTTTGTAGGGGTTATGTTGCTGACGTGAGACAGGGCTCGTGTGAGGGCTTGGGAGAGAAAGGGCTTGAGAGAGAGAGTAGGGGGGGGGTGAGAGAGGGGGTGAGAGAGGGGGTGAGAGAGGGGGTGAGAGAGGGGGTGAGAGAGAGAAGGAGAGAAGGGGATAAGGGAGGGGATAAGGGAGGGGATAAGGGAGGGGATAAGGGAGGGGGTGAGAGAGGGGGTGAGAGAGGGGGTGAGAGAGGGGGTGAGAGAGGGGGTGAGAGAGGGGGTGAGAGAGAGGGTGAGAGGGAGAGGGAGAGAGGAGGATAAGGGAGGGGATAAGGGAGGGGGTGAGAGAGGGGGTGAGAGAGAGGGTGAGAGAGAGGGGGAGAGAGAGGGATAAATGAGGGGGTGAGAGAGGGGGTGAGAGAGGGGGTGAGAGAGGGAGTGAGAGAGGGGTGAGAGAGGGAGTAAGAGAGGGGGTGAGAGAGAGAGAGTTAGAGAGGGGGTGAGAGAGGGGATAAGGGAGGGGGTGAGAGAGGGGGTGAGAGAGGGGTAAGAGATGGGGTGAGAGGAAACGGTTAGGAAACCAAAGGAGGTGAGTGCACAACATTCACAATTACTTCTCGTTGACAAAAAGACCGTACCGCTGTACACTTTAAAATTGATTTTCAACTAAACCTTATCGTGTATTCTAATGGCAATATAAGACTTTTCCAATTTCTATCTTATTTTGCACTTCCGTGATCCGTTAATTGAGTTCTTCAGCTGATTTCTAATCATATTTGGTTAGTTCAGCTATAAAAGCAGTACGGTCTTCTTTGCGTGTCTTCTATTGATTTCGTTTAGGTTTCTGATGTCTCCATGGGAGAAGTTGTCCATGGGTTGGAGCCACCCGCGAGAACCCGGACTGGCAAAAGCAAAGGTCGGTAGTTTCCCACTTCATGAAAAAAAAACGTTGCCATTCTCCTTTCATATAGGATGATTCACATTTCATGGTGTTGAGATGTACACTAGCAAAACATATATAGCACACGATCCGGAATGAATTCTGTACCACTGTCATAAAATTTTATCTTTAATTTCGATAGGGTCATATATGTGACATTGTGACATTTGTGATCCACATCAGAGCAAAATACTCACTCAATATTGTTATCCCGTATTATTATTTTCACGAATGTCGAATCGCATTACTTGTTGACGTTTGACACTAATTGTAAACATTTTAACACGTTTGGTGTACTGTTAGTCAGTTGCCCAGTAACGTGAAACATGTTAAATACAGCAGAAATCAAAAACGTGCAATTATCGAGTGCACGATTCCTCATTAGAACCCATTAAATTGACTATTAAAATTTTTCTAGTTTAGGCTGACTTGATTTGTAGTCTGATCGAGGGATTGTCCAACAAAGCTACAAAGCTCACTGAGTGCAAACTATTGTTGCAAACTAAACTATTGTAAGTTGTAAGTGCAAACTAAACTATTGTAAGTTGAGTTGACCAGACATAATATCAATTCAGTATTTTTCAGGTCGATGAAACGTTGTCTTCTCCGGCTGTTTTGAATTGGTTTCGAATTATTTATTTACGGATGTTCAGGTGTGTTGCATTTTCGAGATAGTTTATGCGGAACCTCGAGACTCTTATGTGAAATGAACCACATTTGTGTACTTTGGTAAAACGTTCGATCATTTCGTTAATCAAAACTCTACTTCGATTTCTGACTACACGCTTATGGTATTGTGAGTTAAAGCCGGATGTATTGGAATAGGTTAATTATTGAAGGGGGAAGGGGGGGGGGGGGCAGAAAGGAGAGCTAGTTTAGGTACACCGGGGTACCGAAATATAACGTTGCGAACGCCAAAACAGTCGAACACGTGTCAACCCTATGCAAATTAGGTTCGTTAGTTTGATTTAAAAATTATACTTATCGATTTCGCTTGATAAGATCTTTCATACCAACTTTCCTCTCTGTCCCCCTTCAACAAACGCCACATAGATCGAACTACAAGTTGCACTCAACGAAAAAAATTAATATCACCCTTTTCAGGTCGATGACTTTGTCGTGTGGATGATGGGAAATTTTCACGGATTTCAAAGTCTAATTGAGGGATAGGGGGTGGGGGCGTGACGCCGACTTCACCTGTGGTGAAGTAGAATTACATAGTCTGTTTTCTGAGTTTTGAAAAAAACTGATTCAAATTTTTGCCTCTGAAATTCGAGAAGCAATTTTAAATAGGCGTGGTCAACTAGCCGAGCTCGGCGCACGGCGAAGGATGGATAATGATTGAGAGGTAGGTTTTAAACTATTTAATGTTTAACAGTTCGTTTCAAACGTCGATGCATGTAGCTGATTTGAACTAAAAGATCGAAAATCCATTTTCACTGTTCCACCATCATGAACATGAACAGTTTTGATTCATTTTTGGCAATAACAATTTTCTGTTCTTCGTTCTTTACAGTATTTTTTGATTTGTTTCCAAATCCAAACAATTTTCAGATCGGTCCGGTTTGATTTTCTTTGTTCGGTAAGGCATGGTTCACGCAAAGACGAAGGATAGACAATGGAAGAGAGGTGGGTTTCAAATTATCTTCATACTCCAAAGTGTTCAATCATTTGTAGTTGAGAACTGGAGTTTGCAAGTGAAAAACTACTAACAAACATTGCGTGTCACAATGTGATAACTGTACTACTTCACTTTCGTAAAACATAATTTGATCGTTGCACATTTCACTTTGTGGGTCTATCCTAACATGCACCAGCTTCAAACTACAAACATCACAGATTAGACTAAAATAAATGTGTCCCAACGTTTTCGAACATCGAGCAACGTTTCCTATGCATATGTTACAACTCTACTGTCAAGTAATTCCGTTGATATCCACTTTCCATATGCCCTTTTCGGTTAATTACATGTGTCTTTATCTGTTCTTAATTGCAACTATAGTGTCTGGCGAATTTATGAAACATCAAATCAAATCAAATCAAATATTTATTACACAGTGTGTAATAACGGAACGAAAGTTCGAAACGCGAAAGGTTGCCAAAAAAGAGAATGATGAAAAGAACATAGGTGAAAAAAAGATGTAATAATATTGTATACATTCTATACTAAAGCGACTGTTCTGACAAATGCTCTGACCTAACTACCGTATCAATACCACAACCGCTGGGCTGTATTTCGAGACAGCATATATTTGTTGATTAAAAAAGGGATGTCTTCACTGGGAACTGATTAAAATAACACTACCCTCCCCTAACTTTCTTAGTGCTGATATATGTTTGTAGTTACTACCACCGCCTAAGTTTCTCAGAGTTGACAGATATTTGTAGTTACTACCACCACCTAGATTTCTCAGAGTTGATATATGTTGTAGTTACTACCACCACCTAAGTTTCTCAGAGTTGATATATATTTGTAGTTACTACCACCACCTAGGTTTCTCAGAGTTGATATATATTTGTAGTCACTACCACCACCTAAGTTCTCAGAGTTGATATATATATTTATAGTTTTACCTCCACCTAAGTTTATCAGAGCCAATATATGTTCGTGGTTACTACCTCCTCCTAACTTCCCTCAGACCTGATATATAATTTTGGTCTTTACTTTCCCAGCGGATTGGTGGATAATATCATACTCCTAGTAATACTAACAATAAATTAAAGTCATTGTTCGTTCGTTTAACTATCATAATATATTTAACAAATCTAGAAGAAAAAGACATCGATAATACTAAAAGAAGAGAGTATCGATGCGTATACGTATGACCACTTCGCGAATGTGAGCAGTACGGAGATTTTGTCAACTTGTTGATTCTTCTTTCTCACTGGTTTTTCACACTGGGACCGATTATGAACCATGGACTGCATTCCGCACCAGCCACAGGATGGGAACTTACCAAACTTACCAAGTTGCTAAATAAAAAATGAGCTACATCAGATTACTAATTAAAACTTACAAGGTAGTTTTAAAACCTTACATAGATCAGTTTCTAGTAGACGTTTCTTGAATACTTTCGAGGACTTCGCTTTCAAAATTATTGAACTATGTGAAGACAGCATATTGAACCATCTCGAAGTCCGTAAAGAAAAGGAATAATAACGACTATTCACTTTGGTATTTTCAACATAGAAACAGTGACTACCTCTTCTACCATTGTGTAATCGATGGCGATAAAAAGAAGTGAACCTCAGAATACACTCGCCTTTGATAATTTTGAAAGCAAGCACAAGATCTAGAATAACTCTTCTGAATGCTAAACTTTTCATTCCCAACTCTTTGCACCTATTCTGATAGGAAGGCAGACTCATGGGATAGTCAGCTTTGGGAAAACACCTGTAATAGACCGCTCTGGTGAAAAATTCTTGAACTTTCTCAATTTTCTTCGATTCCAAAATAAGAAAAGGACTCCAAACTTGTGATCCAAACTCAAGAATCGGTAGAACATAGGTTTGATAGCAACGTACAAGAATTTTGACGTCCTTTACAGTAATGGTGCGCAGAAGAATGGCAAGTTGAGTCATTCCCTTTTTATAACGAATTTCAATGTTTCCCCTGTTCACAAGAGTATTTGAAACGATCACCCCCAAATCCCTGCACTCTGAAACAACATTTATCAAATCAGAACCGATAAAATATGGAGAAAAAGTGAATGTGATTGCCGCCTAATGTGATTGCAACTACCAGGCCCAAAAGTTTGAGAGGACGCTATACCATTATACCAACCGGCCTTATAACAAAGTTGTTGATGAATCGCGTATATTAATTCTTCAAGATTTCAAGATTTCAAGATTTATTAGATCACTTCAAATCGTTGCAAAATGGTGTTCCTTGACTGCCCTCCAGATATCTTTATCTCTGCTAAATATCTCTTCGCCACGGATATTGGATGGCCGGACTCTTACACAGCGCAAAATAATATATACAGTATACACTGGTCTTTTTCTGAGCGACAACTATATTATTTTCCAGGTCTTTCCGGTCGGCTCTGGTTCGTTTGTCCAGAAAAACTTCGCGCACGACAAAGAACGAAAAATGGATGAGAGGTGAGTTTATAGATATTTTATTACTTCAAATTATTTGTTCGTATTTTACGGGACAAAAAGAAAATCCGAGAAAAAAAGTTAACGGAAAAATACAAGTTTTCTTGAGAACTGATGTTTTCTACGTGCGAACAGAGCTTGACAAAGTTTGAAACGTTATGAGATGTTTACATTTCACAATGCCTCAACTGTATACAGATTTTTCACTATCTCTTTCTCTGCTTGCTTTTTCTGATTTATCACATTTTTCATCAAATTATAAAAAATTGCAACATTTTTCAGTTTTGTTTGGCTGGTTCCACTTCCTGCGTCGAGTTTGGCGGCAATTAACAGGAAATGGAACAGAGGTGGGACAAGTTCAACTCAGGAACATTAGCGCTAATTAGCAGCGCAAAGCTAATCCTCAAATTCGAATTTTACCGAAAGAGGTATTAAAACTACTAAATGGAATATGAGTAGATAATACGTATTAAACAGTACGAAAAAGTGCTTCTCAGAATGAGTTTCCAAGCAAAATCCTTTTTGAATGTTATTTGTGAGGAAAAAAACTTCTTGCTTCATGCATGCTGGTCGGATGAGAATAATAGTTCCAACGTATGATGACATGTTATAATCTTAACCATGATCGTCCGAATGTTATTGATGATATTATTGATTATGTATATTTTTCGAACATTTTCAATATGAAAACGCACTTTGGGTTAGATGAGGTCGCAGGGAAATTGCGAAATTAGCAGGAATTACGTTAAAACTAGCACGCTATTTAGCACCTAATTTCCATGAATTTCTTGGTTTTCAATAAGAAAATGCAGGAGAGCAGTAAAAAGAAATCAATCTTTTATGAAAACCGAGTTGGAAACGTCGAGACTAGCAACACCACACACTAGCATAAGAATAACCGGGTCGGTCTGCCTGATTCGCTATTCTACTGTAAGATAATGCTGTTTATTGAGTTTTATTAGTAGTAAAACATAATTACACTTAGGATCTCAACTAAGTTTCACGAATGTAGAACTGGTTCTATGAACTTCACATTTGTATTTGATCGTTCATCACATTGTTTGGTTGAATTATGTTTAATTCAACTTGCAGTTAAGGTTGGTTGTTTGTCGTTTGGTTCGGCTGGACAGCATTGGTGAACGGCAAAGGGGGACATTTACATACAATAAAGAGGTGGGCGATGTTTAAAATAGTCTGAAATTTCATCAACCATGATGATAGATTTCCTAATAAAACTCAGTGAATTTCAGCTATGTTTCAAGAGTAGAAGCACCACGTACAATATACGATCACTCTCAAATGGAGTGAAAGTTGCAACAATCGCAGGGATTGTTCGATAGTGACCTAAGGTAATATTATTCTTCATTTTTCATAGTTTATCGGCTCCATGTTCAATTTCTGAAGAGTAGGAGCAAACGTTTGTAGTCAAACTCACACTATGCGCGGACACTACCGTGATCAAACTACAAAGTTCATGAAACATTGTCAGTAAAATACATTCCGTGTAATTTGCGTTCACAGGTCGAATTCCACAATTTATATCAGTTTTGGAAATATTCTGAGCGCGTTGGCCTAATTGAAGAGTAAACACGTATGTTGTAGTTTGTCACGAATAATCATCACGTGCATTAAACTACAAAAACTGCAAAATGACCAACATCTCGGATAATTCAGTGTCACGGCCCCCGCCGACTCAAAATCTCAGTCGGCGGCGGCCGTGACAAATTATTAAAAACAACGATTTCGTTTGCGCGCTCAGTGGCGCACGATGTTTACAACGTGCGGTTGGCATAGTGGAGCGACTTAACCGTTTTCGAAATTTATCGACCATCTCTCTCTCACGGTGAGACCGCTCCCCAATTATTTGGAGTTTTGCCCGCAGTTGAAAAACGGCTTACCCCGCCAATTGAAATGCGGCCGGTCATCAGCCTAGACAGGGCGCGTACCCGCGCGGAAAAAATGTACTGTAGCTTTTTGGCACGATGCTTGGTTGAAATTCGCATTTAATTTATCAGAAAGTGCGCTCCATTATTAAAACCGCTCGTGCATTATACGCGGTGCGGTTTTGTCTTTCCTCTGTTTTTTCACTTGGACCGTTTTTGTCGAGCGGTCTCACCGTGCTCTGTTTCGTTTTTAAATTTTATTTACTCATTTCAACTGTATTTTTTATGTTTTTCTCCACTATTCATCAATTCTTCACTTGTGGTGGCTGTTTGGTGATTTCTGATTGTCTTTTCCCTCTTATTCTCCATTCTAAGTTTTCGGAAAAACCGCAAAGCACCAAATCACGTTTTATAATTATTTAACACAACAAAACTATTCTGATATAAGAACATGCATGTTCGATGGAAAATTCATCTTTTCTTCCGCCTCGCTGTGTGAGTGCGACCCTATCAGAACTCGGACAACTCCCCATCTTCTTACTTTACGAATAATATTATGAAGTGTATGATTTATTATTCTAAGTACTATATTTTATTGTTTTCAAGGCAAAGACTTAGTTGAATTATCTGTTATTCTCTCAATTAATATAACATTTTTTTTTTCTTAAAACGCTTATTCATGAGAAATCGGTAAAAAATCCTGAAAAACAAGAGGATTCGTTCTGATTTTGAGGAGAGTTTAGTTGTCGCACGCGTCGCGGAGGGGGGGGGGGTCATTTGATTGCTAATTTCATTCAGGAGTTTTATTCTTAAGTGTTCTCGATATTTACAACTTTCAGCTTTTTTGCAACCACCGCTCCTTCCACGCCTCCACCAAGCTACACGCATGACAACCGAGCGAATGGCAGTCGTTCTCTTCTCTTCAAGTTTTGGCGGCCTATTTCCGGTAAGTTTTCCGTTTTGTTTTTTTGCCTTGCTAGGTGCTAGCTAATATTATGAACGCGCACTGCATGTGTCAGAATTTGACGATTTGTAGTTCTAACTTCTCAAACGTACGTAAAATACCCTCTTGTTTTTATGTTGACTGATGCTCACTTTTTGGGGTAATGTTATAGATTCTCGGGGAAACTTTCAAAAACTTCGTGTTTTTCAATGATAAATGCTCACGCTCACATTTTTCGACCCGATGTGAACCTTTTTCACGTATGGGAGTATTGAGGCATTATCTAGATCTAGAATACTGCACTGAATGTCAGAAAACTAAGATTCTTATTGGGGAGTTGCGAGAACTCGCTCACCTTTGATGCAACTTGTACTAGATAGATGATTTGAGGCCATACACCCGTAAAGTGCCGAATTGCGGCTATTCTATAAAAAGTAACCGATTTTTCGATTCAAATACAATTCGAGGGTTTTTAATAAAACTGTTCCTCTTTATGGATGGGCAAAGGGCAGAAGGGAGTCCGCCTATTCTGTTTTTAGGCTACTCAGAGCTCGGACAACTTTAGCACAGTATGTTTTAGACATGTCAATAGGGAAAATATTTTTTGAAGACAAAAATTAAATCTATATGGTAGAAGTTCCGGCAAGTTTAGATTCGCTTCGCTCCATTTTCTCACCTGCACGCTGCACGTTAGCCTTATAGTTCTTGTTCTTACTAGAAAAGTGTGCTGATGTGTAGCTTCCACACTTTCACTGTATGCAAATATTTCCTTCACATTTCACGCCCCGATAGAATATCTGTCTACGGGTGTATGCTTTTCTTCTACTCCTCTGAGTCAAGTTACTGCTCCATTCCCTGACAGGATCACGTAAGCATTTCGTGCACGATGAAATGTATTGTGTATCGTGTATGTTAAAAACACACACACCAGTACTATTATTAAAAAAGTCATTTTTCTCTCATTCAAATATGCAAAACTTCTGAATTCCTGTTAGAAATAGGCAATTTCTCCTCATATTGACGAAAACATAGCCCGTTTTGTGAATTTTGGTGATTATTCGGAGAACTTAATCGGAGTATTGTTGAAAAATATAGCAATGAGGCAGATTCCGCGACAACTCGTCCCCGTGCGTCGCGTGTGCGACAACTCGTCTCTCATCATGCGACAACTCGTCCCCTGTGTTTTATCACAAAACCAGCTAAAAGCTGGGTTTCAAAGTGAAATTACATTCCGCAAAGTTTCCTGCTCATTATTATATACGAATTCACTATAGATACCTCAGAAAAACTGGTTTACTCGTCACATGTTTAGAGAAAACAAGAAATTGATAAAAATTATGAAAATTTCAGCAAAATATGATATATCTTGGTTATTTCGATTGTTTTCTATTCCTAAAGTTCTCTACTATCGTTAGTATGGATTTTAACCTAGTCACCACTCAAATTTATTGAGTTTCAAGCTGATTTGAGCACTTTTTGAGCTAGGGACGAGTTGTCGCATCTTCGGGGACGAGTTGTCGCACGCAATGCGGGGACGAGTTGTCCGTAAACGATGAGGCACAAGATTGAGATTGGCTAGCATAAAAAAGACAAATGGTCGGAGGTTGAAGTTTTCGTCCGCTAATTGTGATAAAAAAAACTTTATGAAAAGAAAAACATGTTATTAGTTATTACACTTTTATTTTTATAGGAGTGTCTTACCGACGCTCGTGTCGCTCGGACGTGGCTTTAACTCAGGCTTTCTACCAGCCCCACGTGGACACTAATCATATGTGTTTCCATTGTGGACATCTTCAGTAAAGGTGTAAAGGTCAGTTTCTTTTCTCGTACATTTCACAGTGCTCGTTTCAAAAATGTGTGAGCAGCTCCCTATGGTGCCAGGGGCTGTAAATTCTCTGAGCGGAGAGTCATATCGATATATTAAGTTTTTTTTGGCTGGTAGTAAGAACTTCTGCATTTGTCTCGATCAAATATGAGATGAGGCACTCTCACTGGGACAATTGGTTTTTTTCACAACTTACACTCAAAATAATAATATGATGGTTTTATACCTCACTAACACAGAGTTTGTTGCTTTCATTCAAAAATCACTTCCCTGTTATCTTGAAGCATCAGGACGCGAGTATATTAAAGAAGGACGATTATCTGGTCCAATCGCAACGGTTCAGTCCTTTAAATTGCAATACATTTTTCAACTGCAGTTTAAAGGACCGTTGACACGATATTGGTCCACATAATCGACCTACTTTAAATCAACAAATTTAATGCTTCCGTTGTCATTATCGATAACTAACATAGCATTTACTTTTCTAGGATCTGCTTTATCGGGCAGTGGAGCCCGAAAGATTCTCACTTCCATCGAAAAGAGGAATGGTGAGGCAACTGGAACCCTAGTTCTCACATTGGACATTGAACTTCAACTAGGATGATCGGCAGAGCAGTATCAATTACATACGTATGTCACTCGTTCGAACGTTGTATATCTTATTTGTCACTCGTTCGGTGATTGGTTCCATATTTGTATTTGTGATACCAAATCGAAGTAACTAGCGAAAAGGCAGGATCTAGTTCCTGGGTAATCAGTTAAATATTTTCTGTTAACAACTATATAACCGAGTATTTCTCACAAAAACAACATATTACCACGTGATTCCCATAGAAATGCTTGCTGGCTAACCCGGTGTGCGTGTGAGGTTCTATAACTTTGATCAATAGTAATTCTTATGCAGTCACTTGTGTTGTGTATGTTCGTATACCTTTTCGAATTTATGCATGGTCTAGTGAAGGTGTCCGAATAGTAAGAGAAATTCGAAAAACGGACTACTTTTCGCAAAAAAAAAACGAGAAAGTTTGTCTATTCTAATTGCAAAATTATCCATTTGGACGTGTTATAATCCAATAACGAACTACTAATGTGTCGAATACTCGGACCTTACTGGTGCTGGTATATCAATTTATGCCTGAACATGTATGTTTTTCAATAACAAAATGGGTAATTTTGGAATTAGTAAGAACCGACTGGTATTTGACTGCTACGTTGTTACTATTATGTATTTGCCAGATTTATTTATAACTACTTTTCATTTATCTTAGGCTGGCGACTCCTATTAGTTTTATCAGATCAAAAGGTCAAAATATCTTGAATGCTTTCCCGTTCTCTTGGCTGTGAACTGTGCACACATATTTGTATTTTTCCTTTTATTTCTCTAATATGTCCATAATGTTCTATGTTTTAACAAGTTCAAGTGTTTATATATTATTTTAATCCCTTTACATAAGGACTATTATGTGAATCAATCATGTTTCACCCTCTCTTCTTGAAAAATTGCTTGATTGCATTTAAAATTGAGTTTAGGATAAGATTCACATAATATTCCTTTTTTAGCTCGTACTCTCATGTTATTGGACAGAGGACATTTTGAAATGTGCTTTTTGCCTTATTCTTAATGTGTTAGAAAGTTCTGGTAAGTTTGTAGTTTGTATACATGTTTCAATTTCATTTGTGTTATCATTAAGTGTTTGTTTCGTTTCCAAGATTGTATAGTGTAGTTTTCAATTATATGCATAATATATTATCTAACAAGGTAATTTATTTTCCATGAATAAATAAATAATTATATAATTTCTCTTGTTGTGTCGTTTATGGTGAGGTTTCAATATTGAATATAGTGAAAATCGTGAACGAGCGTTTTGTCACTAGGCGGATGGGGCCGTGACACGTTTTGCTCATAGATGCACCGTTCAATCTTGATTTCCTCAGAGCGAAATGTTCCAATCAATAACTTTGTTTCAGAAACGAATCGCCCTGCGTTGCTTCATGATTGTGAGAAAATCAGGGTTTTTCTGTTATCAGGTATAGTTTTATGGCAGAAGCAATTTTTTTTATGTTAATAAAGTTAGTTTCGAAGTACCGACTTCGCCTGTTTCACAAGTACAACGTTTTCCACTTGCTTGATTGTTGGTTTGGTGTACCGGCGATGCGTGTCTATGCTAGAACATTCCAACAGCTTCAGCACGTTTTGCATTTCTTATTTCACACACATTTTGCGACATGCGTATCCCAGTTGAACCTGATAGCAGAAAATCACTGTATGTTTGAGGATGCGCGGGTTGAGAGGAAAATGCCAGAATGTTAATGTTTTCACTACCCAGCTCATTTCAGGTGAGAACTATGCTAACAGGCCGTCTAACGGTAAAACATGAAGAAAAAACAGTGAATATCGACTAATGATGATGAGTTTTAAGTACCCTACTTTTTTCTACAGTTTTCATACCATTTTCATCTTTTTTGTATGGTGGTGTTTTCAGTGACATGGTCAGAGTTGCGAGAAGTTCTAGAAGACGAGCTCCGGTTCTGTTGCGAATTGTTCATTTGTGGAGAACTACATGTAAAGGTACCATTTCTGAGGGTCATCTTTTTTTTTATTTGAATGGTTCATTTCTGAGAACACTTTACAAAAACCGAAAGAGCTTGACATTTTGAGAAAACTGCTGAACCCCATGAACATTCTCAGTTCACATGACACTTTTAAATGATTTCCGAGTTTTCAAAACTGACAATGTTGGAGATTCAGGACGACATTAATTTTTGAAATGGCTCTCTCTGTCTATTGCCCGAGATTTTTGTAGACAAGTTGTTTTTTGGAGTAAATTTTGTCATTAAGAACTTTATTCAGGTTTTGATGTTCCAGAGTTGGAAGTCGTGAGTAGACTGATAAACTGGATACTGATTTTTCATCAAATCTCTGAAATAAGGTGATAATCACAGTCTTTCCACCCAAAAGTTTGAAGAGTAACACGAAAGTTATTTTTCTGCGTTTATCGTCAAAACCAAGCGCGTGCAATATGTATATGCACACTGGTTAGATATTTATGAGTTCATTAATTCGCTGAGAGATCTGAGTTCCGAATTCACAATGAAATAGAATTCACGTTCGTAGTCAAACGTATAGTCTTTCAGTGGGCCACGTTTTTTCGCTGGATTCCGTAATTTTATACTCCGTTTTTTTTCAGTTTCAGTTCGTTGTCCGAATCGGTATACAACGTGGGCCTGGGTGGACTGCACTGTTCATCTCAAACACTCCTCCCACTTCCAACCAGGTATGATTGGTTTTTCAATCGAATTTAGTGTACAACCTCCTCAATCCTACGCAAACAGCTACATTATACATTTAACCTACTTATAACAGTTTTCTCTGATGACTGCTGATGCAAAATCATAAACCGAAATCTTCGATTTTCCAAAAGCATTCCCATCCCACATTAACAACAATTTAGAAGATTGGAGATAAAACTATAGAAGATCATGTAACGAAAAGAGCTGTACGTGGTATGAGTCGAACTGATTGGCTAGACTGATTTTTTCTCGAACGGTAACGCATTCGAACATTTTAAGAAAAACTTATCATGTCGAACTTAACCTAAGTAACAAACAACTTAGTGACGTTGAACGGAAATTTGTCCGATTGTCTCGCAGACAGGTACGGTATCTGACCGTCTTAGAAAACAGATTCTTCCAGTTTCCCTCGGGGAGATTACTGTGAATATTTGTTCTATTGCGCCGACTTTGCGAAAACAGAGAACATGCTATTTATTTGATTTATTCAGAAGTGTCAAAAAATGGTCTGCTGGAGTGTCTTCGTGGAAGTGATACGTTGGTAATGGAAACCCCCGTATTTGGTTAGTTTCAAAAGTGGTAGATTGAGGTCTTTCTGCTTTTTCATATCTCGTTCACTAGATTTTGCAGTTTCTGGAGTTAATTAAAACGTATCGGTTATAAACTGTTTTCCTCCATTTTGAACTCCAAGAAAGTTCCTGCACTTAGGGTGTACTTGTCAGAAAATCGCTTGATCTGGTGACTCTACATTTTGAAGATTACAGAATTGAAATTAAATTCGGAACGTATGGCATGAAAACTGGCAATTTCAAATCCGTGTTTTTGTCCAGAATCCCGAGTGCCTCGGTCCAGAAGTAGAAAAATCATCTCAACAAGTCGCTTAAATTATGAATATATACCGGAGGCCGTATTCATGACATTCAGTAGTTCCCATCCTTCTCTGAGCTTCCTCAAACATATGCTATTACTCTGCTCTCACATCCCGCCAGGATTTGTCCCTAAATAGTGAGCGAATCGAGAGATGCAGGATGAGATAGTGATGCCGGGAGTTGCTTTGAAAAATTGTCTTGAATTGGATATTCTAGATAGTGGTACATTTCAATTTTCGGAGTCTGGTCCTTTATTTTGTGAACTGAATTCAGTCTCCCTTCATGATACGCATATCCTATTAGTGCTACCCAGCGCTGAATTATTCTGAATGTCCCATCGGTACTGTACATGAGAAAGACATCACAACTTGAGAACACAATGATGAACTGTAGTGGAGTATCCACTAGGTTGTAGTTGTAGTCTAATCCAGATAAGCAACTAGATTTTCGATCGAAAATGAACAGACATATTATTTATATACGACCAGATACTGGTAGAACAATACACTATACGGACTTGCATTACAAATTGCGATCACCATAGTGACTGTTCTTCAATACAATTCTAACCTGAGAACGTTTGTCCGTGGTGAATTAGACGGAAAATTACCCAATTAGTCGTCTGTTCACGTGTGCGTCGAATACAATGTAGTGTGTTTCACGCATTTCAAGTTTCAAACTATGCCATAAAGCTGACTTACTCGCCTGTTATTCAATAGAAAATATGTAAGAAAAATATAATTGCTCCCCGAATTCTGCTAGTTTCAGGTCGCCATAAAGATTTGGGGACTGGTCTCTTCCACACTCATTCCTCATTCACTCATTCCATCGCTCCCAATAAGGTATGTATATTCTCACTGAGACTTTGACAGCGTGTCAACGGAACTTCGGATGATTATGTTTCATAAATACAACAGATTTCATGGAAATGTATTAAACAAAAAATTAAGAGTTCCTTAGACAGTTAATTGCAGATTTTCTATTAGCTAGCTATAATCCTCATCAATCCGATGTGAACATCTATAGTGTTAGATGCAAACAACGTTTCTTGACAACTGTTTATGGAAGGACCAAAAAACTAAGAAGAGATTGTAATACACTGAGAGAGTCCACGTAAAAAGGATAGAGCTAACTAGGTGCAACTTGAATAGTCACGTAAAGTTAGCATTCTAATGAGCAAGCGTGCACTTTGTCATTGCACGTTTCTGATTTCTGCTGTGTTCAACATGTTTCATGTTGTATAAATTTTGAAACTATACTTTCTGGTGTCAAAATGACAAACCCAAAAGAACCAGTTGACTTAGCCTTATTCATATCTTTTTGAATATTCTTTCCGAACTTTCTTCCGTGGAATTTTTGATTGTAGAAAGTTCGGAAACATGATCAAAAGTCAAAACATAGTTTGTCGAATGGTTTTTTTCAGGTTTGGGAGTTTTCTGAAGCCGCTGATGACAACTGTCACGAACAAATGATGGAAAGGTACGGTGGTTCGCAACTCGAGTTTCTATATGAAAACTGGGCAAGTAATATTCTATTCAACCCCCCTCCCCCTTTTCAGATTAATGTGTGAAACTGGAAGGATTTTGTGTATATGTACTTCGTTTTGAGTTTATTTAAGCCCTTAATTTATTCCTAATTATGTGTTTTCCGACGCTTAGCATCAAACTGTTACCACATGTTAGTATCAGTACTATTCTAATTGGATTAGGATATATGAAGAATATTTTACTCTTCACGTTTTTTAACCAAATTTTCTTATTTTAGAAGGAGTATCTGTAAGAGTGCGATAGGAACAAGAATAACAGAAAAATGAAGAGCAAAAAAGAATGAAGAAGAGAAGAAAGAAAAAAGAAGAGAAGAAAGAAAAAAGAAGAGAAGAAGAATCAGCAACGATGGATATTTCTCACTCCCCTCTCCATGGCGCAAGAGATCGCATGGGGAAGGGGCATATTATTTTATTTTGATCTACCCAAAATTGACCATGTGGCCAACTAATTTAGTATACATGGTCAATTTGGGAGTGTATTTTGGCTCTTTTCCCTGATTTTCAGTTTTCCTGCAAGTTTATTATTGGATAGGACAGAGATAATCACACACAGAAAAAAACTGAAAAAAGATACGCGTAGAATGCACAACAAAATTGCCCAAAACGCGCTCAAACCAAACTGAGATGTGTTGAACTGTCAAAATTAAAAACTAAAACGTCTAATGTTCGTAAAATATAATGAAAAACGTATATAAACTAAAATTCACAACAAAACTGCCCAAAAGGCGTAAAATCCAAACTGAGATGTGTTGAACGGTCAAAATCAAAAACTAAAAAGATCTAATGTTTGTAAAATATCAACACAAAATGTCTATTAGACTTAAATTTACAACCAAATTTTTTCAAATTTAATTGCAAAACTGCGAAACTGTCAAAATCAAAAACTAAAAAAGGATGTGCGTAGAAAATATTAATACGAACTGTCTATAAATCAAAATGTAAATCTGTTCAAAACGCGCGTAAATCAAACTGAGATGTGTTAAACTGTGGAATCGAAAACTGAAAAAGTCTAATATGCTGTGCAAAACTGTCAAAATCCAAACTGTAATGTGCAAAACTGTCAAAATCAAAAGCTGAAAAATCGAATGTGCGTAAAAATATTAATACGGACTGCCTATAAACCAAAAATGTACAAAACGCGCGTAAATCAAACTGAGATGTGTTAAACTGTGTAATCGAAAACTGAAAAAGTCTAATATGCTGTGTAAAACTGTCAAAATCTAAACTGTGTTGTGCAAAACTGTCAAAATCAAAAGCTGAAAAATCGAATGTGCGTAAAAATATTAATACGGACTGCCTATAAACCAAAATGTACAAAACGCGCGTAAATCAAACTGAGATGTGCTAAACTGTGGAATCGAAAACTGAAAAAGTCTAATATGCTGTGCAAAACTGTCAAAATCTAAACTGTGTTGTGCAAAACTGTCAAAATCAAAAGCTGAAAAATCGAATGTGCGTAAAAATATTAATACGGACTACCTATAAAGCAAAATGTACAAAACGCGCGTAAATCAAACTGAGATGTGTTGAACTGTGGAATCGAAAACTGAAAAAGTCTAATATGCTGTGTAAAACTGTCAAAATCTAAACTGTGTTGTGCAAAACTGTCAAAATCAAAAGCTGACAAATCGAATGTGCGTAAGAATTATAATACGGACTGCCTATAAACCAAAATGTACAAAACGCGCCTAAATCAAACTGAGATGTGTTAAACTGTGGAATCGAAAACTGAAAAAGTCTAATATGCTGTGCAAAACTGTCAAAATCTAAACTGTGTTGTGCAAAACTGTCAAAATCAAAAGCTGAAAAATCGAATGTGCGTAAAAATATTAATACGGACTGCCTATAAACCAAAAATGTACAAAACGCGCGTAAATCAAACTGAGATGTGTTAAACTGTGTAATCGAAAACTGAAAAAGTCTAATATGCTGTGTAAAACTGTCAAAATCTAAACTGTGTTGTGCAAAACTGTCAAAATCAAAAGCTGAGAAATCGAATGTGCGTAAAAATATTAATACGGACTGCCTATAAACCAAAATGTACAAAACGCGCGAAAATCAAACTGAGATGTGCTAAACTGTGGAATCGAAAACTGAAAAAGTCTAATATGCTGTGCAAAACTGTCAAAATCTAAACTGTGTTGTGCAAAACTGTCAAAATCAAAAGCTGAAAAATCGAATGTGCGTAAAAATATTAATACGGACTGCCTATAAAGCAAAATGTACAAAACGCGCGTAAATCAAACTGAGATGTGCTAAACTGTGGAATCGAAAACTGAAAAAGTCTAATATGCTGTGCAAAACTGTCAAAATCTAAACTGTGTTGTGCAAAACTGTCAAAATCAAAAGCTGAAAAATCGAATGTGCGTAAAAATATTAATACGGACTGCCTATAAAGCAAAATGTACAAAACGCGCGTAAATCAAACTGAGATGTGTTAAACTGTGGAATCGAAAACTGAAAAAGTCTAATATGCTGTGTAAAACTGTCAAAATCTAAACTGTGTTGTGCAAAACTGTCAAAATCAAAAGCTGACAAATCGAATGTGCGTAAGAATTATAATACGGACTGCCTATAAACCAAAATGTACAAAACGCGCCTAAATCAAACTGAGATGTGTTAAACTGTGGAATCGAAAACTGAAAAAGTCTAATATGCTGTGCAAAACTGTCAAAATCTAAACTGTGTTGTGCAAAACTGTCAAAATCAAAAGCTGACAAATCGAATGTGCGTAAGAATTATAATACGGACTGCCTATAAACCAAAATGTACAAAACGGGCCTAAATCAAACTGAGATGTGTTAAACTGTGAAATCGAAAACTGAAAAAGTCTAATATGCTGTGCAAAACTGTCAAAATCTAAACTGTGTTGTGCAAAACTGTCAAAATCAAAAGCTGAAAAATCGAATGTGCGTAAAAATATTAATACGGACTGCCTATAAACCAAAATGTACAAAACGCGCCTAAATCAAACTGATATGTGTTAAACTGTGGAGTCGAAAACTGAAAAAGTCTAATATGCTGTGCAAAACTGTCAAAATCTAAACTGTGTTGTGCAAAACTGTCAAAATCAAAAGCTGAAAAATCGAATGTGCGTAAAAATTATAATACGGACTGCCTATAAACCAAAATGTACAAAACGCGCCTAAATCAAACTGAGATGTGTTAAACTGTGGAATCGAAAACTGAAAAAGTCTAATATGCTGTGTAAAACTGTCAAAATCTAAACTGTGTTGTGCAAAACTGTCAAAATCAAAAGCTGAAAAATCGAATGTGCGTAAAAATTATAATACGGACTGCCTATAAACCAAAATGTACAAAACGCGTGAACAAACTGACATGTGTTAGACTGTTGGAATAAAGATAAAAATATATTATAACAAAATCAGAAACTAAAAACATCAAAAATCAACTTCGACATTTACTATTTACCCCTATTAGATTTCTGCCCTATTTCAAACGAGCGAGCTTGGCCTTTCTCTCTTGATATCCGTTCATTGGACCTGTTTTATATTTTTTGTTCATGTGATTTTAAAAACTAATCTTCACTTTTTTGAAACTCGTTTTTTATACTAATTTTTCTGTATTTGTATATAACTATATTGATTTTTCTCGCGAGAATATGTAATCTAAATTTAAAATCGAATGAATCATTGTCGATTGTGGGTCAATAAATATCCCCGTTTAGTTGTTATTATCAGTTTTCAGTTACTATCAGCTTCGCCCTTGTCTTTCATAACCCAACCGACTTCGAATGCATCGATTCTCTCTCAATTTTTACAAAATGAAGGAAAAAACTAATGTATTCATTACAAGTTCTCTTATTTGCTGAAAACAGCGTCACTTTTTGAGCAGCGTAATAAGCCGAGCAAATTTCACATCTAACCCGACTTTTCTGTGTCATCACAATTTTTGTCCGTTTCATAGGTTGATAACCGAGAAAATGTCCGGAAAGGAAAACCGGCTACTCTTTATTTTCATCGGATGATTTTTTATTCAGTGTCAATTTGATTCTAACAGAAATTTAGTTTTAGGTTAGGTTCAGGTCAGTTGCTGCGCCTGACGCATTTGTTTGTATATGATTTGGGTGTTCTTTACTTGGTTCCAGTGGTCCGTTCGCACGGTCGAACCCGAATTCAGAGATCGTCTGACCTAAAATAACCATGACTTTCATTGGCATATCAATTCACGCTATCTGTCTAATTGTTTTTTGAACTGATAAAGATATTCTCAGGTTCATAAATGTTCAGGTGAAAATGTCGCTCAAAATGGCCGAGCTCAATGTAGATGAATGCGATCATTTGATGGGAATTTGGAAAATTTGTGTGAAATGCGAAACCACCATCTCAACAACTCATTGTGAGTATTGATTCGAACAGCATTTTTTAATTCTTCTCAAATTTAGAAACACAACTTTCTTTCAAATTTGTTTTTTCTTGGGCACTGGCACACTTTGTGAGAGAACACTTCTAATTATTCCAGTTCGAATGATGAATACAAAAAACTTACAGAGCATTACCGAAACGTAATACTTTTTTCCAGTCAAACATTGCTTTTTTCGAACAAAAGTTCATGACGATCCTAACTTGTCCAAACATGAATGACATTTGAATTTAGAGATTTTCAAAACATTGTTGATTGCGTTTTTTGAACTGACACAATTAAAATATTGAAAAATAACGAAATCATGATCACCAATTCGTGAGTTTCAGCCATAATGAACTTTGTTAGGAGAAAATTAATTTTGCAACTCGAACGAGATTACAAATTATGAGTTTCTGCACGAAATTTTTTTTCTGTCGTCCTAGTTAATTCATTAGAAAAGTTCCTCATGTTTGAATCTGCATGATAATAATATACTGACAAAGATATCTTTGTCACAGTTGGGTTCATCAATGGCTGCGAGGGTCTCTACCATCACAATTGTCCCGTTCCTTCTGTATTGAAAATCCACTCTTGCTCGCTGGAATTCAGTAAGTCATTCAGTTCAATAACTATTATGCAAATTGGAGTGAGACTAGAATTAGCTATGAGTCAGAAAAAATAAAAAAATAACACATAGAAACGATAATGGAGGTCCCTCTTAATGGTAATTTAGTTGCAAACAGCCTTTTTTCAATTGCTTGGTGAAGCTCTGAAAACAATGTATTCTTACTATAAAACTGGGTGTTAACTAACTAGTTTATTCACTATGCATATGCGAAACCACGATTATTTCACTAATTGAAGCATAAACTTAAATGTTACTTTTCTAATTTATATGAAACTTTCATTTTCAGAGCAACAATTGATAACCAACTATGTGAAGAAGACATTTTCTACTGGTGGGTGACAATGATTTCTGCTTTCCAAACCAAAGTTCATCAAATACATCTACTTAGGTGTGCTTTGTATGCTTTGACTATATCCCAAGGTTTTTGAGTGAATTTAGACAATCATAACTTGTTTACAAAATTTTCATTAATTTTCAGACGACGTTCGAGGTGCGTATAGAATATACATGAAAAACAATTATGTCAGTCTGATAAATCAAGTGAGTTTCTGTTCTGTTGATTCTTAAATTTGTTTTTAACTTGTTTGTACTCTAAATGATTAATGTATTCAAATGTAGCTTTTGTAATCGACCTAAAAATCATTTGTTTAAAACTAATAAGAATAGTTTCTCGCCCCCCAGAAGCAAACATAATAGCGTGAGTTCACTGAACACTTCGATAAAACTATGCTGTATAGAATGACGAACTTTCGTTGAGTTGGTCTCAGTTGTTTGGTAACCCTTCTTCGAGGTTACGTTGTAAAATAACCTGGAACTAACTAAACTTAAACTAAAATCCGGTTACCGTTCGAACTAACGGTCAAAACCACGTTTCGCGTTAAAAAAACAGGTATCCGGTTTTTGGTTAGGTTACCAACCGGTACCTACTAAGGTAACCTCAAAATGAGGTCACTAAAAAGGGTTAGGTTATCTAGAAATCCAGTAAACAAAGCCGGTTTGGAGTTGCTTTTTTAAGAATTTGCAGAAATTTTTTCTTGTGGTCACTGGTCAATCTACCCTTTTTTTTAAAGCAGAAAATCAAACTGTTTGTTTTTTCAAATGGTCACGTCTCATACTTAGTATCAATGAAAAATACACACAAAACACCGGAAAACAAAGTTAAACTAGTAAATAATGTTATACTCACCATCGCGCGCAGCGCGAAGCGCTGCGTGTGAGTTGTGTTTGGTTTGGCCATTGCGCACCCATTTTTGGCTTGCAAACCACAAAAGTCTTCAAATAAAACTTTTTTTTTTCAAAATTCAAAAAGGGAGAGAGCTAGATATCTATTAAATACATGTTGTGTAAAAAAATTAGAAGAATCGGTCAAGGTTAAAAAAAGTTATGCTGTCGTGTCGTTATGAAAATTTCCGTCGTCCCTCGTCCCTCGCCCCTCGTCCCTCGTCCCTCGTCCGGTGTCCGATGAGAAAATTATTTTTTAACTACTGGACCGGTTTGGCTGAGGTTTGGCACACATGTGTAAACCCCGAAGTTAGCGCGGCCACGGAAATTTGGTGATGTCACGTTTCGTTTAACGCTTGGCGCTGGAGCCAGATGGCGCAAAAGTTGGAAAATACGTGTTACCATGAGTTGAAATGTTTAAAATTTCGCACAGATGGTATAAAAGAAAATTCAACTTGATTTTCAAAACATGGTGCCATTATCATCAAATGGCGCCAAACACGGGCGCCTAGTGGCGCCAAATGAGGATGACCTTAGCGAAGTAGGGTAACGACCGGATTCGTTCACAGATGTGAGAACTATACATTTAGTTGACAAGCGGATCAAAATTTTATCCACATTTTATCGACATTTGGCGCCGAAAAGCCCGTTTATCCGCCAATTGGCGCCAAACTTGAAAATATTGTTTCCGAACAAAAAAACGTCGGAAACTGTGCTAATTGGTTGAAACCGTTCGTTCCAGTTCTTTTTCACCAATTGGAGTAACATGTGTGATTATTGGCGCCAAACGCTGGCACCGATTGGCGCCAAATAAGTAAAGCCTTGCGTTGTACTGTAATGACTCTTCGCCAATCACGCCAATTTTAGAGGTCAATTGGCGCCAAAATAACTTGAAAACCCGGATCACACCGTTTGAGAACTCGAAACTTCGCCCAGTAATCAGGATGTTCGATAGTCACCATGTTCCTAATTTTGTTCTGATTGTTCTAATCAATGAGTGATTGTACTAGTACAACTAGCAAAAAGAGTACAATTAGTAAAAAGTGGTGAACCAGGAAGTGTGTGAGTTCTGTTCGGTTTCACCGTTTTCAGCAAAAAGTGAACAATACGAGGTTGGGAGTGTGCAACAAAAATAGAACAATACATAGGTTTTCACAACGGTTCACAAAAAACATTTATTACACAAATCCTGACTTTAGCGTGAGTGTATGAGTGGTTTGACGTACGTACGTTGTGAACCGTTGTGCAAACCTATGTATTGTTCTATTTTTGTTGCACACTCCCAACCTCGTATTGTTCACTTTTTGCTGAAAACGGTGAAACCGAACAGAACTCACACACTTCCTAGTCCCCCACTTTTTACTATATTCATTTGGTTTCTTCAGATGAACGCGTCGAATCTTACAAAAGAAGAATGCGATCTGTTGATGTGGTGTTGGAGAATATGTTATTTATGTGAAACGAAAGTGGAGGGAAATTACAACCATTCATGACACATTGTCAGTAGAATACATTCCGTGTAAGTTACGTTCACAGATCGAATTCCACAATTTATATCAGTTTTGGGAATGTTCTGAGCGCATTGACCTGATTAAAGAAAAGACACGTATGTTGTAGTTTGTCACGAATGAAGATCACGTGCATTAAACTACAGAAACTGCAAAATGACCAACATGCACCGTTCAATCTTGATTTCCTCAGAGCGAAATGTTCCAATCAATAACTTTGTTTCAGAAACGAATCGCCCTGCGTTGCTTCATGATTGTGAGAAAATCAGGGTTTTTCTGTTATCAGGAGGATGCGCGGGTTGAGAGGAAAATGCCAGAATGTTAATGTTTTCACTACCCAGCTCATTTCAGATGTGACCTATGCTAACAGGCCGTCTGACGGAAAAACATGAAGAAAAACAGGGAATATCGACTAATGATGGTGAGTTTTAAGTACGCTACTTTTTTCTACAGTTTTCATACCATTTTCATCTTTTTTGTATGGTGGTGTTTTCAGTGACTTGGTCAGAATTGCGAGAAGTTCCAGAAGACGAGCTCCGGTTCTGTTGCGAAATGTTTATTTGTGGAGAATTACATGTGAAGGTACCATTTCTGAGGGTCATCTGTTTTTTTATTTGAATGGTTCATTTCTGAGAACACTTTACAAAAACCGAAAGAGCTTGACATTTTGAGAGAACTGTTGAACCCCATGAACATTCTCAGTTCACATGACACTTCTAAATGATTTCTGAGTTTTCACAACTGACAATGTTGGAGATCCAGGACGACATTGATTTTAAAAAAGGTTCTCTCTGTCTGCCCGAGATTTTCATAGACAAGTTGTTTTTTGGAGTAAATGTTTTCATCATTCAGGTTTTGATGTTCCAGAGTTGGAAGTCGTGAGTAGACTGATAAACTGGATACTGATTTTTCACCAAATCTCTGAAATAAGGTGATAATCACAGTCTTTCCACGCAAAAGTTTGAAGAGTAACACGAAAATTATTTTTCTGCGTTTATCGTCAAAACCAAGCGCGTGCAATATGTATATGCACACTGGTTAGATATTTATGAGTTCATTAATTCGCTGAGAGATCTGAGTTCCAAATTCACAATGAAATAGAATTCACGTTCGTAGTCAAACGTATAGTCTTTCAGTGGGCCACGTTTTTTTGCTGGATTCCGTAATTTTATACTCCTTTTTTCAAATTTTCAGTTTCAGTTCGTTGTCCGAATCGGTATACAACTTGGGCCGGGTGGACTGCACTGTTCATCTCAAACACTCCTCCCACTTCCAACCAGGTATGACTGGTTTTTTCAATCGAATTCAGTGTACAACCTCCTCAATCCTACGCAAACAGCTACATTATACATTTAACCTACTTTTAACAGTTTTCTCTGATGAAGACTGCTGATGCAAAATCGCAAACCGAAATCTTTGATTTTCCGAAAGCATTCCCATCCCACATTAACAACAATTTAGAAGATTGGAGATAAAACTATAGAAGATCATGTAACGAAAAGAGCTGTACGTGGTATGAGTCGAACTGATTGGCTAGACTGATTTTTTCTCGAACGGTAACACATTCGAACATTTTGAGAAAAACTTATCATGTCGAATTTAACCTAAGTAACAAACAACTTAGTGACATTGAACGGAAATTTGTCCGATTGTCTCGCAGACAGGTACGGTATCTGACCGTCTTAGAGAACAGATTCTTCCAGTTTCCCTCGGGGAGATTACTGTGAATATTTGTTCTATTGCGCCGACTTTGCGAAAACAGAGAACATGCTATTTATTTGATTTATTCAGAAGTGTCAAAATATGGTCTGCTGGAGTGTCTTCTTGGAAGTGATACGTTGGTAATGAAAACCCCCGTATTTGGTTAGTTTCAAAAGTGGTAGATTGAGGTCTTTCTGCTTTTTCATATCTCGTTCACTCCATTTTGCAGTTTCTGGAGTTAATTAAAACGTATCGGTTATAAACTGTTTTCCTCCATTTTGAACTCCAAGAAAGTTCCTGCACTTAGGGTGTACTTGTCAGAAAATCGCTCGATCTGGTGACTCCACATTTTGAAGATTACAGGATTGAAATTAAATCCGGAACGTATGACATGGAAACTGGCACATTCAAATCCGTGTTTTTGTCCAGAATTCCGAGTGCTTCGGTCCGGAAGTAGAAAAACCTCAAGTCTCAACAAGTTGCTCAAGGTATGATTATACACCGGAGGCCGTATTCATGACATTCAGTAGTTCCCATCCTTCTCTGAGCTTCCTCAAACATACGCTCTGCTCTCACATCCCGCCAGGATTTGTCCCTAAATAGTGAGCGAATCGAGAGATGCAGGATGAGATAGTGATGCCGGGAGTTGCTTTGAAAAATTGTCTTGAATTGGATATTCGGGATAGTGGCACAATTTTTCTGAGTCTGGTCCTTTATTTTGTGAACTGAATTCAGTCTCCCTTCATGATACGCATATCCTATTAGTGCTACCCAGCGCTGAATTATTCTGAATGTCCCATCGGTACTGTACATGAGAAAGACATCACAACTTGAGAACACAATGATGAACTGTAGTGGAGTATCCACTAGGTTGTAGTTGTAGTCTAATCCAGATAAGCAACTAGATTTTCGATCGAAAATGAACAGACATATTATATACGACCAGATACTGGTAGAACAATACACTATACGGACTTGCATTACAAATTGCGATCACCATAGTGACTGTTCTTCAATACAATTCTAACCTGAGAACGTTTGTCCGTGGTGAATTAGACGGAAAATCACCCACTTAGTCGGACGTGTTCACGTGTGCGTCGAATACAATGTAGTGTGTATCACGAATTTCGAGCTTCAAACTATGCCATAAAGCTGACTTACTCGCCTGTTATTCAATAGAAAATATGTAAGAAAAATATAATTGCTCCCCGAATTCTGCTAGTTTCAGGTCGCCATAAAGATTTGGGGACTGGTCTCTTCCACACTCATTCCTCATTCACTCATTCCATCGCTCCCAATAAGGTATGTATATTCTCACTGAGACTTTGACAGCGTGTCAACGGAACTTCGGATGATTATGTTTCATAAATACAACAGATTTCATGGAAATGTATTAAACAAAAAATTAAGAGTCCCTTAGACAGTTAATTGCAGATTTTCTATTAGCTAGCTATAGTCCTCATCAATTCGATGTGGACATTTGTAGTATTAGATGCAAACATCGTTTCCTGACAATTGTTAAATGAAAAAAACTAAGAAGATGTTGTAATACACTGAGAGAGTCCACGTAAAAAGGATAGAGCTAACTAGGTGCAACTTGAATAGTCACGTAAAGTTAGCATTCTAATGAGCAAGCGTGCACTTTGTCATTGCATGTTTCTGATTTCTGCTGTGTTTAACATGTTTCATGTTATATAAATTTTGAAACTATACTTTCTGGTGTCAAAATGACAAGCCCAAAAGAACCAGTTGACTTAGCCTTATTCATTTTTGAATATTCTTTCCGAACTTTCTTCCGTGGATTGATAAATTGTAGAAAGTGCGGAAACATGATCAAAAGTCAAAACATAGTGTATTGAATGTTTTTTTCAGGTTTGGGAGTTTTCTGAAGCCGCTGATGACAACTGTCACGAACAAATGATGGAAAGGTACGGTGGTTCGCAACTCGAGTTTCTATATGAAAACTGGGCAAGTAATATTCTATTCAACCCCCCTCCCCCTTTTCAGATTAATGTGTGAAACTGGAAGGATTTTGTGCACATGTATTTCGTTTTGAGTTTCTTTAAGCCCTTAATTCATTCCTAATTTTGTGTTTCTCCGACGCTTAGCATCAAACTGTTACCACATGTTAGTATGAGTACTATTCTAATTGGATTAGGATGTATGAAGAATATTTACTCTTCACGTTTTTAACCAAATTTTCTTATTTTAGAAGGAGTATCTGTAAGAGTGCGATAGGAGCAAGAATAACAGAAAAATGGAGAGCAAAAAAGAGTGAAGAAAAGAGAAAGAAAGAAGAAGAGAAGAAAGAAAAAAGAAGAGAAGAAGAATCAGCAACGATGGATATTTCTCACTCCCCTCTCCATGGCGCAAGAGATCGCATGGGGAAGGGGCATATTATTTTATTTTGATCTACCCAAAATTGACCATGTGGCAAACTAATTTAGTATACATGGTCAATTTGGGAGTGTATTTTGGCTCTTTTCCCTGATTGTTTTCCTGGTTTTCCTGTTTTCCTGCAAGTTTATTATTGGATAGGACAGAGATAATCACACACAGAAAAAAAAACTGAAAAAAGGTACGCGTAAAATGCACAACCAAACTATCCAAAACGCGTGAAAACGAAACTGTCACGATGAAAAGTTATAAAGATCTAATTTGTGCGAAAAATTAATACAAAATGTCTTTAAACTAAAATGTACAACAAAATTGCCCGAAACGCGCTCAAACCAAACTGAGATGTGTTGAACGGTCAAAATCAAAAACCAAAAAGATCTAATGTTCGTAAAATATCAACACAAAATGTCTGATAGACTTAAATTTACAACCAAATTGCGAAACTGTGCGAAACTGTCAAAATCAAAAACTAAAAAAGGATGTGCGTTGAAAATATTAATGCGAACTGTCTATAAATCAAAAGTGTACATCTGTTCAAAACGCGCGTTAATCAAACTGAGATGTGTTAAACTGTGGAATCGAAAACTGAAAAAGTCTAATATGCTGTGCAAACTGTCAGGATCAAAAGCTGAGAAATCTAATGTGCGTAAAAGTATTAATACGGACTGCCTATAAACCAAAATGTACAAAACGCGCGTAAATCAAACTGAGATGTGTTAAACTGTGGAATCAAAAACTGAAAAAGTCTAATATGCTGTGCAAAACTGTCAAAATGAAAAGCTGAAAAATCGAATGTGCGTAAAATATTATTACGGACTGCCTATGAACCAAAATGTACAAACCGCGCGTAAATCAAACTGAGATGTGTTAAACTGTGGAATCGAAAACTGAAAAAGTCTAATATGCTGTGCAAACTGTCAAAATTAAAAGCTGAAAAATCTAATGTGCGTAAAAATATTATTACGGACTGCCTATGAACCAAAATGTACAAACCGCGCGTAAATCAAACTGAGATGTGTTAAACTGTGGAATCGAAAACTGAAAAAGTCTAATATGCTGTGCAAACTGTCAGGATCAAAAGCTGAGAAATCTAATGTGCGTAAAAGTATTAATACGGACTGCCTATAAACCAAAATGTACAAAACGCGCGTAAATCAAACTGAGATGTGTTAAACTGTGGAATCAAAAACTGAAAAAGTCTAATATGCTGTGCAAAACTGTCAAAATGAAAAGCTGAAAAATCGAATGTGCGTAAAATATTATTACGGACTGCCTATGAACCAAAATGTACAAACCGCGCGTAAATCAAACTGAGATGTGTTAAACTGTGGAATCGAAAACTGAAAAAGTCTAATATGCTGTGCAAACTGTCAAAATTAAAAGCTGAAAAATCTAATGTGCGTAAAAATATTATTACGGACTGCCTATGAACCAAAATGTACAAACCGCGCGTAAATCAAACTGAGATGTGTTAAACTGTGGAATCGAAAACTGAAAAAGTCTAATATGCTGTGCAAACTGTCAAGATCAAAAGCTGAGAAATCTAATGTGCGTAAAAATATTAATACGGACTGCCTATGAACCAAGATGTACAAACCGCGCGTAAATCAAACTGAGATGTGTTAAACTGTGGAATCGAAAACTGAAAAAGTCTAATATGCTGTGCAAACTGTCAAGATCAAAAGCTGAGAAATCTAATGTGCGTAAAAATATTAATACGGACTGCCTATAAACCAAAATGTACAAAACGCGCGTAAATCAAACGGAGATGTGTTAAACTGTGGAATCGAAAACTGAAAAAGTCTAATATGCTGTGCAAACTGTCAAAATTAAAAGCTGAGAAATCTAATGTGCGTAAAAATATTAATACGGACTGCCAATACACCAAAATGTACAAACCGCGCGTAAATCAAACTGAGATGTGTTAAACTGTGGAATCGAAAACTGAAAAAGTCTAATATGCTGTGCAAACTGTCAAGATCAAAAGCTGAGAAATCTAATGTGCGTAAAAATATTAATACGGACTGCCTATAAACCAAAATGTACAAAACGCGCGTAAATCAAACTGAGATGTGTTAAACTGTGGAATCGAAAACTGAAAAAGTCTAATATGCTGTGCAAACTGTCAAGATCAAAAGCTGAGAAATCTAATGTGCGTAAAAATATTATTACGGACTGCCTATGAACCAAAATGTACAAACCGCGCGTAAATCAAACTGAGATGTGTTAAACTGTGGAATCGAAAACTGAAAAAGTCTAATATGCTGTGCAAACTGTCAAAATTAAAAGCTGAGAAATCTAATGTGCGTAAAAATATTAATACGGACTGCCAATAAACCAAAATGTACAAAACGCGCGTAAATCAAACTGAGATGTGTTAAACTGTGGAATCAAAAACTGAAAAAGTCTAATATGCTGTGCAAACTGTCAAGATCAAAAGCTGAGAAATCTAATGTGCGTAAAAATATTAATACGGACTGCCTATAAACCAAAATGTACAAAACGCGCGTAAATCAAACTGAGATGTGTTAAACTGTGGAATCAAAAACTGAAAAAGTCTAATATGCTGTGCAAACTGTCAAGATCAAAAGCTGAGAAATCTAATGTGCGTAAAAATATTAATACGGACTGCCTATAAACCAAAATGTACAAAACGCGCGTAAATCAAACTGAGATGTGTTAAACTGTGGAATCAAAAACTGAAAAAGTCTAATATGCTGTGCAAAACTGTCAAAATGAAAAGCTGAAAAATCTAATGTGCGTAAAAATATTATTACGGACTGCCTATAAACCAAACTGTACGAAACGCGCGTAAATCAAACTGAGATGTGCTAAACTGTGGAATCGAAAACTGAAAAAGTCTAATATGCTGTGCAAACTGTCAAGATCAAAAGCTGAAAAATCGAATGTGCGTAAAAATATTAATACGGACTGCCTATGAACCAAAATGTACAAACCGCGCGTAAATCAAACTGAGATGTGTTAAACTGTGGAATCGAAAACTGAAAAAGTCTAATATGCTGTGCAAACTGTCAAGATCAAAAGCTGAAAAATCTAATGTGCGTAAAAATATTATTACGGACTGCCTATAAACCAAAATGTACAAACCGCGCGTAAATCAAACTGAGATGTGTTAAACTGTGGAATCAAAAACTGAAAAAGTCTAATATGCTGTGCAAACTGTCAAGATCAAAAGCTGAAAAATCTAATGTGCGTAAAAATATTAATACGGACTGCCTATAAACCAAAATGTACAAACCGCGCGTAAATCAAACTGAGATGTGTTAAACTGTGGAATCGAAAACTGAAAAAGTCTAATATGCTGTGCAAACTGTCAAGATCAAAAGCTGAAAAATCTAATGTGCGTAAAAATATTATTACGGACTGCCTATAAACCAAACTGTACGAAACGCGCGTAAATCAAACTGAGATGTGCTAAACTGTGGAATCGAAAACTGAAAAAGTCTAATATGCTGTGCAAACTGTCAAGATCAAAAGCTGAAAAATCTAATGTGCGTAAAAATATTAATACGGACTGCCTATGAACCAAAATGTACAAACCGCGCGTAAATCAAACTGAGATGTGTTAAACTGTGGAATCGAAAACTGAAAAAGTCTAATATGCTGTGCAAACTGTCAAGATCAAAAGCTGAAAAATCTAATGTGCGTAAAAATATTATTACGGACTGCCTATAAACCAAACTGTACAAAACGCGCGTAAATCAAACTGAGATGTGCTAAACTGTGGAATCGAAAACTGAAAAAGTCTAATATGCTGTGCAAACTGTCAAGATCAAAAGCTGAAAAATCTAATGTGCGTAAAAATATTAATACGGACTGCCTATAAACCAAAATGTACAAAACGCGCGTAAATCAAACTGAGATGTGTTAAACTGTGGAATCAAAAACTGAAAAAGTCTAATATGATATGCAAAACTGTCAGAATGAAAAGCTGAAAAATTTGATGTGCGTAAAAATATTAATACGGACTGCCTATAAACCAAACTGTACAAAACGCGCGTAAATCAAACTGAGATGTGTTAAACTGTGGAATCAAAAACTGAAAAAGTCTAATATGCTGTGCAAAACTGTCAGAATGAAAAGCTGAAAAATCGAATGTGCGTAAAAATATTAATACGGACTGCCTATAAACCAAAATGTACAAAACGCGCGTAAATCAAACTGAGATGTGCTAAACTGTGGAATCGAAAACTGAAAAAGTCTAATATGCTGTGCAAAACTGTCGAAATATAAAACTGAAAAAGTCTGTGCGAAAAATATTAGTACACTAAACCAAGACGTACAATAAAATGTCAATAAACCGAAATGTATAATAAAACTTTTTTCAAACGCGCAGACACTAAACTGAGATGTGTTAAACTGTTAAAATCGATGAAATATCAATACAAGTTATCTATTAACTAAAATGTATAACAAAATTGCTGAAAACGCGAATTCATAAAGTTGGAATGTGTTTAACCGTCAAAATCTGGAAAAAAAACCATGTGTGTAAAAAGATAATTCAGAATGTCTATAAACTAAAATGTACAAAAAAATACGTACATACACCAAACTGAATTGTGTACAACTCTCAAAATCTAAAAAAAAAGGGCAAAGTATTAATACAAAATTCAATGTTAGTAATGCCTCTCAACTATTTTGTGACTCGCTCATAACTTGATTCGGATTTCGTTTTTCCTTTCATAAAGGAACTATAAAATATCACTCCGAGTCTTCGGAAAAATAGGAGAAGGTGATTAGTGTCTCAAAAGTACTGCCTCATGCTGGAATCGAACCAGCGACCTTCTAGACAAACGCTCTGCCCCTGAGCCAATGAGGCCACGTATATGGCATCCTGAAACTGTGATATGACAGCCTCCTATGTGTGCTTAGACCAAATGAGACAGCCCGAAAACTTCCAATGAATAAACCCCGGCGTAACGTGCCTCATTGGCTTAGTGGCAGAGCGTCTGTCTTGTAAACAGAAGGTCGCTGGTTCGATTCCAGCATGGGGCAATCTTTTTCTTTTCAAAGTTTCATATTTGAGTTACTAACATGTGTGCTGATCAAATTAAGATTAGCAAATGTTGTTTTCTGTCACAATGCCAGTTTACTACACTCCGTTTCCACCTTTTCAACAATTACAGTTTAGGTAAACGAGTTGTTTGTTCTGCTTTCACAAGGAAGTAGAGGCCAAATGTAGTTTACTGCGTTTGTAGTTCGATTCCCCGGTGAAAAGTGTTCTACGGATTGTAGTTTAGTCCACTCAGTGGCAGTGTCTCGATAGATTCAAGATGGATTTAAACACAATTGCTTCTTTATTTCAGAATTCGTTTTTCAATTTTAACAATACTCGTCAAAACGCCTGAATAGCACGGACCATCGAATGTCTTTATTAATATGTCGAAATCGCGATCAAGTCAGAATCTAGAATATTTAAACAGTCAAGTTACTCAAAATGTCATTTTAGAGTCACTCAGTCAAAAATTGTCCTGAACCACTGCATAAGCCATCAGAATCGAATACAAGAACTGCTCACCTCTTCTATATGTTTAACGCGAATAACACGCACTTAAACATTCTTACTGTAGCCTGAATGAGCATAGTTTGTTGCACCCACTTATAACCCTCTACAGTAATATGTTCAAATTTCAGGTCAAAGTTTGGTTTGTTAACGTTTTTGCACTTTCTCCAAATGTCTTCTACACCGTAGTACCGCGAACTCGGAAAGTTGGAAACCGAAATAAAAAACTAATTAGTATAAAAAACAAGTGTCAAAAAAGTAAAGATTAGTTTTAGAGATAGCATGAACAAAAAAATATAAAACAGGTCCAATAAACGGACATTAAAAGAGAGAAGCTAATCTCGCTTGGTTGAAAATTACACAAAGTATCACAAATATTACTAAGCATGATGAAACATCTGACAACAATACACGAAAATCCAGCTAGATTTCTGCCCTATTTCAAACGAGCGAGCTTGGCCTTTCTCTCTTGATATCCGTTCATTGGACCTGTTTTATATTTTTTGTTCATGTGATTTTAAAAACTAATCTTCACTTTTTTGAAACTCGTTTTTATACTATTTTTTTTGTATTTGCATACCACAATATTGATTTTTCTCGCGAGAATATGTAATCTAAGTTTAAAATCGAATGAATCTTTGTCGATTGTGGGTCAATAAATATCCCCGTTTAGTTGTTATTATCAGTTTTCAGTTACTATCAGCTTCGCTCTTGTCTTTCATAACCCAATTGACTTCGAATGCATCGATTTTCTCTCAATTTTTACAAAATGAAGGAAGACACTAATGTATTCATTACAAGTTTTCTCATTTGCTGAAAACAGCGTCACTTTTTGAGCAGCGTAATAAGCCGAGCAAATTTCACATCTAACTCGATTTTTTCTGTGTCATTACAATTTTTGTCCGTTTCATTGGTTGATAACCGAGAAAATGTCCGGAAAGGAAAACCGGCTACTCTTTATTTTCATCGGATGCTTTTTTATTCAGTGTCAATTTGATACTAACATAAATTTAGTTTTAGGTTAGGTTCAGGTCAGTTGCTGCGCCTGACGCATTTGTTTGTATATGATTTGGGTGTTCTTTACTTGGTTCCAGTGGTCCGTTCGCACGGTCGAACCTGAATTCAGAGATTGTCTGACCTAAAATAACCATGACTTTCATTGGCATATCAATTCACGCTATCTGTCTAATGGTTTTTTTCAACTAATAAAGATATTCTCAGGTTCATAAATGTTCAGGTGAAAATGTCGCTCAAAATGACTGAGCTCAATGTAGATGAATGCGATCATTTGATGGGAATTTGGAAAATTTGTGTGAAATGCGAAACCACCATCTCAACAACTCATTGTGAGTATTGATTCGAACAGCATTTTTTTCATTTTTCTCAAATTGAGAAACACAACTTTCTTTCAAATTTGTTTTTTCTTGGGCACTGGCACACTTTGTGAGAGAAAACTTCTAATTATTCCAGTTTGAATGATGAATACAAAAAACTTACAGAACATTACCGAAACGTAATACATTTTCCAGTCAAACATTGCTTTTTTCGAACAAAATTTCATGACGATCCTAACTTGTCCAAACATGAATGACATTTGAATTTAGAGATTTTCAAAACATTGTTGATTGCGTTTTTTGAACTGACACAATTAAAATATTGAAAAATAACGAAATCATGATCACCAATTCGTGAGTTTCAGCCATAATGAACTTTGTTAGAAGAAAATTAATTTTGCAACTCGAACGAGATTACGAACGATACAGTTTCTACACGAAATTTTTTTTCTGTCGTCCTAGTTAATTCATTAGAAAAGATCCTCATGTTTGAATCTGCATGATAATAATATACTGACAAAGATATCTTTGTCACAGTTGGGTTCATCGATGGCTGCGAGGGTCTCTACCATCACAATTGTCCCGTTCCTTCTGTATGGAAAATCCACTCTTGCTCGCTGGAATTCAGTAAGTCATTCAGTTCAATAACTATTATGCAAATTGGAGTGAGACTAGAATTAGCTATGAGTCAGAAAAAATGAAAATAACAGATAGAAACGATAATGGAGGTCCCTCTTAATGGTAATATAGTTGCAGACAGCCTTTTTTCAATTGCTTGGTGAAGCTCTGAAAACAATGTATTCTTACTATAAAACTGGGTGTTAACTAACTAGTTTATTCAATATGCATATGCGAAACCACGATTATTTCACTAATTGAAGCATAAACTTAAATGTTACTTTTCTAATTTATATGAAACTTTCATTTTCAGAGCAACAATTGATAACCAACTATGTGAAGAAGACATTTTCTACTGGTGGGTGACAATGATTTCTGCTTTCCAAACCAAAGTTCATCAAATACATCTACTTAGGTGTGCTTTGTATGCTTTGACTATATCCCAAGGTTTTTGAGTGAATTTAGACAATCATAACTTGTTTACAAAATTTTCATTAATTTTCAGACGACGTTCGAGGTGCGTATAGAATATACATGAAAAACAATTATGTCAGTCTGATAAATCAAGTGAGTTTCTGTTCTGTTGATTCTTAAGTTTGTTTTTAACTCGTTTGTACTCTAAATGATTAATGTATTCAAATGTAGCTTTTGTAATCGACCTAAACATCATTTGTTTAACACTAATAAGAATAGTTTCTCGCCCCTCAAAAGCGAACATAATAGCGTGAGTTCACTGAACATTTCGATAAAACTATGCTGTATAGAATGACGAACTTTCGTTGAGTTGGTCTCAGTTGTTTGGTAACCTTTCTTCGAGGTTACGTTGTAAAATAACCTGGAACTAACTAAACTTAAACTAAAATCCGGTTACCGTTCGAATTAACGGTCAAAACCACATTTTGCGTTAAAAAACAGGTATCCGGTTGTTCGTTAGGTTACCAACCGGTACCTACTAAGGTAACCTCAAAATGAGGTCACTAAAAAAGGGTTAGGTTATCTAGAAATCCAGTAAACAAAGCCGGTTTGGAGTTGCTTTTTTAAGAATTTGCAGAAATTTTTTTTGTGGTCACTGGTCAATTTACCCTTTTTCTAAAGCAGAAAATCAAACCGTTTGTTTTTTTCAAATGGTCACGTCTCAGACTTTCTATCAATGAAAAATACAAACAAAACACCGGAAAACAAAGTTAAACTGGTAAATAATGTTATATTCACCATATTCATTTGGTTTCTTCAGATGAACGCGTCGAATCTCACAAAGGAAGAATGCGATCTGTTGATGTGGTGTTGGAGGATATGTTATTTATGTGAAACGAAAGTGGGGGGAAAATACAACCATTCAAATACCCAAGGTGACTATTTAATATAACATTTTTCTCTCTCTCTCTCTCTTTTTCTCTCTCTCTCCCTCTCTCTCTCCCTCTCCCTCTCTCTCTCTCTATATCTCTATCTTCCTCTCTCTCTCTCTCTGTCTATCTCTGTCTATCTCTGTCTCTCTCTCTCTCCCTCTCTCTCTCTCTCTCTCTCTCTCTGTCTCTCCCTCCCTCTCTCTCTCTCTCTCTCTCTCTCTCTCTCTCTCTCTCTTTCTATCGCTTCCTCTCTCTCTATCTCCCTCTCTCTCTGTCTGTCTACTATATACTCAAAAATAGCTATGCTACGTATGGTGGAAAGATTTACAAACAGAATAAAGGTATTCCACAAGGTAATAACGCATCTCCTTTAATAGCAGATTTAACACTAATCGCCATGGAAACAATACATATAAGACGCTCCAATCTAAATGGTTTCGGAAATCAGGAAATCCTAGTGATTTCATGAAATTTTTAGGATGAGACTTTTAACCATCGAAGAGTTATCACTTTTTAAAATTATTTCTGATTGGACATCGGGTAGTCCCCACTTATTTGAAGTTTAAACTAAAAACCAAACGATCGAATCGCTGTGCCCCGATTCAGGAAATTGAAAAAAAGTGTGTCACAAAAAATTGCAGTTTTCACAAATCTCTCAAAAAATTGTGTCACAATTTTTCACACTTCAATTTTTTGGGCACAATTTTTCACACTTCAATTTTTTGGGCCCAATTTTTCATACTACAATTTTTTGGGCACATTTTTTCACTTTTCCAAATATTGTACATGTTCCAGCAAGAGAGGTTATTACTGAACCACTCGCGCGATACTAATGTTTCCTTCCATACCCCCCTGACTGCGCCGTATCTAGTATTGGCGATTAGAGCAATGAGACGCAGAGAAACGAGCGCGCATTGAGGGCATCGCCCAATTAGAAAAAGAGACGCAGAGAAAGAACAGGCGAGACAGATCCGCAGGATTTGAAACCATAACAAGATACGGATCATTGAGAGCTGTGTCAAAGAGTATCACAGCACTTTCGCGCGAGAGACATACGAAGTGCAAAGTACCTCTCTTTAGAGAAACAAATGTGTCACAATTTTTCACACTTCCATTTTTTGGGCCCAATTTTTCACACTTCAATTTTTTGGGCCCAATTTTTCACACTACAATTTTTTGGGCACATTTTTTCACACTGTTTTCAACTGCGAAAACGTGTGTTATAATGTTCTGAAAGGAAAATAATTGTGGCAGAGGATTTTGAAACATACAAATATTCGGTAGTTTTATCTGCGCTCCAAATGAGAGCGACACAAGAATTAGAAGAATTGGACATTTCAGAAAAAATATCGGACAAGTCTGATGATGCACAATATTTTGAGGTTTTCCAAGAAATTATCTAAAATGGAAACCATTTAGATTGGAGCGTCTTATATATTGAAAAACAAAAATGATTTCAGAAAAGATAAATATCTTGCATGTAGATATATGGATGATATTCTTATTATTAGCAACAATAATGAAGACCTACTAACTAAATGCACTGAAATGTACGACCTATCACTAGTCCTCGAACGCACAAACGATTTCAACAGCGTATGTAATTTTGTAGATCTAGAACTCAAATTGGAAAACAATACTCTATCCACTACGTTATATAATAAAACCGATGATTATGACTTTAAAAATTTTAAAGTATCCAAATATAAAATCCAACATACATAATAGTATTGCTAATAACACTATAACGGGAGAAATAATTCGGTTTTCTAGATGCTGTAGCAAAACGGAAGACTTTAAAAAAAGAAGCAAAGAACTAAGGATAAGATACTTGGAAAACGGTTTTAGCCCTACCTATGTAGATAAAAACATTACTAAAACTATATTAAAAAAGAAAAACATAATAATTAAATACAACCTAGATAGTCTAGATAAAATCAAGACATTTATCGACACTCTGGAGTAGATAAGACCAAACTACAGACCATACGACACTTGACCTGATCCAACACTAGTATAAAAGGATGTCTGGACAGAAGACAGCCACATTCACCACACCACTCGTCTTCTCTAAGTTTAATTAGAATAGAAAACATTACGCCCGCATTATCTTACACAGATGATAAATAATTAATCAGTTTTTATTGTTTATGTTTATTTTAGTTTCTTATTTAAGTTACTTTGTGTATTTATTAGTTTATTATTTTGCGGTAGTAATCTGGTTAGGTCTAACTGATGAGTCAGATGGTTCACAACTTCGCATCCCTATAAGTGCAGCCCCACTAACCAAGATAGCGAATTCCCGTCCAATATTAGACTTAGGGGCGAAATTGAACGGAAATTCACATTTAACCACATGTAAGATTATACAAAATATTAACTCACTCTGTATAACTTTCTCACCTTTTCTCTTTTCATTTATCTCTCTTTCTCAACGTTTAGTCAGGATACTTGAGATAAACCTATGGTTTGTCCAGGCCTAACTTTGGTTGAAAAATTCTCATTATTCACAAATAAATTTTGCACATAATACAGAGTTATTTTCCATCGTGTAACTTCGGTTGCACACCCTGGCTTCGGCCGCACCCTGGCTTCGGCCTCGGTACACCTTCGGGTGACCCAGTGTACATCTTCGGATGTATGCCTGCCGCTTCTAGCGGAACCACATTCTCTTTAAGTGGAGAGAACTTTAACTTATAATACACAAAACACATAACAATAATCTTAACATCAAACATATTACCTTTTATCTAAATTAATCTTCTATAAGTCATTACTTGTGTCAAATTTAACACGACACACTCGGAGCGCTGCGCGCTCCGAGCGTTATTGATTTATCGTAATCAGATCACATTTCAGACACAACTTAAGAAAATTCACAAAATATATACTTCTCGTTGATTCCTGCATCTCACATGGTAACTTAACAAAGTCACATAATAAATCAAACCACACACTTTCAAACCTACAACTTTGCAACTTTATTCTTCAATAACGCACATTTACTATTTATATTCCACATCGTTCCTTACTCTTTTATCACTTTTCCACCAAACTCTTCTTTTGTACTATTCATCCTTTTTCACACCAAATTATTTTCCTATTTCGTTATACAATTAATCAACCAAACTACAATCAAATTTTACTTCACTACTCTATAATACATCCACTCTAAATTACCCTCGAACATCAATTATCCACATACTTCATAATATACCAAGAATTCCCACTCTATTAAGCATGTATGTAATAACACACGAGGTCCTGTTCCTCGTTGTCAAAAATAGGGGTTCTAGACTGATGGGGTTTACAAAAGTCAGTGGGGCCACCAAGGGAGTGACCTCTGACGCCTCCACGATAGGACCATGGTAGGCATGGCCAAGCCTCCCTAAGCCAGCAGCCCTGGTGAAACAACGCTCTCTTCCTGTGAGCAGGGAACGGTCTCCCGCTCACTTGGATTAACGACCTAACAACACAAACCATTCTTCTAAAACGTACTTTCTTTTGACCAATCTCACCTCTAAAAGAGTAAGGAACAATATCAAGTATATAAACACATCCTTTAGTACCGAGAATAAAGGAATAAAATGTAATGATGCTAAATGTAAAATCTGCCCAAAAATGATACTTAATAATTATGTAACCAGCACACACACTGGCTATCGTATCAAAACAGTGAAAAGCGCAAACATAAGTTGTAAAAGCACCAAACTAATATATCTAATGACATGCAGCGTATGCAAGCTACAATACGTTGGAGAAACGCAGTGTAGTTTGCGCCAATGTATGAGCGGACACAAACACACATTTCGCAGTCCAAATAGGCATACATACATAGCGAATCACTCCAAGCTAGCCGGTCACACAGCAGAAACCTTCACTATCGAAGTACTAGACGATACAGACTGTGAAACAGAACAACTACGCACCAGTAAAGAATTATATTGGATCAAGTTACTACAAACGGCTGCGCCTTTCGGATTAAATGATCAAATAAAAGGATATGGGAATATTACGGAGATTTTGGACCCTTTTGAAAAACGCACAAATCCATATCATGGAATTACCATTCGTCGTTATAAATGTAAACACAGATTAACGAACAACAAACCCCCAAACAACATCACAACAGAAGAAATCCTAAATAACTTCGAGATAAATACAGTAAAGAAAATGCATAAATACATCAGAAAGTTATCTTATAAACAACTAGATCGCCTAATAGAGTTTATTATATCTGATCCTGTGTTCCATACGTTAAGTAAAGATATTAAGCACAATATGTATGCCTGCCTCACAAAACACTACTGGAGTAAACATACAAATAAAATAATTGAACAAACTCACAGAATATTAATTCCATATATAGATAAAAGCCTGGAAAAAATGAATTTGAAGAAGATTTTCAATAATGAAACAATAACACAATTTCTATCTGCAGTGAGTACCACTACAGTACTTAGAACGAATATACAATACCAATACGATCGGCCTTTCAGCAGCAAAATCTACAACTACAACAAATTTTTAAAAAATATCGATCAAAGACAAATTGTAGACATAACGAGTCAAGATTGCGTATGTAACCAAGATAACTATGCGAGATAACTATAATAAACAACAACAACTGCTAAACATATTCACAAGTAATATAGACAGTTTAGTGTTCCAAGACTACAACACAAGCAACAGCTATGATATCAGAATTATAAACAAAGATATTGAATTACTAAGAGCCAACTTTATTATAACACCGATAGACTATCTCTCTCTCTCTCTCTCTCTCTCTCTCTCTATCTCTGTCTGTCTCTCTCTCTTCTGTCTCTCCCCTCTCTCTCTCTATCTCCCTCTCTCTCTCTCTGTCTCTCTCTGTCTCTCTCTCACTATCTCTCTCTATCTATCTCTCTCTCCCTCTCTCTCTCTCTCTTACTCCCTCTCTCCCTCTCTCTCTCTCTCTCTCTCTCTCTCTCTCTCTCCCTCTCTCTCTTTTCCCAGCTTTCGCGCTCTATCTCTCTATTTACTCTCAAGTGTTCTCCTCTTCTCTATTTCCATAACAATGTTCTTTACACAGTTGGGGGAATCTGGGACTGTCAGTGTCTCTACCATTCCGATTGTCCCGTCCCTCGTGTACGGGATTATCATCCTTCTGATTGTTCCCTCCAACTCCGTGAGTCATTCGATTGAACAGATTCCAACGTAATTCACTGTTATATTTACTGAACGAATCTTAATATGTTTTGAAACAGTGGATTTTAAAGTAATCTTTACTGTTTGGTTTCAGTCATATAAAAAATTCTAAAGGCGAAAAGTTGTTCAATACATGAACGAAATTCCAAGTAGTTTCAACTTTTATTATTGGAATCTTATTATACTTTGAAATCAAAATAACTTCTTTTTCAGAAACGGGAATTGTGACTAAGTATGTGAGAAAAACATATAAAACTGGTGAGTTAATTTGCATGCTAACTACGAATTTCAACGAGAAAAAAAAACTGTATTCAATGCGCCGCAATTTTTCTTTCTGATTCTCACCCCTTTTCGGCGCATTCTGCATACTGCGGCACCAAATCATGGTCGTATCAAACATTTTTTGTTTGCAATTATGTAATTTTAGACAAAAACATTCTCCTCACTACACGTCCATTGTGTTGAAACTGAACAAACGCAATTTGGTCATCTAAGATGACTTATATCGTAATGTTTTGTGTTGACCATCCTATTGATTACTCCAGACAATGTGCGGACAGCTTTCAAGAAGTACATGGAGCAGAACCTCCCGGGTCTGGTTGCTGAGGTTAGTTACCAATTCATTTCATGACATCTCGACACAAGTTCTGCATTGTTCGTGGAAATGCACGCATATGGATGAATTTGGATAACCTTGAATGGCATGTTTGTCGAAGTTTTTATCTAATAAGTTCCAGTCGTGTTTTCGAATCAAGACAGTGAAACACTTTCTCACGTACTTCATGTATTAATTTTCTCCAGGGTCAGTTAAAAAAAAACTGAGGATCACATCAGCAATGTTGATGCGTAAATCACCATTTTCTTTTTTCTCCCCTGATTTTCGACCAGAAACGTTTCTAATCATGTAGGCGATGTGAACGACAAAATACGTTTGATGAACATTATCAACTACCTCAGAGCAAACCAGATGAGAATTCTGTTCGAATTGAAAAACTGGAAAAGGAAAATACAAGGAATCTACAAGAATTGACGGATACTAGACGGTTGTGCGAAGAACTCAGAAGAAAGGTAAGGCGAAGTTGTTACTCTATTCATCACTCTGATTGAAGATTTTTGCAACTGAAGATATTTTAAATGTTCAATATAACACTCTACTGAAGTTGAACATGGGCCAACTTATTTCACCTCTGTTTCATACGAAAAACCAGTGTTGTAAATATATTGCTCTGTCAGCTTCCCACAACTCAATTCGATTGTAGAGTTCTGCAAAAAATACGAACATCACTCGAAAAGATTGAATATATTGTATTTTCTCCAGAATTCCGAACTAGAAACGGGAAATGAACAACTGAAGAATGAGAAACAACAAGTGATAGAGCAAACAGTACAAGTGAGTTGGGACACCCCCGAAAAGCTAAGAAGCAACTCTCTCGGAGGTGGCACATGAGACACCTAAAAGAACTGAACATCAGTTCAAACTGATGCGACAAAAAGTTCGTTAAAATAGAACGCAGTTGTGTTTTACTTTTTCATTTTTTGCTCAACTTTTTGGGCTATTTTGAACATTTATTTCCAGCTACTAAACCAGTATAGAACGTAATGTGAAATGTATATAAGAATGTAGCAGTATAAAATGTACATTCTACTTATTTTGTCACAATTATTCCTGATCTAAGTACTTTTGTTGCGCTAATTCATGAAAGGCAGCTCGTTTTACTTTGATATTTCTCCAATACTGACCGGTAATCTTGATATTTTCCGCTGCAAAATGAAAAACGGACCCACGACGAGGAATTGAGTTACCTTGGAAGAGAATTAAAACGGACCCACGACGAGGAATCGAGTTTGACCAATAGATTGACACAATCAGAGACGGAGAGAAAGAATTCGGACCGAAACTGGAAAGATGTTCAGAAAGTCTGTGACGAACTCAAGTCTCAGGTGACAAAAATCGTTAATATTACGATAAGAAATGAGTTAGATATGTCCTGTTAACGATTGGAGGAAAATATATTTTCTTACGGTTCTCGTTTCTTTGGTCCAGCATTAAACTAACTTATACTTGAAGTGAGAATAGTCACGCAAATTCAGATTTCTAATGAGACATTTTGTTTTTTCTTTCCATCACACGTTTCTAAGTTCTGCTGTGTTTTTAGCAAATGACTAACAGTATATTTTTTGGAATGCAAGGTAGTGACTGTCAGCTCCGTATGCGATTTACTACAAATACATTGTCAGACACTGCTTTTAGACTTGATGTTTTGTGAGAGTTTTACTGTTTTCAGAATGCGAAACTGCAAGAGGAGAACGTTCTTTTGAAACAAAAAGAAGAAGAGAAAAAACAACAAATGGCACAGGTGAAACACCGATATTGTCTACAGATTTGGAAAGAATGAACTAGTTGTCTCGTAGATCGGTGTTCCAATGTACGAAATATCTCAATTTGAGAATTTACGCGACCTTCACAACATTAGTACTTTTCTCGAGTCACCATCCAAAAATAGCAGCAAGAAATTCTAGATGAAGAACGTTTTTTCTAGAAATTTTCTATGTTTCGAATTCGGAGGGTTCCTGAAAAATCTTAGATTGTAGAGTGTGTCATGCTATCACGAACAAATAGATAAACACATTGAAAAAAAATCATAGCCTCTCTCAATATGTTTTTATTCATACTCAAGTTACCGTTTGTTCTGGAAACGTTTCATCACTTTTTTTCAGATACTCGCGGATGTGGAGGGTGAAACAGAGCACGTTAAGCAGAAGTATACTGAACTTCAAGAAAAGTACAACAGACTCGAGCAACTTGTGAGTTATCGTGCAACGAGTGACGAGACGAAGCAAGGCATGAAGTTTGGATCTGACATTACATTTGTCAATTATTCTATGCCTCCCATATAAAAAACGTTAGATATGGGTTTTTCTGGCTGTAAATCACCTAACAACAGTAGTTTTCGAGAAAATTGAGAGAAAAAATCAAGTCGATGTGGCCTGCGAACAAATGTAAAATCGGAGTGAATTATTTCAGAACGAAAATCTACACAATGATATCCAATCTTCGAAAGTTGAGAGCGAAATGCAAAGAGAACAGGCGAGGACCTTTTTCTGGATTCAAACGTAACATGTCCCCAGCGACTGATGATATTTAAAAGTTTCAAATGTGTATGGCAGTTCACATCTAAAAGAATTTTCAGTTTGAGAATGAGAAAAAAAATGTTCAGTGAGAAAAACGAAATTCAAGAACAATTGAATCGAATTTTCGGAAAATTTGCGAGAATCAATCATGAACTGAGGGGAATGAAGAAAAATTAGTCTAAAAACGAGTGTAAAGAAAGTGAAGATTAGTTTTGGATTAACATGTACAAGAAATATAAAAGAAGTCCAATAAAAATATTTTGAGGAAAAGCCTAATCTCGCTCGGTTTAAAAATTCAAAAAAAGGATACCGAGTTTTTTGCTACCGGAAGAAAACTTCTGACTGTGACTCACAATAATCTAGCTTATACTCCGGTATTTTCAAGAGAAGCGAGATTAGCATTTTCCTCAAAATATTTTTATTGGACCTCTTTTATATTTCTTGTACATGTTTATCCAAAACTAATCTTCACTTTCTTTACACTCGTTTTTTATACTAATTGAACTCTTTTTCTATGGTTACGAAGTAACGGTCATTTTTGATAAAAACCATATTTTTGAACAATAATCTAAACAAGGCATTTTATGTTTTTCTATTGGAGTTTTAAACCGCGCCGTAGTTCAGAACGTTTGTGTAGTTGAAACCTCGTTCAAGTGATGGCAAATTTTGTGCTCCAGGCAGGAATCGAACCTCCGTTCGCCGTGCGTAAATAGAGCTTTTATCCAATCCGCCATTCAGACATGTGAATAGGAATGAAAACCAAGCTGTACCCGCCTCTCATGAGATCTCCATTGGAAAAATGATTCCTACTACACGTTAAACTCTTCTTTCATTTTTATTTTCAAAAAACCGGTCTATCAATAGTTTTTGCGAGACCATTTTCGATCGTCTCACACGTAATATTTAAATTTACGACACACCTGAAAAATACGTATACCTGAACTTTTTCATGGCTTTTTAACAGTGTAAGAAATTTTGGAATAAGTTGATTTTGAGCGAAACTATGCCCAGATTTGAGGAGGCGGACACTTTTGTCGCCGCCGCCGCCCCGCACGGAAGCCATTTCTGCAAGACGTTGGGTCCTCTAATTCCTCTCAACAAATTTTTTTTGGAACGTGAACTTAATTTCTTGTAGACGTATTGCCCTTCAGTAATTCATGCAAATATCTAGGGAAATGGTCAACGTACTTTGAATAAAATTTTAATGAACTGTTTTGTAATGTCTGCAGACCTTTGAACAAAAACTAATCTGCGCAGCGCTTCGCGCTGCGCTCGATGGATGGAAGTCCGTGCAACAGACGGTTTCGAGTCGAAGGAAAAGGTATGCAAAACAACAAAGCAAATCTTTTCTGCATAAATTGGTTGGTTCTTATTGCCAACCTAAAACTACGGTGTGTGTAATAGTCTGTTTCTGTAACGTTTACGACACGGTTTTTAATTTCTGCAAATCTTGCTAGGGAACAACAACGTTTTTAAGGTAACGCAACTAGTCTTGGTTATTGGGTTTTTCTGTCAATGGCGACATACAGCTATTTCTGATGTACTGGTGAGTAGTTTTGTGGCAACATTTAATCATACTCGAGTTTCTATGAAGCGACATTGCACTTTTTGGGGTTTACGACGACAGCTTTCAGTTTCGTTCACTTAGATTTTCGACTATCTTGAATACCCTATCTATCACCAGGCATATGATGAGTCGAACGACCCCGCACCTGACGAGTGTATTCTGAAGTTTGAAATGGATTCGTTCCAGCTACTTTTCAATGAAGCTCAAATGGTACGTCATTGAGTTTTCACTGGGATAATTTCACAGATTTGAATGCTCAGTGCCTTCAATGGAACTGTTTTTTTCTGAGCGAAATTGAAACGACAATTTTAAACAGTTTAATAGTGATCATAAACATATTTACCCTTTTTGTTCCAGAAAATTTCCGAGTTGGGTAAGAAGAGTTTCTCCACGCGAAATAGTAAGTTGAGAAAGGAACTGAACCAGAAGATTTCTCCCGCCACCGAAATTTCATGTGAAGTTGAAGACGAAGTTGTGAACGTTTTAAAAAGGGAAGGAGAAAAACTACAGGTCGAACTTGAATTTTCTCTCTATTTCCGAACCCAGTAGTGCCCAAACTGGAGTAAGGCACGTGAACAGTCATCATTTTCCTAACAAGGGGACGGCCTCATCAATATATCGTCCAGATCTTTGCTCTGATTGCGATGACCGCAATAATATTTCCCTTGTTAGGAAAATTATGACTGTTCACGTGCCTTATATATTAGTTTATATGTTATATAAACTGTAGCCCAGTAGGTTGTTATCATCGATGAACTTTCTTAGTAATGCCATCAAGGCTTTCAAACTCAATGTGTGATTTAGGAACACTTGAATTCAGCGAGTATGTATTCTTTCTCTGCTTCTCTTCCTTTTCAACTTTATGAGCTACGAAACAAAGCATTAACTCGTTTCAGACTGTTTTGGAAAATTTGTTATCCATAGAAACTGAATTTCCATCGGTATCTTCGAATCCACGAAACGACCACGGAGATGCTAACCTCCTCGATTGACCGTGAATACCAACTCACACGATGTTCATATGTGATGTGTTTTGTTTTTTTTTGTTCTGGGCCAGATATTGGGCTCAATTCTTTATTTATATGACACAATTATCAAGGTTTTTTCCCTTTGAATGTTCATCATCAACAATTTCTCATCATATTAGAGGATGCACGCTGAAACTCATATTTTAAGCTAGGTTGTTTGTGAAGTCGCAATAAAAGAGCATGGGAAACGAATTATGTTTCACAGATTGCTGCTCGTTTTTTTAATGTTATTTCAATTCCATTTCACTGGAAAACCTGACATTGAGGAGAGCTTTTCAATGAATATCTTGTTCGGTCATGGCTTCGCCACTAGTTGAGGAGTCAATTGCTGCCCTCGATTCGCCATGAATCAGAGGAAATGTTGTTCTCGTTCTAAGGTTTGCGTAGAAAAAATTACGGCCCAGGCAAAAGAAACTGTGCATATTGGAGGACAAGTTTTTTTTATCCATAACACCAAGTGATTTGAGGACCGTTCTAGTTTTTTATCGAGGAAATCAAGAGTTGTGCTACGAAGGACAGTTCTGTGGTCCAATCCCTACGCTTCAGTCCTTTGAACTGCAACACATTTTCCAATTGCAGTTCAAATGACCGATGACACGGGATTAGTCCACATTATCGTCCTTTTTCAGGGAGTGATGCGAGAGTCATTCGAGAGAGTGGCACTATCGGTTGTGTTTTGCTTGAAAGTTTTGCCAAGGCGACCTCTTTGGGCTAGGAATATCTTGGTGGTAGATGTTATTTGATCTTCCAAGTGGAGGGTGAAATGTTATATCTGGCTTTCAATGATTGCTTTAAACTAAAACGACAAGGATTTCGTTTTTCTTGGAGACGATGTTAATTCGTGCAAGCATTAAGGTGAGAATTTGCGGATCGATCGAGACGCTTTGTAAAGTTGCGAAGGAGGACTTTGTTGTCTGAGGATGTTGCCGAGATGTTGTCAATCAGGATTGGTGCTGATATTACCCACTACTCGCTTCCTGTGACCGGGTGGTGGATTTCGATGTTTCAAATCGAATTCAGGCAATTAGACAAGACGTTGTCAATTGCCCGCATCAATCTTTTGTTGGGGAAGACATACGTATATTTTTTCGTCTACTCTGTATAAGAGCAGCTGATAAACGTAGTACACGTGTTTGGTCTTGATGAAGAAAAGTAGCCAATGGCGACCAAGGTTCGAGAGAGGGCCAAAAATTTTTTAAGGGAATCGAGGCGGAAGGCGGCGATGGAAGCGTTGACGACGCCTTGAGAGATTTGCAACGGACACCTATTACACAAGAGGATCCTCCTTATGTCTTGAATAATATTTGTGTTTCTCGTCATCAGCGTCCGCAAACAGAGCCTAGACTCACGGAGCAGTTTTCAGTTTCCAGAAAACGAGGGGGAGCCGAGGAATGTGATGGATGATTTCGAAAACGGTAGAACATGTGGACCGCAACGATGGAGATGATACCGCTATACGTTATCAGGGGCGCACCAGGGCGTTGAAAACGGAGAAGTTAGATTCTCACAAATGTCACAGATTTGTCGACGGTGTTCATGTTGGTAAGTATTCAACTACCGCAATCATCTTTGAAAACCCTCTGCCCATGGCAGAACAGGATTTTGCCCGTGGCAGGCCGGACAGACCCCACCGGGCCCCGCACGGTGATTGACACGGACAGGGTTGCCTGTGGCAAGACATGAGGGGTCAAAATTCTTTGGGGTTCATATTGAACAATTCTAGTGCATCAAAAGTGTTTTATATGCAATTCTCAATACTTTATTACAAAGAATATAACGTTCTCAATCTTTATTATGTCGAGAATTGAAAAAAAGTATGTATACACTCAAAAAACGGCAGAAAACTGAAAGTAGCCATACATAGAGAGAAATAACACTATATACAACCTGAAGAATGTTAAAAACATAGATTACACCAAACACGTGAATGCCGTGAAACGACACAAACTGAAAAAATACTTCAATAATCGTATAATAACAATAATAACTAGGATAAAACGAGTAATGTTAAAAAGAGAGCTAAATAAAGAGAGAAGATAACACAAGAGTTCAAAATCGAACTTCCTAAACGGGGTAAGAGGTGTTTGAGTGCTCCTAAATACTCAGACTACATACCCAAAAAATAGCCTGTCTGCAGAAACTACAGAACTGCACATCTGTATAGTGAGTGTACAAGTTAGAGAGATTACATCAAACTACGATCTATAGTGATTAAAAACAAATACCTCACAAATTTTATCCAATCCACGTGTTTCGCGAAGAACCACGTATCTGAGTCGTAACTTTAGCGAACTATCACGGAACTCTGAAAATGCTGGATTTAATGCAACTTTGCTGTGAACGTCAGCTCATAACTGTTAACTCCTTGTAGCACTCTCTAAGACAGGGTTTACATTTTTTGCTACGAACGTCGGCAGCAACAATATGAACAATTAAATAATTTTTATCAGTAATGTGATTTCACCAAAAATGGTAAGGTTGGTTATCTAGCTCTTTCAATATTTCGAAATAAGCTCGCGATTTGAAGTTAAGTTTTTATAGGCGGGCGGGAACGTACTTTAGGTTGGTAAGAAGATGCGGGAACGTACTTTAGGTTGGTAAGAAGATAATGATAAACCAACCATATTACATCGGCCTCTTGTGGTAACAGCTCTTTTCGGGGACCTGAGGTCTTAGTAAGTAGGCGATGAGAGCAAGGGAAGCCTGGAATGGAATAAAAATTAAAGTTGATCACAGTTATAGGTTATAGGTCTCCCTAGCATACACCTCAAAGGGTCTCTCTTCTTTTCTGTTAGCTCGCGATACTCCCTCTTTTTTAAGTCGTGACCGGTGACCCCGTCTTCCAGAAATCCAGGCTCTTGCAAAAAATCCAGCTTCCACAATAGAGAATCTCGACGTTCTAATACTTTCGAGATAAACTAGGGAGATAAAACTAGTCATCATAATTATACTCTATCTCTATGCAATATTAAAGTACATAAACCCTCTAAAAATTGAGTCAATACTTCAGACTGAAGTCAATACTTCAGACTTCAGTGGAAACAACGATTGAAGAACAGGCAGCGATCAACGAATACAGACGACACTCTTCCACGGTCTAGATACAATATCAAGTTAACTAACATAATATACACTTCAGAGATCTGTCTCCAGTTAGCTTTCGCTCAGAACGACTTTACTTAAACCAACAGCATCTTGAAATACAGAAACTCTTAATTCTGAGGACCAGATTTTGGAAAAAAAAACGAGTTTGTACAGGGTACAGGTACAGCCTACAAATCGTGATAAATATAAATAATTATCTCACCATAGACTTCGAAATTTGAAGACTGCATGGTACCATCATCCAGCTGGCGCACCATATAAAAATGGCCGGTGGCAGCGGAGAGGAACGACTGAATTAATTAGAAAAATAATGTTCAGAATAATTATACATGAATAACATTATAAACTGGTTTGCTACAGACTACAAGCTAGCGTCGCGTATAACATAAAGTCACGAATAGCCGAGCAATGTTGTGGATTATTCAAAATTACACGTTTTGGCCTGAAATACGTGGATTTTCGGAATGACGGACTACTTGTTTGTCAATTAATCGGACCTGACTGGTTTATGCTCATGTCATTGGACCCCAGGGATTCGAATTTCAATACACATGAAAGAAAACTATATATAATGACAAACCAACCATATAATATGGTCCATATTCCATCAGGCTCTCCTGAATGCCTGGAGACACTTCTTTTAGTCGGAGACGGTGGTTGACGGGGTGAGGATATAGGAAAACCTAAAAGAAAATGAACATTCAACAAAATCAAGGTCATACTATAACACACATGTGTCAATTGTCGATAGAAATACACCAATTTCCACATCTCTGAACTCTAAAAACGGACTCCATTTTGTCGAGTAATCTAACCTTACTGGTGTATGCTTAAACTTTTGTTCGACTACTGGAACTAGAATATATTTGTTGATACATCTACTAAAACAAGAATATATTCGTTAATCGGAAAACGGGAATCGAAGATAGTAATTCTTAACAAATATCTTTTCCGTGGGGGATAGCTAACTTATTATATACTCCAACTCTTCCATCTCTGGCTAATGTAAGAACATAGCCACCTGCCACATATAGCCTGCCAAAATGCGGACCCCATTAATTCTGGGATATCCCCACACTCGTGTATCAAAAGGAGCGTCCTCAGCTAGCTTCCATTTAAAATGACTCGCTTGTTAAACTCGCCATATGAACCATGGACGTAATGAAAACGAATGGATAACTCACCACAGGCTGTGAAGGAGACATGTTCTCACGTCCTACTACGATGTGATGAAGTAGTCATCGAAGAGCGAAAACTGTCGAACCATATCCCACATCCAAATGGAAATGGCAGCGGGGAGGAACGACTTAAATAATAGAATAAAACAATCATACCTGCAATAACAAATGAGATCATTAACTGATTTACTGCACTGCAAAAGAAACACATAGGCTACACCTACAATCGAGCGTGGGTCTTGATGAAACAGATTAGGAAATGTTACAGATGGTGGTCAAAAAACTTAAATTGGCATATCCAACTATTATTTACAAAATAACACGTTTTTGAATTGGAATGCGTGGATCGATAAAACGAGAACAGAGAAGAATGAATGGCTTCGATGCAAAAAAACAATTATAAATGTAATTTTCGGTAATCAAATTATGCGAAATCACAAATCATATAAAATAGAGAGCACATGGAACGAATACTCTAACTTTTTGAATGATAACGCTATTTGAGCTTGAACACCCGCATGGAAACGAAAATTAGGTAATAAAAACATGTAAAACTAATATTAATAACATTAACAGAAAATAAATAGAGCGAGTAAATTTGTTTCCCGCGTACGCTGAAAGGCGGCGTACCGCTGTAAAAACCGTGTAGCGTCTGTCGTATACCATAACGCGCCGTTGGAAAGAATTGTTATGTCCGGACACGGGCAAAGCATTCTCAGAGATTTGCTAAACCTTTCATTATGGACTATAGACAGGTTTGTCTACAAACATTTTTCATGCAACTAGTTCATCACATCGCAAATGATGTTCCACTAATAGATAGTAACAAAGTACATTGCATTTCATTAGGCAGACTAAATGGTATACAAAAGTTCACCTTTTCTGACTTCAATACAATACCCAATTTCCGAGTCATGGACAAACCTCGAACTATATATCTTACGAGTACATTTTCTGCAGAAACAGATAACTGTTCCACACGTTTTCTAACAGACAAATGGGTATACAATCTGAGTACGTATGCTGGAGTATTCCCATATCTCTGTCTCGTCCTGCGTCTCCCTGTTTGCACACTATCTCCCGACATTCGTATTCCAGCGGGTTGTGAGAACAGCAGAAATCAAACGTTGAAAACGTATTTCCCGTACTTTCTCACGTACTTTTGTCACGTTATGCACGTGGTCACGTAATTTACAATTCTGAACGTTCATTTCTCTGTATTTGCATTCTATAATATGAACTTTCTTACGAGAAAATGCCTCACAAATTTGAAATATCATGAATCATTGTCGATTGGAACTCAATAAAACCCGTTAAGTTGTTTTTATCAGTTTTCAGTTGTTAAAACGGAAATCACTAGCAAAAGTCCAAAAAAGTACAGTGTCCAGGGACACGGGTCAGAGGTCAGAGAGCGAGAACCCTGATTATCAAGATACCGTATCCGAGACAAATCACTCAATGGCGGAGGCGGCCTAAAATCACATAGAGCAAATAACAAAGGGAAACGGAAGTTTTTTCACATTTGAAGCTTGAATAAAGTGTGTTGTGTTCTAATATACTGTTGTACCGTATAATTTTGATCAGTCTCGTCCATCATGCCCTCACTGGGGGTGGTGAAAGGGTTGATTACAAGAAAATCAAATGAAACTCGTCAAAAGGTCGTTGAAATTTGAAAATTTCTGAACTCAATTTCGTTAAACAATTATACGCCGATTACTGCATTACTAAACATCGACAAATATTCAAATGTGCTAGAAATAAGACGAGTTAGAATGGAGGATAAAGAAACGACGACGTATGGTTATTCACGAGATATTACGGATCCAGCTGAACGAAAAGCAGCGGAAACAGATATCGATAGTCATTGTGATAAGTTAGATGTAGATGAAATTTTTGATTCAATTGATGATTGTTTCGTTGATCTGAGAGCGGCTAAACGTCGTATGGAGGGGCTAATAGCAGCTCGAAATTCAATTCAGCAAGTACAGACTCTCCCGCAAGTAGCAAATACGTCGCGCATTAGATTGCCTAAAATCAAACTGCCGCAGTTTTTCGGAGATCAGTGTGAATTTGGAGAATTATGGAATGTATATGCGGCCGCTATTCACTCAAATCAACAAATTCAAAATTTAGACAAACTCATGACATAAAAATCGATATTGAAAGGTCCAGCCGAGATTATTCTGAAAGGAATCCCGATGAACGGGATGTATAGCGATATGCTAATGCAACTCGTGCATCTATTCTGCAGAAAATCGAAAAAGTTAAAACATCGTCACCAAATTGCAAAGATCAACGGAAAACGTATGATCAATTAAAAGCAAATATTACATTGCTAGAAATTCATAATAAAAACTCAGCTAAATCAGGTTTAACAATCGAGGTCATAAAGAAAAAGTTTCTTTTAGCCACTAGACAAATGTTTACTCGGATGGAACATAAAGTCACAACCACGTGGGAATGCAAACATTCATTTGAAGCGTTAGACGAGATCATATCGGAAGGAAACATAGTACGTGGAATAGAGTCGGAATCAAAATCGAAAAAAAATTAATTCGTCCTTTGTAAATGCTTATGATAATTGTTGATCGGGGAGCTTAAGCAAGACCAATGGACAACGGCAGCTGTCGTGCCGACACTGTGAAGGGGACCATCTGAGCGAGGAGTGCAGGAAGGTGAGTTCCATTGGTGTCCGTAAGAGCATTCTGTATGAGGAAGGTCGTGGCTACAAGTGTTTATCCGATGAGCAGTGGCTCGCAGCTGCAACAACGATGAAAAATGTCAAGTATGTGATTTGCCATCTCATCATACGTCTACATGTTATATCACTGATAACAACCGCAGTAGGAGCGGAAGTCAAAATCGTAGTCGAGATAGATCAAACGGTAGAGAATCACAGTATAAACATTGCAACAGTTACGGGAATAGGAAAGGCTACGAAAATAACCATAGGTCTAAGTTTAGAGATAAGAGCGAAAATCGTAGCGTCGGAAATTCGAATTCGAGTCAAAATAATATGCATAGAAGTAGACCACCTGGACGCAATGTGCAATTCAAGGGTAATTCCGAAATCCGAAATAGTCAAAGGCTCAATCATTCTTAGTCAATACAAAAGGTCGCGTCTGTTTAATGACTGCACAGGATGAAGTTTTCAACTATTTGAAAAATGAATTTCAACCAGTTACGATTATTCTTGACTCCGGATCCCTGAAAACACTCGTGAGTAAAGAATTACAAAACTCACTTCAGGTTTCTGTAATAAAGTCGGAACCATTTACAATCATTGGATTTGGAAATAATAAACGTCATTCTGTTTCAGACGTCGTGAGAAATCAAATCGGAGAAATAGAAGTCGTAGCCTATCCCCAAGAGAACATCACAGGAGAATACCGGACGGCGAAGCTGCAAGAAGAGGACAGGCAGGAACTGAGGGGGAAAAGATGCGAAATCAACATAGCAGGAGAAAATAGGTTGGTTAAGGCGGATATTCTCATCGGGATTGATTACTTCTGGAATTTCATAGATACGAAACGAGCACACTTTCAATTACCATCTGGTCTAGTCGCTACTCCAACTAAAATCGGTTACGTAGTATCAGGCGTCAATGACGTTGTAGAATCGGACAATTCGTGTCTAGTTAACAAAGTAGAAATCGATGCAATATCGCCAAAGTTTTGGGAACTGAAAACCATAGGTTTATATGACGACCCTTCTATTGAACGGGATAGAATAGAACAGGAAGAAATTATAGATATCTTCAATAATTCGGTTAAAGATGTCGATGGACATCTTTTTGTGAAATTTCCGTTGAATGGAGAAGAATCGAACCTTTCAAATAACTATGGAATTGCCTATAAACGTCTAAAGTCCCATAGTAGAAACCTGAGAAAAAATTCAGCGATTTGGGAAGGGTATAGTCAAATTTTCGAAACCCAATTAGCTTCAAAAATCATTGAAAAGGTAGAGAATCCGGAACTAGAGTCGAAATTCGTAGAATATCACATAGCGCATCGAGTAGTCATAAAACCAGATGGTGTTACAACTAATGTCAGAATTGTGTATGATGCGTCATCCCACAGGAAAGGGGAATTATCATTAAAAAATCCGTCCCGCTTTAATTTTGACTGTTGAGTTAACAAACTGACCCTATGGCAAATGAAAAACCATTATCAAAAATATATACTTTTATATCCCTATCTTGCTTCGTTTTCTCAGAAAAGCGGCTTACGTAATGACACCGATAGGGGAGTTGCGAACGGGGTATGCTCAAAATAGCCTATAGAAGTGCGAAAATGGTTTCAAAACACTCAATCACATACGAATACACAAATAGGGACTGAAAAATGAAAATAAATCTGGATGTAAATGAACCAAGTCAAGTTGCGTCACAGTGAAAATGTTCATGTCCCCTTCTTTATTGCTTGATGTTATGCAAATTTTACGAATTTTCAAACAGAAAGTTTTTTCGTGGTATATGGGAAGACATTAAAAATCTTTTTTGAGCTTTTTAAATTTTTCGTGAAACTCAAATTATAGCGGAACGGTTTCTTTAAACAACTGCGTTCATCAGGGACCCAAAATGTTGCCTAACATACGTGGTGTATCAATTCGAGCTCGTAATTACCCGATTCTGTTGATAAGCGGCGCGGAAAAAGCGTTTCATCAAAGTCATTCACAAAATTCAGAACGCGATGCTACTAGGTTTTTATGGTTGAAAAATTCGAAACTCGAACTAACTAAGAACAACTTTCAAGTATTTCGTTTTTCCCGTTTACCATTTGGAATTAGTTCATCACCATTTCTGCTAGCAATGTCATTGATGTACCATCTATCCAAAAACGTCGAGCCTAAAATAAGAGAGGCAATAAAACAAAATGTGTATGTAGATGATATCGTATTAGGTGCAAATAAAGTCGAGGAGGCAATTCAGCTATACACTTATTCGAAAAAAGTTTTTGATGGGATACAAATGAATTTGCGAGAATATATCTCGAATAACGAGAAGGTTAATTCGATAATAAAACCGGTGGACAGAACCAAATTGAGCGTCGTGAAGTTACTTGGTATGATTTGGGATACACAAACCGATACACTGTCTATTAAGTTATCGAACCGTACAAATATCGCGAAATACACGAAAAGAATAATTCTGCGGCTCATTGCAGGGATTTTCGATCCACTAGGGTTATTGAGTCCTCTCACAATTCGGGCAAAATCGTTTCTTCAAAGTTTATGGGCTAAGAAATACGATTGAAAAATTCTCCGTCGACAATCAGATAAAACCGTTGATTGAAATACTCATAATAATAAGTCATGTTGCAGGTAATAATGTCGAGTGACGGAAAAGATTCTAACCAAGTCAACGAGGTATACTCGGACGCGGAGCGTCTACTGCTAGGGGAAGTGGACGAAGCACCACCACGTCAGGATCTAAATTCGGGAGCAGGAAACCACATGGAGGTAGATCACGAGAGAGAGGACGAGAGTGACTTCGAAAATCGAAAACTTCGAAAACTTCGAAAATGACAATTTCGTCAAAATTCAGTTAGATAAGAAAACTCGAATTATTGAGAACGCGGGAGAAAAGGCCACATGTAGCAAGTATGAGGATTCAAACTCGATTAGCATGTGGGATATAAAAGAGTCGCCAATGTTTCTGGACGAAAGCATTTTTTTCCGAAAACACGTTGATTAAATACGGGCCTGAAAATAAAGTCAAAAGTCGGTTGAACGATATAATACATCGAGTCTATAAGGCTAAACAGACTAATTCGCAGGGAGCAAAAATCGAGAAGGAAAGACGTATGAAGGTGTGAAAACACGGAAATAGGTGTGAGATGATGTAGGTAAGCTAATGCTAAAAATCAAACTGAGATGTGTTGAACTGAGACAATCAAAAAAATTAAAAGATCTAATGTACGTACAATTAATACAAAATGTTTATAGACTTAAATGAACAATGAAATTGCTAAAAACGCGCTTACACGAAACTGAGATGTGTACGACTGTCAAATTCAAAAAATAAAAAGATTGAATGCGCGCAAAATAATATACAAAATGTGTGTAAATTGAAATGTACAGCAAAATTAAACGTTCACATCCACAACTGAGATGTGTTAAACTGTCAAAATGGAAAAATATAAATTGCAATGTGCGCACAATGTTTATACAAAATGTCTACACCTAAAATACACAAGAAAACGTTCAAAAACGCGCTCGAACCAAAAAGAGATGTGCTAAGTTGTCAAATTCAAAAACTGAAACGCTCCCGATCTTTAGTTTAAAAAAAAACGTTATAAATGAAGAAGTCGGTATTGGCCACACCACATACAACTCACGCACAGCTGCGCGCGGTACAAATATCCGTGAAGCGCTTTCTGGCTGGCGTTTTCATTGGACACTTGCACTCGCTATAGTCGTCACCAACGGAACCGCGAGAGGGTCATGTATATCTCAATTTCCGATGTGTACGAAGAAATGGCTGAGATTGCAAAGTTTGTCGGATATATACTCTCATACCGTAGTGGTTAGCGCCCAGTAACAAGTTTTTTGCCTGCAGGTTCGATTCCGGCTAGAGACGAAAATTTATAGGTTTGGCAACCCCTATACTAATGGTTTAGGACAGGAGAAAGTTGTTAGAGTGTGGTGAGGTACCTCGATGAGGTAATGGGAGCTAGCTGACCGGTTTTGTTAAGATTTTACGCCGACAGGCTTTAGAAAGTTTCATGAGAACGTACATTTGCTAGGAAAAACCATCGTGCAACCAATAACAACTGTACATTTTATCAAAACGATTCCATTCCATAATTTACTGAGTTGAATCTAAATATGTGATCACACAGCTGTGAAAGAACCCATAAATCCCTGCTGCGAATATTTTTCATCCGTTGAGAAGTAGACAGACATTTGATAGGAAGTCGAGGTATAATTGCAATGAAGTATGTCGTTGTCGTTGCCGGCCCATCTGAGAAAAAGTTATCATTTCGAAACTGCCGCTTTGCACAATAATAATCGCGCGCAGCGCGAAGCGCTGTGCGAGATTTGTCTTTGGTCCGGCTAATGCGCGCCTTCATTTTTTTAGTTTTCTCGTAAAAAGGCTCAAATTTGCAAAACAGAACTTTTACAAACTTGGGAAGTTTCTTCAGCATATTTGCAAATTGTGTTCCAAATTTGAACGAAATCGGTTGAGTTTGAGCCAAGTTATGACGTTTTCGCTTCATCCAGAGCGCCAACTTCCGTTGTGTGTCCTTCCTTCCGTCATTGCGTGCTGGGGTGCTATCTCTGTCGCAACTAAACGGATTCGTATGAAATTTGTAGTAATAATAGAACTCGTATAAAAACGGAATGAGCGCAAATTTTTTTTTGAAAAAAAATATTTTTCACCAAGTTACCACCTTTCGAAATAAATGCCTCTGCGTCTCTCCATTTTGTGCACTCTCTCGCTCTCTCTCTGTCAGGTCGGTTATGCAAACTCTTGTAACTTAGGGTAACACTGACCGATTTCGATGAAAATTTAAATATGATACCATCGTGACTTTAATATAAGTAAAAAGTATTCTATTGGTGACGTCATTCAGGATTCTGGAGACCCGATGACGTCATCTTTGAAAAGTGCAAAGTTGACGTCAAATATTTCTCCGAATGATGACAATAGTTGGCAAGTGGGTTATTAACGATGGATCTTCATCGAAAGGTGTCGTATTCCGGGATTCTGAATGCCAGATGACGTCAAATTTCAAAAGTAAAAAGGTGACGTCAAATTATTCTTCAAATGATAATAATAGTGGGCGACTGGTTTAATAACGATAGAACTTCATCTAAACATGTCGTTATCTGAGATTCTGGAGGCCAGGGGACTTAATACTGGAAAAGTGCAAAGTTGACGTCAAATATTTCTCCAAATGATGACAATAGTTGGCAAGTGGGTTATTATCGATGGAGCTCCATCGAAAGGTGTCGTATTCTGGAATTCTGAAAGCCAGATGACGTCATATTCAAAAGTTCAAAGTTGACGTCAAATATGTTCACAAATGATAATAATAGTTGGCAAGTGGGGTATTAACGGTGGAACTGCATCTGAACATGACGTATTCTGGAATTCTGAAAGCCGGATGACGTCATTTTTGAAAAGTGCAAAGTTGACGTCACATATATTTTCAAATAATGGTAATATCTTAGAAAGGGTCAATTAACGGTGAAAATCAATCTAAGAGTGACGTATTCTGGGATTCTGGAGACCAGATGACGTCATTTTTGAAAAGTGCAAAGTTGACGTCACATATATTTTTAAATGTGAAAATATCTCAAAAATGGTATATTAACGATGAAACTTCATCTAAATATGACATATTCTGGAATTCAGGAGGCCAGGTCTCAGATGACGTGAACTTTTAAAAAAAATTGACGTGAAATATGTTTTCGAATGCTGAAAGTTTCTTAAAAATGGTCGATTTACGGTGAAACTTAATTCAAACATGATGTTTTCTCGGATTCTGAAGGGCAGATAAAGTAAGTTTCCAGAACCGCAATGTTGACGTCATTTTTTTCGAATGGTGGTAATACTTGACAAGTGGTTCATTAAGAAAACAATTTTATCTGCACGGTACAGATCAAAACAGCTCTCTACATACCTACGGCATGTTTACAAAAAGAGAAAAATTCATGAAAAAGTGGGGGCCCAACGACTGTGAGATTTGTCTTCTTCTGTGCGCCCCTTAGACAGCTACACTCAAATGAAGCAGCTACTGCTACAAAAACCGAAAAATACTCATGTATAACTGTTAATTACAAACATACAAAAGTCGTAAAATATCTTTTCAAACCTGTAAACCAGAATCTACAAATCACAGCTGCGAACGAAAGAACAACTGTTGAATAATATGCGAAGTGTTATATAATCTAGAGTTGAAGTAATGACCACAAATGCATACCATTGAGTAAAAACCAGGATCTCTATGGTTGACTACGTTGAGTTGACATCTGTGATTCGTAGATTCTAGTTTACAGGTTTGAAAAGATATTTTACGACTTTTGTATGTTTGTAATTAACAGTTATACATGAGTATTTTTCGGTTTTTGTAGCAGTAGCTGCTTCATTTGAGTGTAGCTGTCTAAGGGGCGCACAGAAGAAGACAAATCTCACAGTCGTTGGGCCCCCACTTTTTCATGAATGAACAATATAATTCTCACTCATTCCAAATCTCAATAAATCATCACAGTCGCATATGATCGTAACCACAAACCATGGCACGATGAATGGGAAAGATTCAATTTGTATTTTCTCCACACCGCCCACTAAAACTTCGAAATTGATAGCTTGTTTTTCTGTGTTTCTAGAGAAAACAGTAATCGTTTGTTGATTCAAATCTGATAAAACAAGAGAGTCAGTTTGATGAGCGTCCAGATCAGCCTAAGTTCGACGGTACGAAATTGTTGTAGATTGGGGAGCAATTGTACAATTGCCCCCCCCCCCTCCCCTCACCTTTGGTCCCTCTCGTAGTACTATCACCCCCCTCCCAATACGAGTCCCTATAGAGAGGGGGGTTATTGTAAATGGGGGCTAATTGTACAATGTCAACGTTTAACAATCACCCCCAACAATAAAAAATGGGGGGGGGGGTGATAGTATACAACCCCGGACCTTCTTAAAAATCGCCCTCCCCCCCCACTCAATCAAAACCTGCAGTAAAGAAGGACGTTGTACAATCACCCCCCCCCCCCCCCCCTATGGGGGTGGGGGTTGATTGTATACGGATCGGATTCTAACCTATTTCGGCTCAAGGGGGGGGGGGGGTACAATTGTACAATATACCCCAGATTGGATAGTAACAATCGTTCCATTCTCTCGTGCAGGAAACCAAATGTCGTGTCTTGCTTACCAGCCGCGCACCGCGTACGCGCTTCGCAAACAAAGTTTTTATTTTTTTCCGCAATTAAATTGTGATTAGATGTTCCAAACCTTTTCAAAAACCTTAAAAAAAAGTAGGACTGACCCTGTTATTATGGGAGAGTTTGAATCCTTTCCATCGTAGATGAACGCCTCATCAGGTAAATACGTGTTGAAATAGTGATATTGAAAGTGAACTCTGGAGAACAATAAACATTGAAACAAACATAGCATAATATAGTTCCGCCAGTACACGTACGTGTACAGCATCAAATTGTAAGTTTTAGGCGTTAGAACTATTCAGGACCTATAAAAAATGGTAAAGATGCTAACTTGTGGTTCGAAATGGGCGAGAAACGGTATTGCTTCTAATTCGTTTTAGATTCCCTTTTCTACTGCTCCAAGCGATTGCAACTTTTTTTGCTGGTTGATGCCTCAACTCTTCAGAGATGGAAACAAAACTATTAACTCCTAGCATAGTTTCCCACATGACGTAATTTTTCCAGCTTAGTATATTTTTGACGAGATGTTTAAATTTATCTATGAACGATCCAGATTCGTTACTGCATTCACCTGTCGTTGTAATTAAAGGGACCGTACCTCTATAATGAGCAGTGTAGGTAATTTTTGAAAAATGAAAATAGTCATTTATTCTGTTTTGAGATGAAACTTCATACCTTACGTACTGAGATTTGAAAAAAAAAACACTATTACGGACCGAAATAGAAGCCAACAGGGTTTGGGTTACTGTAATGCACAAATCCTTAATCTATCACTGATTTGTAGTTTTCATGATATTTACACACCTTTCTTCACATATTTCATATTGGTAACTTTGGCCATGTTTTGAACATGGTTTTGTAATTTTGTAGGCATTTTGAAAAATTTGTACGTAGGTGAACTCGGCGGTGTATGTACGTGCGCGTGGTCGCGCCGCATTTTTGAGAACACGGAGCAAGACAGAAAGTTGACACCTATATGACGGATTTTGGTTTTTAAATTTGAACAATATCGAATAATCAGCTCAAACCTCCAAATTAAAGAGGAACGGTCCCTTCAAGTGGTTTTTAATATAATTCATTATATACCTTTTCCCGAATGGAGCCTCCAACAAGTACTTGCAGTTGTACGTAGAAGGGTACTTGGCAGGGTAGTTGGGAGAGGTTATCTTAAATCATGTCAATGTGGAAAATAATTTTTTAAAAAATGTGATGTCAAAAAAGTGTATCTGACAATGCATATGTGGGATCCTGACCAATTTCTAGAAACGGTAGGACAAAAATATAACTACTAAAAGTTTTTCACATAGAGACGCGTTTTCCAGTTTCTCTTTTTGATAAAATATCCACTAAACGTTTCTGAGCAGTTTGATAATAAGAACACAACAAGCAAGCCAGAACAGCAGAAATAGTGTCTCTTTCACTCCTACTGAGACCTCACCTACAGAGATTTTACAGAGAAGTTTAGCATTCAATTATCACTACATATAACTGAAATTATGCGAACTCATTTCCAACATATAGTATTGGTCATTCCTACTGAGACTTGGCAGCGAGCCAATCAATATTGCAAGCCATTTTTAACCACTTTAAAGTGGTCCAATGAACTGTAAATCGATGTTGGAGGTTGTTCAGTTCCATGAGAACATGTCAATGAGAAAAGTCTTCAGAAAACTTATATCTGATCTGAGGAATAGCCAGTCAAAATTCTTGGCACGATGCCAATGGGTCTCAGTGGGAATGAAACGAACTGTACTTCAGTTTGCATCAAGGAGCAGCAATTGGTAAATGCTAAAGGATACTGTAGACGTCTCAGTAAGAATGATGGCGACTATACATATTCGAGAACTCACATTACCCGGAGTCTGCAGAACACGATTACAACCAGATGGTCGAACTGAAATCGAGAAATTACAATGTGTACTGTAATTTCAGTTCACAGAAAAACTTATCTGAGGTTTGTGCTTCACAAAAATTAGTTGAACAAATCACTGACACTTCATGTAATGAAATAATCGCATTTGTCATTCAACTGATTCTTCTCTGTCAAAAACAAATCTAAAATGTGGGAAACGTGGTTTATTACCCTTCAATAATAAGCCAGTCTCATACCCTTCAATTTAATTCAACGTGGCTTATTAAACTTCAATTTATTTGGTTAGACCAAATTCCATTTGTTGATCGTTCCTTGTTACCCTTACTAACTGTCCACTGCATTGTAGGAAACGCTCCATTTGTAGTTCGAGCTGCCACTGGAGAATTTAATTTTCATGGTCGACTCATTGGAGGAATACAGTGTGTTCCCTGCACCGAGTCCGTAAACTAATCTGAAAAATTACGGCGACTGATATGAAAACAAACAACAAATTCGCGTGAACAACAAATCCATGAAATCTAAACAATAACAAGTGCATGAAAACTAAACAATAACAAGTTCACTAAAAGTAAACAATAACAAGTTCACTAAAAGTAAACATTAACAAGACGTGAACTGACCTTGGTAGAAAAGGCGTGGTGTCGGTGATGCTGTTGTACAAACTAATTGTACTGGCAGAGTCAGAGAATGAACTCGTACTAGTCAGCGCCACTTCGACGATAAAACCAGGTGGAGCCGTGATCACGTACTCGCACGATAGACCACTGGTGTAGTAGGAAGGCCAGCCAGGAGAGTAGATCTGCAATAAATGAAGAAATCATCATAATCTCGAAACAATAAACGTGAATGATTCTTTAACATTGTCTGATATCAGGAAACTGAGTTTCACGCTCAGCTGCAAATCCAGTCAAAACGACAGATGAGCCATACAATATAGATCAAAAACAGTTTTTATGGTGTGAATTGGTTATCACACAACAAACTTACGGTTCCGTTTCCTTCGAAAAAGTATGTAGAAGAGCAAGTGGGAGGCGCCAGTGAGGGTAAAATCGTGGACGGGATACACGGAGTCTTCTTGGCTAGAAAATACAATCACTTGGGCCACTGCGGTTAAATTGCTCAATTTTTTTATGACTTGACACAAACACAAATTTGTATGCACGTGGAAACTCTAATTTTTTTTATTGTTTTCTGATTGTTTCGGTTCATGCTACTGTGCAAAATTTCTTCGAAAGTGGAATTGACAACGTGAACTAACTTCTCGATATACGTGAGTAAACTGCTCTACTTTACATATTGAGTGATTTATTATGTTATTTATTTGAACAAAATATATTGTGTCACTAGGACGATTGAATGTTATGGTTATATGAATGTGAATGATCAATGATCTGACTTACGTCGCTTGCAGATAGACGTGAGATTATTAATACAAGCAGTATTGATCCATTCTCCCACTTTGATTACATCATCTCTCAGTGCCATCGCAACACAGTTACCTAGAGATGTCTCCGTGTAGCCTGTAACAAGAATTGCTTGAATTGAGAAGTAGTCAGAAAAGTGAAGTAACTTATCACTTTTATGTGTAGTGTGATTGCGATATTTTTGACAGGATCATCAAAACCGCGGTATAGTAGTGCAGTCGAGTTTGTTGATCAAATTCGTAGAATCCACATTTTTACATTACATAAGCTCTTATTCATATGTGCATTATACATGAAAACAATAGTTCATGTTTACCGTTCAATTCGAAAATGACTGTGCCATACCGAAATTGTTGTAGTCCTGTTGAGCTGGTACAGATCCATCAGTCCATTCATAGTCAAGATGACCTTTGTACTCCAATCCGATTCGGGCATAGACTTGACCGGAACGGGACGCCAAATCACGCACAAACTCATTCTCCTGAAATTTTCGGTTTTTGCAACAACTGTTGATTTTTCGATTACGAGAGCTAATAACCCACAACTATGAACATCTTTGGCAGCATAGATGGAAAAAGTGACCCATTTGAAGTTTTCTTACTGTACGATACAACAAGTATGTGAATCAGAATATTGTTTGAAGGAAATTTGTGAAAAAATTGGGAAAATAACCTGGCTAGAGTGAATAGAGGTCAGATGTCCGCACTCTACTCGACAAGCCGATTCAGCAGTCAATTCAGGGGTCGGCATGAGGATCTTGTAGCAGTAATTGTTGAACTCGTAGTACGAAGAACCACAGTTCTCCACTGAAAAACCACATCACATAGAGCGTGAATATATTTTTTTGACGTTGACAGTAACGAACAACTTTTTTTGCAAAAAAAAACCATTCACCAATACATCAGTGGTCATTGTCTAGGTTTTTGGCTGAATCAATCGATTTCATAGTCAGATTTCGGGAAAGATATATTATATTTTGGTTATAAATTGATAGTAAGTAGAGCTATTCAAACGATTCGTCTCCACGAATGAATCAGAATGATCTACCTGCAGAGGTGTTCCGCTGACATCCATAGGCAAGACTTTGTTCATCGCACTTCCCGCTTATCCATTTTCCACTCAATGAGCCGGAGGTAGACAGATAGATGCAACTGCCAAATATCGGGTTAGGATAGCCTGGAAAGTTTGCCTAATTTTCTGTTCGTGTTAACGATTCTTTCGGTTTGAATGGTGTAGATACTTTCAAATCGATCGTAGTGTGTGAAAATTGTACACCAAGCGTTCGACACTCAGACAAACGAACAAGTGTAAAACTTGCTACCACTACTCAGTCAAACTGAGTCATCGATAGTTCGATAAGAATTCGACTTGTGTTCAGATCGATAATGCTCATTGTTTATCGTGAAAAAAGTACGGTTTCTGTGTAGTTCAGAAACATTTGTAGGTTTTACCTGGATAAAAATTGGTGAACGAAGTATTTGTGACTCTGTTTCCATCAGAGTATGTACATGACGTAGTGGTATTTCCCGAACACGTAAGTCCCAGCCAGACGAGCACGTTTAGAGTTTGAGCCTCGTTTTGGATCAATGCATTTACCTGAAACAAAACTTTCTATGAATGATTAGTGATTACATGAAAAACTATGATTGAATAGTGTTAGGAGATTCTTCTCCCGAAACTAAGCATTCTGGCATTGTATTAACTCGAGAAAAAGTGAACTATCTCTTGAACAAAATGTCATTTGTTTTTTTGGAAACGGAAGATCCTACTTTTAGAGAAAAACTGTGTAGCGAAACTCAACAGCTTGTTTTTAGTATGTGCGTGATTTTTGTTCAACACTGAAAGTAGCTGCTCTTACTCGGTTTTAACTCACGAAAGCGTTTTGCGGCTGCACCAGATACCCTCCTTGACGTTCACAATATGCCTCGGCATCCGATCGAAACTTCGGTATCCCGAATGTCTGAAGTCTACTTTTTCAACTCATCATAATATAACAAGAACTAAGATGATTTTCTGTTTTGAATAAATGTAAACACTTGTCAATGAGCTATTTTTTCTGTGTTGACAGAATTTGAGCTTTCAAGGATGGTTTGTTCTGAGTTTGGCATGCGAAAGAACTAACTGTGTTTGTACATTATTGAAAACTTTTAGTTTGAATATCATAAAGTTTGTTTTGCTTCTAGAAATTGGTCAGTCAGTGAACATTGATCAAAGTGTTTGCGTTTAGGCAGGGCCGTATCACATAAAAATAACTAGGGTAATAAACTGTTATCTGTGAACCCTTATTCCGGGTTATTTGGGGTACAACGAAAATGCTTTGAAATGTTTGTAGTTTGACCCCAAATAATACTAACCGTAACCAGCTAATACGAGCTCATTGTGCGATTCATTCACATCCTTACAAATATGTGGTTTTGAAAGATGTGAGTGAATTCATTACGGTCTTCACGTAGTCTTTTCCATTACTTTGCTCACAAGTTTTTGAGTTGGTTTTGATTATGTAAATTTGATCGGTGAAGTGGCCTGAGACATAATGTTCAAACCTTATCACAACACAGTTGGAGTTTTTATTGTTCAACATTTATTGAACACATCAACTGTATCCTGTGGCCGTATTCACCAATGTCCCGGAAAGCAAAAATACCTTCCCGCAAAAAGGTAAAGCACGAAAATAGTATGCTGGTGAGGAGGGTCCAGAGGCTCGGGAAGCTTTTTTTCACCTTCCCGGGATACTAGTGAATACGGCCACTGAAGGAGTATCAGTGGGACCGATGAGAACTTGAGAACCATAAAGTCGTGCAACTGTGAAGTGTGAGGCTGTCGCTTACTTGCACAAATTATAAGGTGAGTCTACCTTGTAACAAAGTCCACTTCCGATGTCTTCATACCCATCCGAACAGGTACATTCAGCTGGAAACAAGAAATACTCTCATTGACGTAGAGCCTGTTTCTCATATGAGTTCTCTGGTGAATTTCAATTACCGCCGCGTTATTGCGGTAGATTTACGACCTTCCGTTTCCTGGTAGATTTATCAGGAAAAAATACTACCAAATCCTAATGTAGCAGTTTGTCACGGCTTTTTACGTGCAAATCTGAGTACGTATGTTGGGAGATCCCGGCACGTTCATCCCATCCTGCGTCTCCCAGAACATACGCTGTTTCTTTACTCTCATATCAGCTGCCGAGATACGAGTGGCGCAAAATAGTGAGGCAGAGCGAAGAAGCAGGATGGGATGTTGGTGTTGGGATCTCCTGGCATGCGTGCTTTGGTAGACACATGCTTCCAGAGTAAAAAGGAGATATTTCAATGGTCGATATAAGAAAAAAGGCATTACTAGTTGAAAGAGTGTAGACTATCGGCACTTCCTTCTTTGTTTTTCTCACAAAATCGAACCTAATGAAATACACCAATGGTCAAAGTTCATTTCTCATAATTCCATCACAACGCGGTCAATACATGCAAATGTTTCTGTGTTTGTGGCTTTGGTTCGATCTTTGTTGGGTTTTTTTTTCGATATCCACATAGTTTTTAATCTTTTCTCATCAAAATGCTCACTAAATATTCAAAAAAACAATACATTGTAAATCTAACTTTGTTTATGTTTACAACTTAAATATCTAAACGTACCGTAATTTACAATTTGGTTAACTTGATCAATAAACTTATTGAATTGGAATTTTTTTTCAAAGTTATTTCACCCAAATAATACGAATTACTCACCAGATGTGACGAACAGAACAAACAGCCAGTAGAGCATTATGGATTCGGCAAAACTGATTGTCTTATCATTAACTTCTCTGTGTCTTAGCCCTCTCTGAGTCTCTCTCTCTCTTATTTTCTATCTTCTTTCTCTCTTTTTCCTTTGCCTCTATCTCTTCCTCTCTTTGCCTTTCAAACTTTATTTCTCGTCCGATGCACTCGAACGCTCTAGCAACGAGTTTCTACAAAGAGACGCGCGCGAATACGTTCTCAGAATACTGCATATATACTCTCAGAAAAATATACTATCGAAAAAACGTTGTCCGTTTTTCAGTAACCTATTGAGAAAACCTTTAAAGGGACCGTTTCTCTATAATTTGGATCGATTGAAAAACATGAAGTCTGTGAAGAAACTGCTTTGATAGTGTATTGATGGTCCCTTACTAATACACAAAAAAAGAAAAATGAAAATCAGTCGAGAACCAAGCCTTTTATGAGCCAAACTATCCTAAGGCTTACTGTATCGCAAAACTTTTGGTCAAAAGATGAATTCGGTTACAATACACACAACTTCAATCTTAATTAAACCAAAGAGAGGGATAGATAACTAAAACACTTTCAAATATGTCAATTGTTACGTGATTGAATTTATTATACGTTTCACGGACGTTTTACGGACAATTTGTGCGCGTCTACATGAAAATAGGTACGTGCTGTGGCTTCCGCGTTGTGGCCGTACTCAAATTTGCTCAAAAACGACCCAAGTTGCGGAATTTACACTAACTCTGACTGTTTTGTCCATTGTTCGTCCCCATGTGTCCACTGATAACTCAAATCGTCAAATTAAAGAGGTACTGTCCCTTTAAGAACGTTGAACATTGCGATTTTGAAACTAGGCAATATTGATTGAGTTCTGTCAACAAAACCTGATACGTGTTTACGTGATTTCAAATACAAAATACCCAGCAACTCAGATTGTTTTATTGGTTCGATTCTACATGACACACATCTGAGAGTTAACACCAAGGTGGTCTTACTCAAGTATCGTGGTATCAAATAGGCGATTTCCCTATTTCGTACATTGAAGCATTTTTAATTGACTTGTTCGCGTTCGTGGATAGCTTTATCGTGGAAGAGGTTGTGGCGATACGTTCTTATCGCAAATTTCTTATCTAATTGAAAAAAGTTGATAAAGTCTAGGTGATTCATCTCAAATCGAAAAGGTAATTTTCATTTATGTCTCACTAGTTGAAGAGTAAAAGTGTTGTTTTCGCCAATATGTTTTGAAAGTGTGAAAGTAGGAAAGTGCAGTAATGTTTTCATAATTGAACATCCGCTTCGTCAAAAATTGAATGAACACATGGAATAGATGCTTATCGACTGGTAGTACAGTGCATTCTGTTAGGCACTGCATGTATTTAAGGGTACCATTATGTGAAAAAAGCAGTTGCTTTTCCACCAAACAATGAGCGACAAGAAGATTTTGAGAAATTTTGATGGGAGTGCTGTGAAAATGCGTTCGGTTTCAATACTCGAGAATTCTGGAATTAAACGTTTTCGGCAATAAGATATTTATATCTTAATGTATTCTCTGCCGCATCGTCTGAAATTACGGCTCGACTCCAAATACATCGGTGACACATAACCATCCAACAAGTGTAACTTCCGATCAAAAATGAGAATAATTTTTCCTAGTTGTCACGAATTAATCGAATGAAAAACTGTTTGCATGAACATGAAAACAAAAGGAACAATTTACATAAATAACAAACAATACATTGTCAACAATTTTTATTAGTTCAAAACACACAATGTTCTTCAGATTGCCGTGAAGGTGGCGGTGAATCCGCGGCCGGCGTCAACATAATCTGTGTCAAATACGACAAATAGGTGATTTATCTCTATTCTACACCGTTTGGGTAAACCTCGTCAAGATGGTTTACCTCGCCCACTCAAAGTTTCGGTCAAAGATGGTATTCCGTTTCCTCGTCTGATTGATCTTTCTACTGCAATGAAATCCGAAGATTCTATGTCAACTTTTCATGTGCGGAAGTTCGAAACCCCGGAACAGCGAAAGGCCGGATTCCTCGCCAGACAATCGAAACGAGACGCCGCCCGAGCTGAGGTCACCGACCAAACTACAATCCTGCCAAGTCCAGCCGACACCAATCTTCAGACAGAAATGGAGGTAGTTGAAGAAAGTAGAAGTTCTGTCATTATTACTTCTCCCTCTGCTACATGTGACTCTCCTCAAGCCATTTCATCTGAACATAATACTTGTCCAACTCCTTCTGAATCCCTTCCAACTGATGATCCAATTTCTATTCCTGCTCCCGGTTCATTCGATAATTTTTACAAACACCATGTTCCACCAACATTGTATCCCAGTCAGCTCGAGAGAATTGCTCGCTATTGTAAAGAAGTACACTCTCATTGTGAACAGTTTCCTAATGCATCTGTTGAGGACTATTATGTTTTCGTTGTTCCGCCTTACTTCAGAACTACCTTCATTATGAAGTACTACGAGTTGTACGATTACAAGATCATCCCTGCCTCTCGTATGAAAAACCTTTATATGTGATATTTCTCTTTCGTCTCTCCTTTTCCATCAGCTGCATCAATATTTCTGAATCTCTCCGGATTTAATATCTTTCCATCCTCGGTATTTTAAATGTCTCTTTTACATAAGTTCATGTATAATCGTCATCATAACACGTTACAATTTGTTCTGCCATTTATATATGAGCAATAAATTATTATTATTACAATGTTCTTCAGATTGCCGTGAAGGTGGCGGTGAATCCGCGGCCGGCGTCAACATAATCTGTGTCAAATACGACAAATAGGTGATTCGATGTGGAAGTAACATTGAAACCATTGTGCCAATCATCAGCCCTTAACAAAATTGATCTCTTGAGTCAATATTATTCTCAAGTTGATATTATAATTCAGTGTTTTCGAGAAAAAAGTGTTTCTAAAAGTCCAGCGAAAAGAACCATTAGTTTTTATACAAGGTGCGCATTCTGTGGAGGATGGCGTAAACGGCGCAGAAGTACAACTAATAGAGTGAATACTGAATTGTATATTGATCTCATAAACGGAGTATGTGAATGAACCTATTTAGACGCGATATAAAATAATTGCGCGATTGAGAGTCAAAATTTTGTTTGAGGTTTCAGGCTAAAACAGAAACTGGTGCACATTCCCAGCATATGTTCAACAAACGATTCTCAAAAAAACTAACCCGAAAAGCAATTTGCAACTTATATCTGGACTGTCGTAAACATTGATTCTATCGTATATGTAGATATCGCAAGATTCGAATAAAAGGAAAATTCTGCGATAAAAGATAAATGTGGTTTTCTTTTGAAGTTCGTGAAAAATTAATGGAGCTAACTTTTCAATACCTTTCTATTCAGTAGTGATTAATATCTTCATCTCTCACTCTTTCATTTATTACAAGATTCCGTTTTTTTCGAAATGTATCTTTTGCAACCACAATGTCTCATGGTCTCAATGTCACACCACATTGTACAAACTTCTCATTCCACCTCCATTGTCCGCTCATTCCGACACATTTTTGCATGACCCTCCTAATCAGTTTCACTAAATGATACCAGCACTAAATGATAAATGATGTTGGAAAAAATCTAATCTGTTGGAAAAAATCTAAATTTTGCCGCTTCTTTTTGTACATTGTTCATACATTGGAGTGAAGCATTGGGACAATGAGACATTTGAAAAAATGTAAAAGATTTCACGAAGACACGAAATTATGTAATAAAATATGCAAAAACGACATTTGAGTTCCAATGTAACACGTGCTAGACAAAAACCAAAAAGTCGTTTGGAACCTGCTCTAGCATATATCAAGAATGAATGGGTTCAATAATAGGTTACTTAAAACTATACATGATTCTACGATCAGTGACTTCAGAGGTTGTCTGAATGAAAAAAATTTGCGTCAAGAAAAAAAAAGAGTTTTGTGAAAATTCTCTATCACTACCTTTTATTGGATGGAGCCTCCAGTTGATAGGTACAGTGATAGTCCGAGGGATAATGACCGTGTTGGAAGTTACTCCCATAATTCGGACTAGTTAACTGAAACAAAATGCCACCTACGTGATTTCGATATACGCTTTTTGTTGAAGACAAGAATAAAACTGACCGTTCCTGGAGTCTGGAGAACACCTTGATTGCATCCTGACGAGCGAACTGAAACAGGTAACCATGTTTATCTCGTTTAAAAGAACACGCTGGTAAATGCTTGATTTCCATATAGTTTAGTAGTGTAACTCTTTAATGAAGTTGTCGTTTAGTAGAAAACCCAAGCATAACAGCTGTATTAATGTGATTTCATTATATGTTTATTTGAACATGAGGCGAGCAGAACTTTGATCGTATTTCATATTTGAAGCTATAGTTTGATGAAAAATAAGTTCACTGACAAAGATGAATAATTGTGCAACATTTAAAAGCTCGACCTACCCTTATGACATTAGACGCAGAAGATGAAGAGATTGTGTGTCCCAAATTTCAATGAAAAATTAAGTAATGTAAAAATTATGTCGCTGAGTCAGAACTAACTGCTCAAATCATGATATCAATCATGCGAAAAGTGTGTCGCATTTTTTTATTTATTGGATATCGAGTCACAATTTTATTTCAATTGTGGGATATTTTGAACACATTTGAGAACTATGAAGGCAAAAAGAGATAAGCAACCATTCCAAAAAGTGGAGTCATGCCTGATTTGCATGTTATTATCTCACTATTTGGGTAATCTTCTGTTTCCCCTGAGTTTTTGAAGTTGTTTTAGGAAAATAATTAGAAAAATGTATATTACTGTCGACTGAAGTATAGTTGGCGATCCAAGTGTATCGGTTATCACTCCCACTGCTGAACGTCATTTTCATTGACGAATTTGTTGAGGCGTAGAAGGTATGATCATTGTTATAATTAAACAAACACCTGCAAACTCTGATATTACTATGTTTTTTTCTAAATATCATCAGTTTTGAACATAGGATGAGGGATTCGTTTCCCGAAATAAAACGGTGTGATTTTATCAGTTCGAGTCAGGGTCGGATTCACTTTCGAAATAATCACAATACATCAGTTACCATTTATTTCAAGAGTAGTTATTTTATTGACTTGTACTTGAATATGTTCTTTCGAATAAAAGTTTGGTTTGTAATATTCTATGTTTGTGTTTGTAATATGTGCATTACATTACGAACTTGCAAAAAGAGCAAGAATGCAACCAGCAATTACTAACAAATTATTACAGCAAGGACAGCAAAAATTATCGAAAAAGACAACAGAATACGAATGAAAATTGTAATAGAAGATTTAAAATGGACAAGTTAATATTTCTATTCATTTCAAAACTGACCAATTAATGAATGGAACATTGTCCGTGATGCTATAGTACAGGCTAAAGTTTCCCATAGAGGAATCGTGATCTGAGCAATCAGGCCCATTCCAATTGAAGAATACCACAGATCCAAGTGGAGCCGTTATATAGTACTCACATCGGAGGTTATCAGAGTAGTTTGATGGGTAACCAGGGGAGTAAATCTGAAAGTTAAAAAAAGTTTGAAATTTATATCTATAATAAGGTCCAAATTAACTTTCAACCAAATCTTGAAAAACTCGTATTTTCAACTCGATTACATGTTTTCGACAATCAATTCTACTCAATTTCATCTCCAACCAGTTCTTGAGAATCCCAGACCTTTAATTACAGAAAATCTCAGAATTTTTTCATATCTATTTTCAAATTTCCGTGAAATTCAGAATCAAATTTCCAAATCGGTCGCCAGATTAGTTCTTGTTCAGAGGTCTGCAGACATTCCAAAACAGTGTATTACATTTTTTCTTTAAAGTACGTCGACGCTCGGTATCATTTTTTACTGAAATTCTATACCGAGCGAGGTTAGACTTTTCCCCAAAATATTTTTATTACTTCTTTTATATTTCTTGTACACATTTTATGCAAAATTCTTCTTTTTCTTCACAGCCGTTTTTTATACTAATATTCTCTAGTTATGAAATCTTTTGAAATTCAGTTCTTGTTCGTTTGACTGTTGACGTGTGACGTTTGACTGTTTGTCTTTATGTTTTTTTCATATTAGTTTGAGTCTAACTGACTTTCAACTTCCAAAAGTTTCACTGACTTTCAACTAGAGTCATCCGTAAACGACAAAAGCAGCACAATACACTGAAAACATTCTACAGCCCATCAATAACAAATTGCTTAATAGTGGGTATCAATCATGAAACTTGACATTACTCGAAAGTGTACGTAGCAATATTCTTCTCGAACAATACTTGAAAGATACTTGAAACAAAATACAACACTTAAAATTACGAGAAAAATTATTGAAAAGTACCGTTCCGTTTCCAGTCAATTCATAGGGTGCAGGACATGTCGGCGACACTGACGGAAATGGAATAACAAATGGTTTCAATGAATAACCGCAAGGCTTGTTTCTGGCTGGAATTGAGTTTTGCTGAAAAGTCTGTAAAGTGTAAAAAAACCCGAAAGAGTCAAATTGGGAATAAAATACGTTCACCAGTGTTCCATTATTCAATCACTTCTGCTGCGTAGTTTTTTTGTTTTTATTTTGAAACCAAATTACAACAATGAACGCGCAGTGCTGAATTTTGTCTCGAACCTCTTCTTGAGCCAGAAGCGAGCCGATGTATTCGAATCACATAGTATCGCGGGTTTATATATGATATAAGACGCTGCCATCTAAATGGTTTCAAAAATTAGAAAATCTCATTGATTCTTTGAATTTATGAGATGAGATTTTCGAGCATCGAAGAATTATGATTTTTCTCCAATATTTCTGATTCAACATAGCGTTGAGCCCACTTATTTGAGGTTTCTATTGAAAATAAAAGTCTAAATTCATTGAGTCACTTTTCTTCGAACTGGAAAAATTTATGTCACAAAATATTGTATTTCGAGCATATATCACGAAAAAATTTGTCAGGAATATTCGAGGGTCGAAAAACTGTGTCAGAAATAATCAAGGCTTCGAAAATTGTGTCAGAATTATTCGAGGTTCGATTTTTTCTGACACAATTTCTCGAGCCTCGAATATTTGTGTCAGAATTATTCGCACTTCAATTATTTGGGGTACGTTCATATTGCTGGTACCTTTTAGAAACTAGGTCTCAGCTCGCGCGAGCGTAGTGTTTTCCACGGGACGATCTTGGTTGGTCCGTATCTAGTACGGGATCCAAATTTGCGCGTCTGTCTCGGCGACTGATCTCTCTGGCGTCTCTTCTCTCTCGTCTGCCGTCCACTGATTACAAACCCGTAGACGAGAGAGAAGAGACGCCAGAGAGATCAGTCGCCGAGACAGACGCGCGAATTTGGAACCCGTACTAGATACGGACCAACCAAGATCGTCCCGCGGAAAACAATACGCTCGCGCGAGCTGAGACCTAGTGTCTAAAATGAACCAGCGATATGAACGTACCATAAATAATTGAAGTGCGAATAATTCTGACACAAATATCGAGGCTCAAGGCTCAAAAAATTATGTCAGAAAAAATCGAACCTCGATTTATTCTGACACAATTTTTCGAACCTTGATTATTTCTGACACAGTTTTGCGAACCTCCAAAAGTTGTGGGTAACTACTTTGCGTTGCAAAAAGCTGTGTCAAAACATTTTAAACAGAGAATAGTTGTGTCAGAATATTCAGAGCTTCTCGATTGTTTGTTAATTGTATCGGATGTCCAAACGATAGTGACACATGAATTTGGAAAATCGGTAATTTTCGAAAAAAGTTCTGACAAGTCATGTGAAGCACAATAATTTGAAGTTCTCTAAGAATTGTTCGGAAACCTGAAACCATTTAGATTGAAGCGTCTTATATATTCAATGCATGATTCTTTCGTTATGTTGTTGTCAGTTTCTGTTATCCAAATAGATTGCATCTGGCTATATTGTTGTAAGCACAACATACGCTGCATTTCGGGCTCAGTATAAAAATGCAACCAGCAAAATCAATCGAAAATCAATCGAAAAAGTAGTACTTGACCAATTGGAGTATTTAATGATGGAACTAACCCATCACTCCTGCATGTTAATGTATATCACTGGGTTGGCTTTGCACCGAACCACACAACTCGCAGAAAATACGTTTGATATTGATGCAAAAAAGAAAGTTCGAAAAGCGAACATATGAAACGGGTCCAACTAATTTTTTTTTCAATATGGTGGTTTTTATCATAATGTTGTCAACCGAGTGATAAGTTAACCATTAGTCCGTCGAAGTTGCTGATGTATCTGGGAAATATAAGAGCTAACAAAAATGACAAGCGCCAACAATCAGACCGGACCCCGCCACACCAAAAGCGAGGCGCTTATCTCTACACTTAGCGGGCTAGGCTTTAGAGTGCGTACAGTTCGTACACACACACCCGGGCGAGCTTGTTCATAATAGATGAAAATAGACTGTCTAATCATGGGGGTGAACCTTTTGAAAAAAATTGAAGAAACGGAAAAGGAAAAATATCGTAAACACGTAAACTTGCGATGTTGAGCTAAAGTTTGCTTCTGGATTTTAACTAGCAGAAATGCTTTTTTTGTGTGAACTTTTGAATTCACGTGTTACCTTCATGAAATCACGTTCTTTTATCAACTCATCCCGTTCAACACACTCATATGTGACAACGTTAATCTGAATAATTGCGGCGTGGTTATTTATAGCGCGGACCTATCCTTCCCTCTAAGAACGCCAACATCTGTCTCGGCTGTGGTTCTACCACCCATTACTTCTCGGGATGTCCCAATTTTCCGACTCGTGCAAGTAGACTAGATTTTTGTATCACGCACTCAAAATGTCAATTCTGTCTGTTCTTATGTCACAAAAATATCTCTGAATGCGAAATTCTTTCGGGTAAAGTACTTAATACTTGTTTTTTGTAATTGTCATCAGCACCAATCGTGCTTCTGCCTTATTTTTCCCTGGAATCGGACGAGTCCGAAGAATTGTAAACATAGTAAGTTGTTGATTTTCTAATGGTTTTTGCTCATTGTTATGATTATTCGATAAATGGGACTCTTTGAGTAGTACGGCACTGGCTGTCAGTAATTAAATAGATTATTATATGACAGATCAATTAGGAAAGAGGGATCGTTTTTCAGCTAATCATTTTCTTTTTCACATTATCTTACCCAGTGAGCTAATATACACTTTTTTTCATAAATACTGTGTGATGAACTCTGCCAAACAATTCGACTAGAATATGAGCAATGCCGACCTCTATCTCGTGAAATTAAATCAAAACGCTGGCTCAGTTTCTAGTCTCATGTTTTTTGTGCTGTAGTTCTGTTTCGATATTTTTGTTCTAGTTTGTGCTATCACGGGTTTGAGGTGATGAGAGTTTTCTCTTTTTTTCACCTTGTTGTTATATTCTCGGTTGTTCATATATCATTCACTAGGTGATAATCGTTAGATCACGTTGTTCATATTACATCTTTTTCTATTTGATATCATTGAATAGGTTGTAGAAGAACCTTTCGTGATGCATGGTTAAGTTTCATTTTGCTAGTTTGTTTATGATCAACTGGACTTTTTGTTTGTTTTGTTATTGTTTTGCCTACCAAAGTTGAGCTTTTGTTCGTTGTTGTCGTTCTTTTTGGTCAAATAATACACAAATGTTAATTATTGGCTATTCGCACCAATCTTCGAATTAGGTAAAAAAATGTATGCAGTATATAAGCTTCAATAGCTTGGTAAAAATGAATCTAAACGGCTGTCACTGTCATTTGCAGTCTCGTTAACTGGTTGTATAGGCGAACACTAACACTCTTAGTACGGGGGTCATATGGCTGCATGCTTAGTGGCGCCGCTCGGCTCGTTGCCCGTGGGTTCGAATCCGTCCTGGGGCCAATTTTTGATTGAAATCCGAAATTTGGAAAAATGCCAACTTCGTGACTCCGCTCACATAAATTTACGGTAGCGGAAGGCCATTGTTCGGTGGAACGAACTATGTGTGAGCATGATAGGAAGAGGCGCAATGCATGAAAGTTTATAGATCGTACAATGAGAGGAACAAGTTACAAGTTAATACCAGTTAAACGAGGACTTTCATAATACTTCTTTCTTCTGTGTTTCTGTGTATAGTTTATTATATTCTGTTATATTGAATGTATGTAATGGACTATTAATGGACTTTACATTTCCAATGTAGTCACTACAAAATTAGGAACATATACCTGTAACTCTAAATGTTCTTTCTCTGCTACTTTTTCGGTCGGAACAACGTACCTCGTTTGCACATCGTTCTGAGAAAGGATCTCGCTGAGTGCGCGCACGATAGTTGCGGGGGGCATGCACCAGCAGTTGCGAACTAATTTCGTAGACCTCGCTTCGTGCGACTACAGTGCATCTAGCGCGCAACTACCGTGCGCGCACTCAGCGAACGGTAAATGGGGAACCAGCTCTGCCGATACTAGGGTATAAAACGTCCCTCTTAACAACAACAAAATGAAACTTTATCCTGTTTCTAGAACGATTTTCAAGCAAGAAAACAAACTCAAGTATTCGTTGATCAGAATTTTTATTGCTTTCTGTCAAAACAAACAAAAACGAGAAAACAAGATTCACAGTAACAGTCTAAAATGACAAACATGGCAGTAAAACAATGAAAATAAACAATTAAGATAACATAAACTACATATTGAAAGCAGTGAATTGGTGATATCACGCTCTCCGAATCGTCCTGAACTGTCCTGATATCATCCATGCAGTAGGTTGGAACCAGCGCTGTCGCCTTTCGGTGCGGAAAGTGTCGGATTTCTGTAACGATTTGTACCATTCGAAAGTCTGGTATTTACCATATAATTTAGCATTTGGCTTTTTGCATCTCTTGCTTCCCACTTTAGAGCATTAAAAATTTGGTAGGACGAGAATTATTCCATTTAGAAAGCACGAATTCCAATGTTCCACGGCGTACTGTGAAGCGCTTTGTGAAGCGAGGTATAACACATGAAGAACATGTAAGGGCCACAACTGACAACCTGGTACGAACCAAATGAGAAATAAATACCATACCTTGTCATGAACATAGGCAGAAGAAGAGCTACCTCCCTGTTGAGAGTACGGGCCCTGAAACTAGTGATTGCAGGTATTTATATAGCGTAAAACCTCGGGTTTTCTCGAGAGACGTTAAAACGGAAACAAAAATTGAAGAGCTGGTACACAACAGTTAACTATGCCACAAAAATGAACTCCTTTTTGGTTCCAAATACGTGAGACATTAAGATTTTACATCAAAGAAGGCCATCTTCCCAATTTTGGGGAGAATAACACCCGTTTTTCGAAACTTTTATGGTTCTCTCGAACTAATTTATTGTGGTAAACGAACTGGTTGGTAGAAAGTTTTTGAGCCAGGTAAACTGCTATACTTCAGAAAAGAAACCAAACCAGAAAAGTGAGATTTAGGAACACACTTCGAGAATAAAGAAAAATATATATACTCACGTCTGTTGTATATGCTGGTTCCTATCTGGCACTGGCTGCTGGACTTGAGTGAAGGCTGGAGAATCTGTAAAACGATGTAATGTAGGGAAGAAAATTTCGACAGTTTGAAAAACTAAAATAGTGCATGAATATAGAAACTCGTGTACGAGGTGCACGTGATGCTAGATTGTTCCAAAGCATAAACGGTATGAATAGCCCAGGAATTCATGATTGCTGGTATTTAATTTTAATAGCGTAAAACCTCGTTTCTCTCAAGCAATGTATAACGATATAAAAAGAATTAAAGAACTAGCACACCAGTGAGTGACTATTCTACAGGAAAGAGCTTGTTTTTCCAAATACGAAATACGTTAGACAATATTATTTCGCATCGAAACTAGACCATTTCTTCCAATTTTAGCGAAAGCAGGGTCCATTTTGGGATTTTTCTGACTATTCGAACCACTTTATAGGTGGATGCAAGCTGGCTGTTTAAAAGTATTTCGAGTCAGCTAACTGCTATACTTCAAAACACAGAATTTATTTACAAAGATAGCAATATAGCCCGAGAGAACCCAATAAACCACACTCACCTATACTCAGTACTACAGCCGACGACCCTCCTCATCTGTCACGACCGTTCTGCTCTTGAAATCGCTCAAAAGCAAGATAACAAGCAACGATACCTCTGCAAATCATGGAAAATAACATTCAAGACTCAGTAGGAAATGATCCCGTACACTAACAGTCATACATCGATTAACGGAAGAGCATAGCAAAAATTGACTGCCAGAAAAATTAAACGATATATTTCCATAACTGCCAGCATGATCCGCGTGAAACAGCCTAAATACTTGAGCTAGCCTCGCCTGATAGTCACACTCACACTCCAGCTGGGTTAGTCTTCTATCTCAATAAAGGAATCCAAACTTCAATTTTAAAACCTCAAGTTCATGACTTTAAGTCCGAAATTTTCCAAAAAAAAACGGGGCCCAGATTAGATTTTGCAAAAAAACATCCCGTTCACTCAGGTCTTTGGCTATTTCCCCACTTTTTCATGATCATGATCATACGCGAATTCGCGAATAATATTAGCTATACCCGTGCTATTTAATGGTTTTCAACCACAGTTAGTGCCAACTCTAATATTTACGTATGAAATGAGAAACGTGGGGTGCGTCTGACTCTTTTTGCGAAAATTTCTCAGAATAAATCAAAAAGTCACCGCTTTTCAACAGTAAACGGCGCACAATCAACTAATAATACTTTTCACCAATCTATAGTGCTAACCCTCTCAACAAACAAACATTACATATTGATGGATGTTAACTACAATTGACCTTAATACGGAAAAGGGAATATCCACTCACTTCTCCTTATTGCTGCCAGACCCAGAAAGACAATCCCTCATCGAAAAAGTCCATCATCGCTAGAAATTGCTGACATCGAAAGAGAAAAGAGATGACCCTCTGTAAATAGAAGGTTATGCTTAGAACGAACTTTAAATCATAGAAATTGAAAAGTTTCTTAAACAAAACACAGATGTTTACATCAACTATTTTATGAAGGACACGGGCCAGTCCAACTGGTCTAAGAAATTTTCTCATTGGATTCATACTTCGTTACGATACACTACTAGAAAGGCCCGACTATTCGAGTATTTAGTTTTTATATTTAAACACGGAAAAATGATGATTTTCAGATTTCACAGAAAAACCGTTCAATTCCGCAATCACATATCGCGTTAGACCCCAGCATTTATAGCAACCATACTTCGGCAAACTTAAAAAACCCAGGGAAAAAAATAAACAAACGAGCTCTATTTCAGCTTCACAATCTTGTAGTTTTTTTCGGAAATATATGACCCTCGGGTTGAATTTGAGAATCGCACCGCTTTTGCTCACTCAGCTATACATTCTCTTCGAAACGAAGGAGATAAAAACAAAAAAACCATCCTACCTACTCAGAAATCCATTGAATGTATTTTATTCCTTTACTGTGATGCTGCACAGTCTCCCATTGACTGAAAAACATGAGTTACAACCTATACACATGAAGGATACCAGAATACACAATAAAAAAGTCTGCAAAATAAAAAAAAAATAGAAAACTAAATATTTAATTCAAAAAATTTTGATACCGTAATCAAGATGCCTGCACGAAAATAGCCTGTTCATTTGCGCAGTGTATTTCGGGCGCGACGGCATCAAATTAAGTTGGCTTGCAAAGGGAGACTTGAAGGAAATAAAGTTCACTGACTTTCAGTTAACAAAAACCATACTGAACGTGTAGATTATTGGCTGCTGAGAACACAGAAAACATACACACTCCGAGTCTGATGGTTGTCATCGAACGTTCACAAAAAAAAAGCTTAACCACACAAACCACATTCCTTCTTGAAGTATCTCTCACTTTCTCTCTGTAGCTCCCTTCTCCCTTCCTTCCATTTCTTTCTCTCGCTCTACCTATCACTCTCTCTCTCTTTCTCTCCCTCTCTTACTCCCTCCATCTTTTCGCTTTCCTTCTCACTAACTCTGTCTCTCTTCTTCCTTTCTCTCAACTCTCGTCTTCCATCTCTCACTCCCTCGCCTCTCTCTCTCTCTCTCTTTCTATTTCTCTCTCTTGCTCTTAGTCACTTCTCTCTCTCTATGTCTCTATCCTCTCTCTCTCTCTCTCTCTCTCTCTCTCTCTCTCTCTCTCTCTCTCTCTCTCTCTCTCTCTCTCTCTCTCTCTCTCTCTCTCTCTCACTCGCCTCACTGTATCTGTGTTTTCTTTTTCTCTCTCACTCCCTCCTGTTCTTTCATTCTTTTCGTTCAACTCCCATCTTTGAACTCTCATCACCCCTTTGCCTCTCATTTTCACTCTCTCTCTTTCTCTTTTTCTCTCTCACTCTCTCTCTCTCTCTCTCTCCTCTTATACCTTCTCTCTCTATTTCTCTCTCTCGCTCTCTCTCTCTTGGCTTCTCCTCCACTTCCTTATCCCTCTCTCGTCCTTTCCTCTGTCTCTCATCTTCCGGGCCAATTCACTGGAGAACCGGGTCCTTCCCGAACCGAACCGCGAACCGGTCACTGGAAAACCGAACCGACCGGTTCTCCAGGAAACGGATGGAAACTAACCGGCGATCTACTTGTTTTACTTTGTATACTATTTGTTTGTGCAAATCTTGATTAATATCGTTCGGTTCAAACCTTTCACTGGAGAACCGGTCGATTGAGAATAAGCGGTTCGCGGATCGGTTCGGTTCTCCAGTGACCGGTTAGCGGTTCGGTTAGGGAAGGACCCGGTTCTCGAGTGAATTCGCCCATCTCCCGTTTTCTCAGTGAGAATAGCCAACGAAATCACCCTTTGATTTCTGACGACTAGACGCGCTGCAAATGCCGACTGGTCGCAAAGCTAAGCGTGCCGGTAGGGTGCAACTGGAGCGCAACCAGTCGGCAAATGGGCGGGGCTTAGCAAAAAGGGGCGTAACCGTGCAGGCACTCGGCAAAATCTTCTCAGAGTTGGAACCATTGGAGAGAATGACGTGGTAATCCATTGCCCTTTTTTCTTCCAATATGCATTATTCGATAAATACATGAAGACGTTAGAGTAGTATCCCACACTATCTCCTTCCGCTAAAATTATTCATAAGTCGAGGTAGTCAACATCTTGTCAATATAAATTTATGTGTCCCAACTGGCTATATTTCTTGCTACGTTGCACTTACAATGTCGCAATACGTAACTTTTTGATTCAACACAGCTGCACATCAGTGAAAAGTGGTCACAGTGTTTCTATAACGACGAGTAAACCACTAGTGAACTCCTACCACACCCCTATTCTACTACTAGTAAACTACTCGTTTTCTTGTAGTAATGTGGGCGTAGGGGAGGAGTTAAACTATAGTTCTACTCCTACCAAACTACTAGTCAGATGGTAGTCAGCTACTAGTTTATCTGTGGTAAAAGTCAATTTTGAAAAATATAAAATGAAATAAAAACAAATTAATTTTTTAGGATCATTTATCTCCTATAACTAGTCAGGTGACCCTCTATTGGACTACTCCGTCATTTACAATGCGAGACTCGAACTCTCGAGCTCTCGCTTCTGAAGCGAGGCACTTACCACTGCGCCACGCTGCTGATGTATGAGGGCGGGCCACAATCGTATACGATTACAGGCGCGCTTTACTGTTCAGCGCTCACTATGGACTAACGTGAATGCGCCACGAGCCCTAAGAAAAAACCTTATACTTGAGCCCGTTATATAGTAGCACTAATTCGATAGAAATTTTACCATTTTATGAATGTTCAACACTTTCCTGCCTAGTTAGAGTACTACAGGTTTCTACTAGCCTACGAGTAAGTTACTACTAGCCTACGAGTAAGTTACTACTAGCCTACGAGTAAGTTACTACTAACGGTCTACGTGGTTATAATGCCTCCAAATCACTGTGATTTAAATTCTGAGGAGATGATGTAACGTGAACAAAATAGTTTCAGACTGCCAGAATGCATTTTTTAATTTGACGTCCGTATTTACTACTAGTTTTCTACCAGGGACACCCCTACTTTACTACGAGAGTACACCTCCTGGCGCTGTAGCAATCTCCCCATACCTCGTGAGGTCACCTCATGAGCTAACTCACCAGCTAGCTCACGAGCTTACCTCATGAGGTTACTATGCTTAACCATTGTAAATTTGAGAACTGGTCAGCTACATGGGAAGTACCTCACCAACTTTTTACGCGCAGTCTCGCTGACCAGTAAGCTGGCGAGGTGCGCAGCAGCGAGAGAGTGTGCTATTCAGAGAGGACAGAGGGGCGAAAAGCGCCACACGATCAAATCAACGGAGACCATGTTTTGTTGGTGAGGTGGCTGGTGAGGTGGATCAGCTTCCTTTTTCCTTTCATATTGAAGTTTCTCATTGTTGTGTTCATTAATCCGCACTACTAAACTACTTTTTTGTTTCTTTTAACATACTTTTTCTCAAATAGTATGTTTCGGCCAATTATGTTTCTGCATTTCGAATGTAATTATGTATAAATAGATTCAAATAGGTTTCGTTTTTCTCGCTAATCGTGTTTTATCAAGAAAAACTAAATTGTTCTAGACATTTGAAAAGTGCGAGATTGGATTGTGCATTCTCCATTCCCGTTGACTTATTCTTTTCTATATTCCATTCAGTTTAATCTCAAAAGCTAATTGTTTTCCATTTCTCTCTGTTTTTCATATGATTTCTGTTAGGTATATCTCGTATGCTATACTTTCAGCTCGGGACTGCAAGATAATACGGTTGGAACGGTGAATAGAAAAGGGGACGAAGGTGAAAGGGGACGAGGGGGGGACGAGGGTGAAAGGGGACGGGGGATATGGCAAAGGGGACGAGGGCTGAGGCAAAGGGGACGAGGGGTGGATTGATAATTAGAGGGAAATCAAGTCAAATTTAGTTTCCGATTACTCCATAATACTTTCCTTGTTCTGTATCTTTATTATTGATTCATCTTTTCCCCTTTCTACGATACCGAAGAGTGTTTTTTTTGCATCAGCCCTCGTCCCCTTTGCCTCAGCCCTCGTCCCCTTTGCCATATCCCCCGTCCCCTTTCACCCTCGTCCCCCCTCGTCCCCTTTCACCCTCGTCCCCTTTCCTATTGGCCGGTTGGAACAACAAAGTTCACAGTTTGAAGTTTGAAGAGTGAGAAGAAGGAAGCTCGAAGTATTTTGATAGTTTTTTGGTGTTACTATAAAAGGGTATTTAATGAATAAAAGAGTGTTCATTTCAATTTCTTCATTTTGTTTGTCATTTATGAGAACTTCGGTTCTCGGAATCTTATGGTAGTGAATGTATTTCAAAAGCTTAGCTAAAACTATCCTTTCAATATAGTTTGTTTCTTTCGCTTTGAGACTTGACATTTCTCAAAAATGTAAATGCCGCATGAACTGGTATATCACGCCTCCTCTCTCTTCTAAAAACGTGTCAAATTAGCGCAGTGGCTAGTGAGTTGGACTACCAGACTGAGGTCGCAGGTTCGAATCCTCCAGTTGAATTTTTTTTCACGTACTTCGCCAATATATGAATTGTTCGTCTAGAAATTGTTTATAGTTCCAATTTCAACTAGAGTTGCGAAAAATCATTCTTGTTACTGATTATTTCTATGGAAATTATTCAAAATGGAAAGTTTATATACAAATTATTCATACAGAAATGTTTCAATATGAATTTTTCATATGAGTTACTCAAATTGAAAATTTGAATTGTAATTATCCATGAGTACTAAATACGTTGTCTCCATGAAAATGTGGATAGATGCGTCAAATCGGGTTTTCCTCTTAAATTTAGCATCTTCACAGAGATATTTTATGAACGTGTGTTTGTGCTAGTATGTGTAAGATGTTCGAAAATCTTGGCCTCACATATTTAGTTTTGTTCAATACGCAACATTTGGTGAAAACAGTTCCCTCTCACTTTGAATTTCAGTGGAAAAAAGTGAGTATTGATCGAAAAACTGGTGAGCTGACGAGGAGCTCGTCAGTTCCTCATGAACCTCGTCAGTAGACCTCATGAGGTTTCACTCACGAGATCTCACCAGTTTTCGAGGGATTGCTACAGCGCCTGTACTACTACTACTAGTTTACTACGAGTTTACCTGTAGTCCCAGATTTTTTTATGGTGGGAGGGGAAGGACGAAGTGTTTGAGTTGTGTTTGATCTCAGAGTTTTTAGAAACAGTACAGGTCGTGATTGAGTGTGCAACAAAAATAGGACAATACGTCTGTTTGCACAACTGTTCATTACGTGCGTACAAAAACGATTACATAATTCATGATGAACTAGCATCCAGTGTACTTGGACGTTTTGGAACGTTGTGCGAACAGGTGTGTTGTTCTATTTTGTCGCACACTCATTCGCAACCTCTTATCACATTTTTGCTGAAGCCGAACAGAGTTATCACCTCACACTTCGTAGTCTTCCTCAACCCCTTGTTCCACTAATTTTTCTCTTTTTGCTAGTTGTAGTATGCCTTAAAATCTAAAACCCTCTTATGTTTTGCTTCTTCCAATTATATCTGAGCTTAGTGAAAAATAACAGTCAGTACAGCACGTCAAGCTGTTTTTTTCAGCACGAATGGGCGCCAGCGTCTGGCGCCGCCCGTCGATAGTCGTAACCACAGTTATTTGCACAAACTAGCCCGACACATTCGAAACGTTCTCAATGTTTAGTCGTTGAGAACCACGATCTTTACCTCTGGCGCCAACTGGCGAAGAGTACAAAGAGTAGAACTGAGGGCGTTGAATGTGAAGAAAAAACTATGTTCCCTATGTTCAACTTACACCCATTTATATTATATCTGTGGAAAATTCAAGTCATTGTTTTTATTCGGCGCCAATGGGCGCCATTAGACGCCTGAAAGGTGCAATCGGTAATATGGTGAATAACAAACTGTTATTTCTACCTATATTTATTGTTTATACCTCTGACAAAAGACCAGTCATTAGTGCTTTGCAACTTTTTTAACCATTTTTTTCTCGCACGTTTTTATTAAAGCTTTCGCCAACAGGCGCCCGCGTTAGGCGCAATAGCTAGTCATGACACCATGTTCCATGAAATAGTTGAATTGATGACCTATGATAACCTCTGTGCGAAATCGCGCGCAGCGCGAAGCGCTGTGCGTGATTTGTTATTGGTCTGGCTAATGCGCGCTTTCATTTTTTAGTTTCACCTCAAAGAGCTTCACTGATGAAAACCAAAAGTTTTAAGGATTTGTGCATTCTCTGTAGGGCATTTCGAACCTGTGTCAAGTTTAAACAGAATCAGTCCAGTTTGAGCAAAGTTATCACGCTATGCGCTTCATTCAGAGCGCCGACTTCCGTTGCAAGTAACATGTGCGCACTTCTGGCATTTTTTTATGTGTGAACCGATTTTGCTGAAAACGTGGAGCATGGTAGATCTTCCAGTCGATCCACAAGGGCACTGAACAAAATTCGAAAAAAATATGTTTCCCGTCGAGTTATGGGTGTTAGAAAATGTTTCTGCGTCTCTTCATTTCGTGCACTCTCTCACTCTCTATCTCTGTCGGGGTGAATACAATTTTTGTTATAACTCAGTTCACTCCTAACAAATTTAAGTGAACTTGAAATATGATAGTATCAAGACATATGCTTCGTTTATTTGAGGTATAAATATTCTGATGATGACGTCATTCAGTATTAGTTCCCGGTTGATCACAAGTCACAGCTTTTTGGATCAGATAAATTACGGAATTTGAAAATAATGAGCGGAGTTATTGTAGTCTACACAATTATTCGGCTAATACTTGTGATCTACCGTGAACTAGTTAGCAAAATATTTTTCTTTTTTTGTGGCATCATCACTTTAAAATAATCACTCTCTGTATTTTACCCTTTTTGTTGCAGTATCCCTAGAAGTTCTACCGTCCTTGAGTAGCTCGTACGAATCAGACAACTGTTGGTACCCCACTTTTTGATGAATCTAGATTCATTTCACTTATGAGAACATAATTTTCTTTTTTTGCCCCATTTGGAGCCCGCGCCAGGCGCCAGACACTGCACACTTCGCGCACTGAGCTACCTTTGGGGTTCTCACACGTGTGCCGGACGAGAGATACGGGAGATGAGTTGTCTTGAAAGTAAAACATTTTGTTTTTCTACTCAAAAACAACTTTTGGCAAACAAACATTAGATAAAACTCCCGAAATACGAGGACTTTTCAGTGATTAATCAAAACTATTGAAGGACGCCAGACATCAATAATATTTTCGGAGAAAATAATAATAAATGAGATAGGAACTATGGAAATTGAAATCAATTGCCTATTTAACATTGCTGTAAACAAATATTGGCAATGTTTACATACGAAAAATGTTTAATTTTTCAAAGTGTCCAATTTTTAATCGTTCAGTTCCTTTTTTCTAGAGAGAGGTTGAGAGGAAGAGAGAGAGAGAGACAGAGACAGAGAGAGAGGGGATAGTGATTTCACATACCAATTGAGTTATCTATGTTCTCACTATTGTTTTTACAGTATGAATGCACCATGAACGAATCTGTCTCCTGATCTACATACCAATCTACATACCATCAAACAATAATAATAATACTCCTCTGAGCTTTCCTTTTGATTCTTCCGCGTTCACATTTTTGTCTAATACTTTTTACTATAATTGAAACACGATTCGATGAAATCATAACACCCCTTTGCCTGGTCGTGAGCGGTGACCCCTCTCTCGATTGATTATCATGCCCTCGCCTCGTCCGAAAATGGTACCATCTCGAACCCATTTTTCCACCATTTTGAGTGAAATCAAAACACTCAACTCCAAAATCGACAGTGTGACCCAATCTCTGCCCACCATTATTCAATCTCAACTACACCATTTCAACGATCGCCGATGTCTCACTATTTATGGTCTACCAGAGGATTCCACAACAAAGAAAAAGGTGAATGCAATTTTCAATTTGGTGTCCATCTCTCCATCTAATGTCTCAATTCTCCACCGTTTGGGAAAACCACGTCAAGATGGCTTATCTCGTCCACTCGAAATTTCTATCAAAGATGGTATTCCGTTTCCTCGTCTAATTGATCTATCTACTGCGATGAAATGTGATGCTTCTATGTCAACTTATCTTGTTCGGAAGTTCGAGACCCCGGAACAGCGCAAGGCCGGATTCTTCGCCAGACAATCGAAACGAGACGCCGCCCGAGCTGAGGTCACCGACCAAACTACAACTCTGCCAAATCCTGCTGACGCCAACCTACAAACTGATATGGAGGTAATTGAGCAACCTAGAAATCTTCTTCCTCCCTCAGTTAACGAATTTTCTTCTACTCCAACTCTCTGTGAACCTGAACCCATTGAAATCAAAACTGAGCCAGTTCCTAAACGTGTGTTTCCGCCACCATCTTCTGTTTCCACGGTTATTACTATTCCTCCTGTTTCCACAATAGCCTCTCTTGATTGGCCCTCTCTCCAGAAAGTTCAAAAGGCCGTTTCTCAGTTGCATTTGATGTGTAGAGATGAAACACGTTTCCGTTATAGTGCTTTCTATCGTTACTATAAAGCTGATCCTCATCTGGCCCCATTTATATCTGATGTGTACTTTGCTCGCTACGGTTTTCGTTTTCACATCAACCCATTATGGAAACCACTTCCACCTCGTCAATAGACATGTCATGTTACTAAATCAGTTTGTGTTTATTTCTAAATTAGTTTTCTCCTCAAATTTATGCAATTCTATGTATTGCTCTCTGTTTTACTAGCCTTAAACATCAATTCATAAGTTATCAAATCGTCCCTCACTTGATTGTTATACAGTGTGTTGATAAACTCATTATTATTATTAATATTCTGATTCTTATTCTTAATTCTCGATTAATAATCTTCATCCCAGAAAGCGGAATCACTCCTTGGCTACGAAAGTGATTGCGACATAATTTGAAAGAAAAATCCTGTGACTGAAATGGGAATACCGAAATTGTTGTAGTCCCAGAATGGTGGAGTTGAACCATCAGTCCATTCGTATATCTGATTATTCGGCTTCAATCCAATATGAACTGTATCATTTCCGTGTGGAAGAGATAAATTCAGGATAAAATCGTTTTCCTGGAACAACATAGAATTAGAATCAGACACTCCAGGCTGATATTTTTACTTTGTTGGTGTCGCGCAACTTATGTAAGTCTGATATGTCGAACTGTTCGATGTATGCTTATTCAAATCAAAAAGCTCGGTTCTTGTGAATTCATAAATCGTTCGTTGTGGTTAACATGCGAAGAAAGTTTCGCAGTGAGAGAGGGTTAACCGCGCGTGTTTTTCTCACTGTTCTCTTGTTAGCAAAGTAGTATTATTGTTCAGCATCGATAAAATGAATGAAAGTCCGAACCCTTTGTGAGTGAATTGATGTAAGATGACCGCATTCCAACTGACATGCCGATTCTCCCTCTCTTGGTCGTGTCAGAAATATTGTTTTATAGCAGAACTCTCCAAATGCTTGGTAAGAAGTACCACATTTAGGAACTGGAACCGAATTTGGGAAATGAATATTGAGCTTCTAACTTTGATTTGGTCTAGCCGGACCATACATCAATTGAAAAATTGAAACTGAGTTGAAGAGTTATTATCATCGTCCTCCATAACAAATTAAAAAACTGTCCTCTAGAAATTTCCTTCTTACCGTAATTTGGGAGAAAACTCTCAGCCGTCAATTGACATCCGAATCCCAGACTCTGTTCAGTGCAATTTCCACTGATCCACTTTCCATTCTCAGAGCCGATAGAGAGATAAACGCAATTACCAATATCAGGATTTGGGTGACCTTAAAGGAGTCCGGAACACAATTTGAGCAGAGGTTTTTCTGTTTTTCTGGCTGCATCCAACTGTATTGAGATAATATAGCACCTATAACTCGTAAATTGATTTGATCAGTCTACGTAAAACTCACATGGCAATGCCGCGCGACGCGCAACGCGTCTAATCAAATGTAGGATACAACAGCTTTACGAGAAACTATGTTGCTCTCCGGCCTTCTTCAAAAGCAGATTATCGAATACACCTCGTAGGTCATACTTTTCTAAATAATTGCTACCAAGTAAATATTTGTTCAAACTTTTTCAAGATATCGGCGAAAAAACTAGAACTGCTTTTGAGGTATTCTGAACATACCTGGATAGAAATTGGTGTAGGAGGCGGTTGTGACACTGTCCCCATTTGAATAAGTACAGGAAGTAGTTGTATTTTCCAAACAAGTCATGCCCAACCAGAGGTTCGAGTTTGTATTAGTGGCCTCGCTTCGGAGTTTTGCGTCCACCTCAACATAAGAAAACGGATAATGTTACGGAAAATTACGGAAAACTTATTTTTTTGCGGTCTTCAATTTCAAGTTCGATTTTCTGATCTTCCGAACCGGCAATAGTACTTGAATTTTGAGTACTTGAGGCAAACTTTTTAGTACTTTAATTTTTATTTCGCAATAAAATGCGGGAAGAAATTGTTGCGCTCTAATTTTGACTTTCGAGTTACCATATGGCAAATTAAAAACCACTATCAACAATATAAACTGGTATGTCTCCATCTGTTCTTGAACATCCTATCATCTACAATACTACAATTGGAAACCACAAAAAAAATTGACGGTCTATATAAAGAAGACATTGAAAACTTTTCTGAGCATTTTAAATTTCTCATAAAAATTAGATTACAGCGAAAGTTTTTTCAACTGAATTACATGTTTTACAAAGTATTTTAGTATATGCACTGTCTCAAACTCACAAAAGCATTGAGTGGTTGAACTAGGGTGCCTCCCTCTTGTTCACAAAACACCTCTGCTTCTCGTTGAAGACTTGGGTTCGAGAAGGTCTGAATAAAAGTATGTTCAATTCGAAAAGGTCATTTATACTTTACAGTGTTGTGGACTATGGACATACGATAAGCGGGGGAAACAGCCATTATCTGCTAAAATAAAACGTTCTGCAAATGTCACGAGACAACGTTCGTTCTCATAACGAAAAGGCATCACTGAAAATATACTAAGCTTAAAGGAGGACAGAATGGAAAGCTAGATCAGGTACCCGGGGTACCTAAACATAACGTTGCGCTCCTCAAAACAGACAAAAACATGTTAACCGTTTGCAAATTAGGTTCGTTAGTTTGAGTGAAAAAAGGAATCTATCAGTTTCTCTTAAGCAGCGCTTTCATATAAACTTTCTTTCTGTCCCCCTTTGAGAAATTGTACCAACAACCACTCACCTTGTAACAATCACCATTTCCCAGTGTGTCATATCCGTTCGGGCACGCATACAACCCTAAACAATTTATATCATGCGTCGAAAACCTAATCGTTTGGTTTGCTCGAAAATTTCAACTTTGAAAATCATCTTCACACTCCACATGTTCAATTTTATTGTGTCACGTTTGTTGTTCATAGTTTTGTTGAAACCCCTATACTGTGAATTGGGTTCGATGTCTTTATTCCAGCCTAGTGAGCTTTCCAAAAAACACTTTTATAATTATTTCATAGCATTACCTGAGCAGACCGCATACAAAAAGACAAAGTAGCGCATCGTCTCTAAAGCACGAGTGAGAGTCTTATCTCTTCTCTCATTTCATATCGTCAGAAGATTGTGAAACAAATTATGATTCACCGCTAACTGTTCATAAAACAGAACCACCAAACGCTCATTTGACATTTATGAGCTATGAAAATAATCTAACAAGAGTGTCGTGAAGCAGAGCAAGTATGGATTCATACTACGCGAACCAAGATGCAGCGGCCTCTCAACCTTGGCTCGCTTGCTAAAAACATAATTATTGATTGAGCTCCTGCACCCAGGTGCATTTTCATTTTGTTGTCTGTAATTTCAAGTCTGAATTTCTGATCTTCCGAACCGGGAAGAGTACTTAAATTATGTTTTGTTTTTGCAATAAATGGCTTGAAGAAATTGTCGCACTCTAATTTCGAGTTCTGAGTTAACAAATTAGGAACCATTTTCGAAAATATATACTGGTATGTCTCCATCTCGCATTGTTTTCTCAGATATGCGGCTTATGTGGTGACAACGAGGAGGGGGGGGGGGGGAATGGGGGGGGGGGGAAGGGTCGGTACCTTGGCTCGCTTGCTAAAACAAGATTATTGATTGAGCTTCTGCATCCAGGTGCAGCGGCTCGTGCACCCAAGTACATTTATTCTCGTACTTATTTGACTTCGGTCCCTCACTTTTGCCGCCGATTAGGGTCAATTTTGCCTGCAATTCAAGAAGTCGCTGCCTTTGATTGCTATCAATAAACCGCGGCTTTGAGGAGACAAACAAGGTATTCAGCTATTATATCAAACATGAGAAAATGATAAGAGAAGAAGCATCCAATAATCCAAGACTTTGGTTGAATACTCTGAAAAAGAGCTGTCGTTGAAATCAATTATTTGATCAGAACAGTGTTCAGAGCCATTAATAAAAACAGAGAACAGGACAATGAACTTCTTTTTCTTTCTTCTTTTTTCTTCTTGTTCACATCTCAGTTCGGTGTAGGCGCGTTCCAGGCAATGTTGTTATTCATTTCAGTTTATAGATACTTTGTATTTGTAGTTGACGAAGATTAGACCTTCTCAGTCTATTAGAAGATGGAAGAACGTTGTTAAGATAAGAAACAACAAATGTCATGTAATTTTCGTTGAACACTTGCACAGAAGTTGAAGATGGTTTGGAATTCAGTACAAACAGTGTGTGAAAAGTTCGGTGAAATTTTCGTCAAATGACTGATTACAACTTTCATTTCGAAGAAAAAACAAGACAGTCAACTTCTTCAAACAGCCGTGAACGAAGCCGAGAATCCTGCTTCACTCCAGTACCCATCTGTCCTGAACGAAACGAACAGCCGATTCGAAGAAAAACTCACAGAAGGCTGTCCATTTTGGTATTCACCGAAGTAGCTGAACTTTTTATGTTTCCCCTTCGAGAGCCTTTCAAATAAAGACATGACTGAAGTCTAAACCTAGTCCTTTCACAAATAACCAGAGAACTTTTTAGCAAATGTTTATTAGTGAGGGGGAACCGTAATTAGTGGAACGCTAAACACGTGTTTTCACCACTCCCTTATATTTTTAGGAGAGTAATGAAATCGACGAGCTTGTTCGTCAATCTGAAACGCTCGACAAGTTAGTATAATATGCATTCATGACACAAATATTTTTGCAACACAGAAAACTGTAACATTAGAAAGAGAATATAAAATATTCGCCCGGCATCTATTTTCTTGACTTGCTCGTTTGGTTCTGTTTCACTATCGTATTTTAGTGTTAAGTTGAATAAATGATTTTATTGCGCAGTAGAGGTGTATGATGAAAGAATGAGACATACATGGAAATGAATAACTCCGAAGATAAGAAGTTGAAGAGATGCAAGTGTACACGTACGGAACGAATTGAGAACGAAGACAATAATAATGCAAATGTTTAATTGTCATGATAGCAACGGAACAGAAAAGGCAACGGAAAATGGCAATTCCTATTTTCGTATTTTTTTTTATATTTTCAAATATTTCGATCCTGCTCACACATAAAAAAAATTGTTGACGCAATTTCGAAGTAACGATTAAATTCAAATCTATGGTTACCTCGAGTTCCTAGACAAAGTTATTGTGTTCTTAGTACAATTTACCCACCTCATACCTACTTTCAAAGTTCATAAATGTTCGTTGGAAATGTGTTATTTTTCCCAATAGAAAAAATAGTTAGCGATGAATCATAAATGTCGTGCAATCTCTCAATGATAGGGAGGAGAGAAATAGATAAGACTTTCTGTTGTACTTCAACGATGCTGCACTACCTCGTCTTACTTTATTTGGCCTCTTCAGGTGAGATTACGTTCAGTGGGGTGGACAAAGCGTGCTCGCAAAATATACATCAAGTTGTTGGAATCGTAAGTCCGAACTGAAACGCAACATCGAAAAATAGAATGCTCAGATTCAATCAGAATATGTTTCAAAATATGTAAACGAAACTTTCAAACACAATTGGTGTTTTCCTTCTTAAAAACTGTTTATTATTTAGGGTTGTGTACGTGTCCGAACGGATATGAAACACTGGGAAATGGTGATTGTTACAAAGTGAGTTGTTACCTCCCAAATGTTGAACACAAGTTTGAGAAAATCCGAAAAAACTAGAAAACATAGGTCGTTGATTTAGGGGCTCAACATGATTTCACTAGTTGTGAAAGTACTGCGTCGCGTGTCAATAACTTGACGTAAAGCTGGAAAGTAGGAGTCAGTATTTTTCACGGTTTTCATTTTCAATTCTTTCAAAAGTTTGTGTTTTTCTGTGTTTGAATCGTTGATCTCAACTCGTTTGGAGTCGACATGTCTCTTGTGACAAGGTGAAACGTCCAATATTGTAGCAGATCACAGATGAAATTATTTCTTTCACTGCTTATCAAACAATAGAGGGAATGGTTTTCATTGAATAGAACTCTTTGGTGTCACAAACATTGATTTCTCAGACTATGACCACCCCGAGTCTCCAACGAGATGCTGAGGCATTCTGTGAACGAGAAGGAGGGACGTTGGTGCAACCATTGAATGCTTTTGTGATTTCATCACAATACAAAAGTAAACCGTCGCTTACTAAGTTCGACCTTCGAGTTGATGTTTTTACTACGGTAGAGACTTAGAAGGCGACACAAAGCTCTTATCACTCTATATTATTTGGTTTCACAGAAAAGTGCATCACGGCAATGTCGCCGGACAGTAAATCACGTACGGTAACTTGAGAAAGCCGATTGAACAATGAAAGTAATTGAAACATGATCAGTCTTTCCTGATTTTTAATTTTTTCGTACATTTCAGGTTGAAGTGCAACGATATTCTAGAAGTTCATAAGGTCGAATACTTGACCCCAATTTATTGAAATGTATCGTCCAGTACCATAAAGTTGAAAAGTGTTATTTCTTTCAACAAACAAATTTCAATACATAACACAATAATTAAGAAAAACATTTTCTCCCAATTCTGGGTTGACGCCAAACTAAGAAGCAAAGCCACTAATGGGAACACAAGCCTCTGGTTGGGGCTGACCTGTTTGGGAAATACGACCACTTCTTGTACGTATTCCAATGGCGATATGGTCACACCTAACTCCTACACGAACTTCTACCCAGGTACGTAAAAGTAAGGTTGAACAGACTAAGATTCTCGATATGTGGACGCTCTCGTTCACGAGTCGTTGTATTTCAGAAAGCATCTTACATTTGAGCAAAATCAGAAAATGGACTTCGTTTCCTTCATGGTCTCATATGCTAAAATAACGGACCAGTCCACTAAACCATAGAGTAATCAAACTTAAGACCGGAGGCCGTATGCATGAAACATCCCTGGCCGGGTTGAGATGCTATCCCGATCTATTTTCCGACCAATTCAGCTCAGGATAGCATCCCAACCCGGTCCGGGATGTTTCATGCATATGGCCTCAGATGGAGAAAAAGGTTTTTCAACCAATTCAGTTATTTTCTACCAGACCACCCGAACCCTGTCGTCGGTAATTGCGTTTTTCTCTCCATATCCGATGCTCGAAACGGAAAATGGGTCAGTGGGAACTGTACTGAGAAGAATCTGGGATTCGGATGTCAACGGACTGCGGAAAGTATGCTTCCTAACTACGGTGAGGAAAGATCGAATTGGGAAATAGGTTTTCCTAAAAACATGTTCCGACGGATTACAAAGACGAACCCGATTATACAGTTGTTTTCAACCAAATTGAATGCTGTTGGTACTGCCCTTAACAATAATTCGGATTCAGCTTATGTTCATCCGCCGGTCGTTGATACAGTTTTAATGTATCTACATTGTACGGTTGATATTGACAGTATGTAATTGTGATTGAATCACAATAAAGTGAAATAGTGGTGAATATGCTGTACACACATTTATTTTTCATTACAACTGAATTCAGTTCCTAAATGCGGCTCTTCTTACCAAGAGTTCAACGGTTTCTGCTACAAGAGAATCCCCCCTACAACGCCAGAAGCAGGAGAGTTGGCCTGTGAATTGGAATGCGGACATCTCACTTCCATTCATTCCCAACAGGTTCTGGTGCATTATATTTTTGAAGTTATGAAGATTTTCTCAGAGCACTTTTCCTGATGAAATTCGTCTGAAAACCGAGCTTAAAAAACTAAGTCTACTACGAAATTGCATTACAACATCAAATTGCGTAATACTGCTGTTCATTAATCTCAACTACGATGATTATATTGATTATATCTAGTGTTCCAGGAGAACGACTTCATTTTGAATTCATTCGTTCCTTTGAACACGTATGAACCACTGCGTATCGGTTTGAAATTCACGGCAAATCGAGACTATGAATGGACTGACGGATCTACTCCACCACTCGAGGACTATAATAACTTCGAAGATGGTAAGTACTAGATATATTAACAAAAAATTATTTGAGAGGTCTCTCATGCTTCTTGTATATATGTAATATGTAGTACACAGGGTATCAAATTTAAACATTCAACATTTGTATATTAGTATAAAACGAGAGTCGAGTAAGGACATATTTTTTTGATACCACATGTGCACGGGGATTTTTTCACTACGGATATTTTGTGAAACCTCCACGGATTTACCACGGATCTTCACGTGGGAATATCATGATACTACGTGAATTTCCGGGGGAATCCGTGAGATCCGAAGAATATCCGTGTCATAATTGCAATGAATTTTTAATTAAGTTTTTTTTCCAAGAATTTCTTATATTATTGTCTACTATCGCGCGCAGCGCGAAGCGCTGTGCGAAATTTGTCTTTGGTTCGGCTAATGCGCGCTTTCATTTTTAGTTCACCCTCAAAAAGGCCCAAACGTGCAAATCGAAACTTTTTATGATTTGTTAATATTTCATGGCATATTTACAAGCTATGTTTAAAATTTGAACAAAATTGATTAAGTTTGAGCCGAGTTATGACGTTATGCGCTTCATGCAGACCGCCAACTTCCGCCGTGTGTGTGTGTGTGTGTGTGTGTGTGTGTGTGTGTGTGTGTGTGTGTGTGTGTGTGTGTGTGTGTGTGTGTGTGTGTGTGTGTGTGTGTGTGTGTGTGTGTGTGTGTGTGTGTGTGTGTGTGTGTGTGTGTGTGTGTGTGTGTGTGTGTGTGTGTGTGTGTGTGTGTGTGTGTGTGTGTGTGTGTGTGTGTGTGTGTGTGTGTGTGTGTGTGTGTGTGTGTGTGTGTGTGTGTGTGTGTGTGTGTGTGTGTGTGTGTGTGTGTGTGTGTGTGTGTGTGTGTGTGTGTGTGTGTGTGTGTGTGTGTGTGTGTGTGTGTGTGTGTGTGTGTGTGTGTGTGTGTGTGTGTGTGTGTGTGTGTGTGTGTGTGTGTGTGTGTGTGTGTGTGTGTGTGTGTGTGTGTGTGTGTGTGTGTGTGTGTGTGTGTGTGTGTGTGTGTGTGTGTGTGTGTGTGTGTGTGTGTGTGTGTGTGTGTGTGTGTGTGTGTGTGTGTGTGTGTGTGTGTGTGTGTGTGTGTGTGTGTGTGTGTGTGTGTGTGTGTGTGTGTGTGTGTGTGTGTGTGTGTGTGTGTGTGTGTGTGTGTGTGTGTGTGTGTGTGTGTGTGTGTGTGTGTGTGTGTGTGTGTGTGTGTGTGTGTGTGTGTGTGTGTGTGTGTGTGTGTGTGTGTGTGTGTGTGTGTGTGTGTGTGTGTGTGTGTGTGTGTGTGTGTGTGTGTGTGTGTGTGTGTGTGTGTGTGTGTGTGTGTGTGTGTGTGTGTGTGTGTGTGTGTGTGTGTGTGTGTGTGTGTGTGTGTGTGTGTGTGTGTGTGTGTGTGTGTGTGTGTGTGTGTGTGTGTGTGTGTGTGTGTGAACGCACTTCTGGGAAATTTTAATGTGTGAACCGATTTGACTGAAAATTGGGGACACGATAGATGTCCCACTCAAATCTTGGGGGCGCAAACTTTTTTTTCAAAAAAAATTATTTTTCATCAAGTTGTGGGTCTTTGAAAATGTCCCTGCGTCTCTTCATTTCGTGCACTCTCTCGCCCTCTCTGTCGGGGTAAAGGAAATTGCGTTATAACTCAGCTCAGTCCTAACCAATTCACGTAAAATTTGAAGTATGATACCACGACATGAACTGACATCGCATTAGATGTAAGTCTTCTACTGATGACGTCATCGAGGATTCTGGAGCATTTTACGGAAAAGGTCTGCGTCTCTCCATTCAGCACGCTCTCTCACTCTCTCTGTCCGGTCGACAACTCAAACTGTACTGTAACTTAAAGAAACAATGACCGATTTGCTTGAAAATTGAAATATGATGCCATCGTGACTTTTTTTGAATATGAAGTATTCTACTTCTGACGTCCTTCAGGATTCTGGAGACCAGATGACGTCATTTTTGAAAAGTGCAAAGTTGACGTCACATATATTTTCAAATGATGGTAATATCTTAGAAAGGGTCAATTAACGGTGAAAATCAATCTAAGAGTGAAGTATTCTGGGATTCAGAAGGCCAGATGACGTCAACTTCTGAAAATGCAGAATTAGCGTGTGCAAGTGCCAGTAGTATTGGCCCGTATAACCTTAGTACCCTAGTTACGTGACCCGTCATTCTTATAGTAAATACAAGTACCCTTATAAGGCAGACTTTACTTAGCCTCTCTTTCGTAGTAAATCTCTTTTACGTGCCCGCTAGTACCCTTCTAGTTTCCCTATGGTCAACCCGCGAGTTCTGAGTTCCCATTAGGCTTTCCCTATGGTCAATCAATCAACAGATGACTAACAGATTCGCTTACAGGTTCCGCCTCCAATTGTAGCGAAGAACAGGGACTTCTCCCCCGCGAACCGAGCGAGATGGCTGCTCGTCTTTATTTTCTGTTATTCGTTTGATCTGTTACATGAATCCATTCTATCTCTATGTTTTGTCATTCTTGTGAGCTCGTAGGAATACCTACTCGCACACTCATATTTGGTAGCAGCTCTGGTAACTTTTCCACCGACCCTTCGTTCTCTAGTTTTGTTTCCCACCCTCCCACCCTTAGTTATGTTTCTCTTTCCTTAAGTGTGTTTGACTCTCTTCGTGAGAGCGTCCCTTTGAGGCGCACCCCATCACCTTTTGCGTTTTCTTCCAACGCCGTCCACGCAATTGGTGAAGCGCCCGGGAAAAGTTGGCCTTACACTGGTTGCGTAGTGAGCTACGGTAAATGAGTACGTCCCTTTCAGCTCCGTTTTGTGTTGTTCCCTCCCGCTTGTTGTGTTTCAAGGTGGCATTGTCCCACAAGAGAATGATGATAGCGCTATCCGCTTTTACGATGCTCTCGTGGTTGTTCCTAAGTACTTTGGCGCCAATTTAGTACTTTGTGAATGATCTGTTTGCCCTAAAGCTTCTCGTCCCTGGTTACGGCGGTGGAGGTGGAACCCCTGGGTGGTTTGCTGATCAGTGTGTGTTGTGTTAACGGTGGTTAAAGGTACGAAAGGTGACCAACCAAAGTGTTTTGCCAATTTTTCTCTCAGATTAGCTCTTGATGAACCTTCGCAGGTAGTTCTTTTGCCCCTTCGTGGCAGACCAATAAAACCCAAGCTGTAGGATAGTGCAGAAAAGTGTGCACTTCAGCGATTTTTGCTGTGGGGTTTGGCATTTTAGTGAGTGGCCTGCTCTTTGTCTATTTTCCCTCGTTCAAATTCTATTCAAGTAGAGAGCGCGCGCAACATTTCCTCCCATGATTACAGTATTATCGCGCCGTTTTTATCTAAACATTCGACTTTTCCCAGACATAGGACGAGTTGTAACAAAAACATTGGCAACATTTTTGCGGAGATGGATAGATTAACAGAAAAGCCCCGCCTACAAACTGTTACCATCCCTCATTCCCCCCATACAAACCAAAGAGGAAGGCTACTCCTTCAGCTTTGGAAAGTTTGCAGTTTACTTCAGTTGTCAGCCGCTCATATTATCTGCTTTTATATTTAGCTAGTAATATCTCGCCTTAGCCGAGAACTCCCCCCTCCCACCGAGCCTTTAAGGTAGGTTCACTGTTGGTGCCTCGAGCACAAGTTAGTATTCGTATTTCTCCTGCCTTAGTCCAGGACTCACTTACCCCATGGAGGCACTAAGAAGATCCAATTCTGATCAGAACATTGCCCAGCAACAAAACACGCTTTCGCGCCTCTTTGTAACTATGCAAGACATTGCTCCCGCTAAAGGTAAACACGTGAAACAACTACGCGACGCAACCATCTCAAGCTTCCGAAATCAAAGCGCAGCGATTGAACATTATGGAAACGCGACTAGGGACGATGCGCATCAGTTGCGTAACGAGGTGCAAATCCAAATCAATGATGCACTAGCGAACATAGCACAGCGTGTCGATAACGCACCACAGGTTAACGTTTTCGGTCCCTTAGTGTCCCAACAATCCTCACCACTCTCTTCCTACACCGGCAAAACAGGAGCCGACTTTCGCAATTGGCTCAGACGCTTTGAAGACGTCGTAGCTGTCGCTCAACCGCAAATTGCCGATGGAGACAAAATAAAAACTCTCCTTGCTTTTCTAGATCAAACCGCCCGGGATCGAGCCGAAGAACTGATGACGGCAAATACTACATACGACGAACTGGTCACTGGATTGAAGAACGCTTTCGACGACCCGCAGCGCAAGGAGATCGCCAGACAGCAGCTGAGACAGATCAGACAGAGACAAGGTGAGTGCATTGAGGACTATAGTAATCGCGTAAAAGCCTTAGCAAGACTTGCAACTACGGGTCAAACCCGTGCAATCACAGAAGAAAAATGTCAAGAAGCTTTTGTTGAGGGTCTTAACTTTGATATACGTTTTCACGTTAAGGCTGCTTCTCCTAACTCGTTCCAGGAAGCGGTTAACCGCGCCTTGCATTTTGAAAACTTGTTAGGTGAGGTCACTCGCGCTGGGACAATTACCCCAGGCAATTCAGAAGTTTCGCAAGCTCTAGTTAACCTCTTCCAAAACATGAGCCACAGGGACTCCACTCCTAACCAGGTGCAAAGTCAACCCAATAGACGCGATAACAGTTATCAAAATCCCTCTAATAATAGACAACAAAATGCACCACCCGCCTTCGACGGGCCTCCAAACACACAACACGGCGGTAGAAACTTTGGTAACAACCGCAGGAAGGGTAGATACCAAGGCGGAAACGGGGAAAGAACCCCCCTTGGCAACATCAGGTGCTATAGATGTGGCCATGTAGGACATTATCAATGGCACTGTCCATTCGACAATATCCCGACCAATCTGGCACCACCTAACCAACAGAACCAACAGGTTACTAACCAAAGACAATATAATCCCTTTCAGCAACACCAGCAGCCATCAACAACTATGGTAGTGGAACCAACCAGCCCGGCAAGGACCGAAGAAGTGAAGCAGCTTCTGGCACACAACCTGGCCGTAGAGGAGGAACTAGCAGCATCCTCGCGTCGAGTGAAGGCCCTCCTTGAACGTAACCAGCAACTCGCCGACGACGCAAACCAGGGAGGGAGCTCTCAGGTTAGTATCAGAACTTTTATGCCTCTTCTATTAATAGTTGCGCTTTCATTCCTCCCCTCAACGGAAGCCGCTTCTTTGACTCAAGTTGATTCGCGCTTCCCTTCATCCTTGCCTAGTTCATTGGTGTACATGTTTTTGATTCTCATGGTTCAGGCATTTTCTCGAATCGTTCTCAATCTACTCACTCTGCTGACACATATGTCTGTAATTTTGGCACGCAACATTCCTTTCCTATTGTCCCTTCGAGGCAACTCTCCTGCCAGATGTCTTTTGTTGATTTTGTGCTGCATCACGCTTTCTCAAGCGCAGAACCCTCTAATCTGTCATAAACGCGCAACTACAACCTTCTGGAATATTCCAACAAACTATAATTGCTCTCATTTTGATATTCCGGCTACGGCAAAAGCCAAGTCTCTCTCCTTGAACATTTGGCGACCTAATACTGTGCAATACGAAACTAAAGCCCATGTGTGTCGAATAATTACGCAAACTACACGTTTTTCTGTATCTTTCTTCGGCTCACGCGAATTTTCTACTCAAACTCTTCACCATACCGTAACCGCTGAGGAATGTCAATTGATGACAACCCACAACAGATGTAGTTTTGGCGAATTATCTCATATTGGCGCTGTCTCCCGCACTTCTAACCCTCATGTTATTGATTGGCCATCCGCTCCGTTCCATTGTTGCTCCGATCATACCGTAACCTCTACTAACTGCGTTTTGCATACAGTTACCATCCATGCGAACCATGCGCAAACCTATCCGGAATCCCCGGTGGGTGACCTTTCCGGATGCAATTATATTGATGGCTTTTGTAACCTGAAAGATGGAGCCGCAATAATTTGGAAACCGCAAAAAGCTGAACAATGCCCTTTCATTCTGTTTGCAAAAATGCAAGGTACACAACTGGGCAACGTCTGGCTAAGCGATTCCAAAGAGTTTGCTCTTTCGTGGCATAATAATTCACCTTCTTTCAATAATTGTGGTAATTTGTTGAAACCTACCGATCAAGGCTACGCGATTACGGCCTTTGTCCGTACCAAAAGACACTCCTCAAACAACCTCGTGGGTTTTGCTTCTTCGAATCAATTATCCTCTCAGCTCCTAGCACTCGAAGACTCCATGCAACTTTCTATTTCGAAATTGTTCGCACACTCAATTCGCTCTTTGTGCAACATGATTAACACAGTCTCTGTCACTACTGTAGCGGCGATCGCGGCAAATCCTACGGTAGCGATGAGACAGATCATGAACAGGAGTGACATAGTTTCGCAATACCTAGGAAATAACATAGTTAGTACCAAAGCGTGTACACCGATTTCATCTAGCATGTACACATTTACCGCCTTTAACGGAACTTGTTATTCCAAACCTAGAGTTGATGTACATTTACCTGACAATTCAACATGGCGTGCATTCTTTGATCCTACAACCCTGGTACTCGATAATACAGCAAACCCAATCGATTGCACAGCTAGTGCCCCGGCCTATACAGTCATTGACCAGACCCCACTCTTAATAAATTCGAGGTCTGGCAGGGTTGCTCAGTTGAATAAGGACGCAATAAAAACATGGAAAGCAGGTAGCAACCAAACCTTTTCGCCACAACTACCTCTCACGATATTCCATAACCTGGTGATTACCAACCTCTCCGAGTTAGCACCACACTTTCACTTTTCAGAACTTTGGACTACCATTGAAGGCGGGTCGACTTCTTTGAGAAATGAAGTCGATCATAGTACCGGTAGCTCCGCGAACCTTCATCACATGGAGTTGCCCGAGATCCCAACACTGTGGAGCCTCATGTTCGGAAACGTTACGCCGTTCCAGGTATGGAACTTTCTCTGTTGCATTTTCATTTCTTTCTTGGTACTCAAAAACATAGTGGTCCTTTATATGAAAATCGAATGGCCAATTCTATTCGCTAGACTAAACGGTCTAAGGCGCTTCAACCTAACCGCTAATGAGAATCAAAACATGTCCCTTCGTGGCAGCTTCCCTACACAAACCAGTAGCAACGCCGAAAATGCCTTTAACTCAAACAACAATTTCGAGCTAACTTGCCGCCCTCCTAAAACTAAAACACCTTCCCGACCAGCATCGTTGTATGAGTGGCCACCCGCGATTAACCTAGCTAGCATCAACGTAGCAAATTCACCAAGCAGTGGGTTCTTCACAGCTCACATCCCAGTTAGAGCGAACGGCGTACACATGTTGGCGTTAGTTGACACTGGCGCAGGCTTCACGGTAACCAGTAAGAACAAATGTGACCTTCTAGGAATAACCCGCCTAGATTGTTGTGAAACCGTGGCAGCGGTAGGTTTGGGGGGTTTCCCACTCAATATCGCCGGGTCAAAACAGGTTGACTTCCAAATAGGTTCACACCATATAAAACATCTGGTGCACTTTACCGACAGCCAGTGCACTCCGGATCGCAAAGGCGCCTACGATATCATTTTTGGTAATGACTTCCTGGCCAGATTACCAAAATTGGTGATAAACTATGAAGATCAAACCATCGAGTTCGGTGAGATTAAACTACCATTGGGCAGAAACCCCGGAATTTGCAGCTTCACGGGCGAAAACGAGATCGCCATTAGAATTTCCGAAAATACGCGAATCCCGCCTAATTCAGAAAGTTTTGTCGACTGTTTCGCCGACCACTCAGCCGTGACAAACTCTGATCTGGTCCTTGTTTCACAGTCAGTAAAATTGGCCGAAAACAACTTGATAGTCGCCCCAGCCATAATCAACACCAGTAACATCCGGCTATTGATCGCGAACCCCACTAACGAACACAAAACTCTCTACAAGGGTATGAGGGCCTCTACCGCAACGCCTTCCATAGAAAAAGATGGTTACATTTAGCATTAACGATGAGTACAGCAAATGCGAACCTTCGTTTCGCCTCCCTCTCACACACTGCCCAGTCCAAGCTGATTTTTCTGACATCGACCCTGAGTTCAAAGTGAATTTGTCCGCGTGTGAAATAACCGACGAACAACGCAACCGGCTCCAAGAACTAATTTACGAGTACGACGACGTGTTTTCAAAGTCCCAGTATGATCTCGGCAGTTCCCTCACCGAACCTATTCACATACACACGTCCACCGAAACCCCAGTACGTGCACGCCCTTTCAGGATTCCCGTTAAATTTCAGGCCGAGCTCGACAAGCACATCAACTCCCTCCTCAAATCAGGCCGAATCGTCGAGTCCAACACTCCCTGGAATAGCAGCCTCGTCTTGGTAAGAAAGAAGAACGGCAGTCTTCGGGTATGTTTGGATTTTAGAAGATTGAACGACATTACCATCCCTGACAATTTTCCACTCCCCCGCATTGAAACGATTTTAGAGAAGATTGGAGGTAACCGGTATTACAGTTCCTTAGACATGGCAAATGGATACCTCCAGCTGAAATTAGATGACGAAAGCGCCTATAAATGCGGTTTCGTCACGGAAAAGAAAGTTTACGCCTATACCCATTTACCATTTGGTTTAAAATCAGCCGCGTCCTACTTCCAGAGACACATGCAAGTGGTTCTAGCTGGTTTAGAAGCGAATGTTTTAGCTTACATTGACGATATCCTAGTGTTCAACGACAATTTTAGCGACCATTTGACTTCCATCAGAAAGGTACTCGATCGTTTCAGGAGCTTCAACCTGAAGGCCTCACCGAAAAAGTGTGAGTTCGCAAAGAAAGAGGTCACGTTTTTGGGCCACGACATCTCGAGGAACACGTACGCCCCTCACGCCAATAACCTGAGTGCCATCAAAGATTTCCCAACCCCAAAGAGTGTTACCGAGGTACGTCGTTTTGTCGGCATGGCCGGATTTTTCAGAAAATTCATCCCAAACTTCGCAAAGATTGCCGAACCACTCACCTCTTTAACCAAAAAGGATTTGAAATTTGCGTTCGCAGAACCCCAAATGAAAGCTTTCGCAGCCTTGAAAGACGCCCTTTGCAAAAGTCCGGTCTTAGGCTATCCTGACTATGACCGACCATTCCACATTTTCACTGATGCTAGTGCGGTAGCGCAAGGAGGAGCCCTCATGCAGGAACGCCCTGACGACCCAAAACAGTACTACGCCATCTCTTACTGTAGCCGAACTCTCTCCTCAACCGAACAACGGTGGCCCGCAGTTCAGGTAGAAATGGGCGCCATAATTTTTGCCCTACGGCAGTTCAAATCATACGTGTGCATGTCGGAAACTATTCTGCATTGCGACCATAAGCCTTTGACTTATCTTTTGCAGAAAAGCAAGACCCACGACAATTTAGCTCGCTGGGTAGTAGAACTGCAATCCATGAACATAAAAATCGTTCATATCGCCGGCACGAAAAACACCGTCGCTGACGCACTATCGCGTGCTAGAGATGATGAGCCCGAGCCGATAGACTCAAAAGAACTCGAAGACATAATAGATTTTCCAGTTTGTTTGAAAATTTCGCCTTTGTCGAAAATTCCCTACACTCTGCCTTTCGGCGACATTATAGAGTATGTGATGGTAAACGAAGCCCCACAGCCGCTGAAGATTGCGGAGGAACAGTACAAAGACGCCCATTTGGCAGCGGTCATAGACTACTTAACTTCGGGCACGTTTCCCCTTGACACAGCACCCGAAATGCAGATTAATATCCTCAATGACGCAGCAAAATTCGAGCTGAAGGACGGCAAAACCCTCACATTAGCACCCACACAAAACTCCAAGTTCCGACACAGAATTTTAGTCATTCCCGAACACCTAGTTCAGCTAATATTTGATGCGCACCACTCTAGCTGCCTTTCGGGTGGCCACTTTAATTGGCGAAAAACCCTGGCCAAAATCCGCACAAAATATTACTGGAACGATATGTATTCCGATATTTTTCAGAAGTGCAAGCAGTGTATGTCCTGCCAACTGAAAAACTCCCCCACTCCGAAAAACCAGGAGTCAATGATTAGTGTCAGGACATCGACGGTCTTTGAGAAAGTTGGTCTGGACCTGACCGGCCCGTTGCGCACAACTGAGACAGGTAACAAATACATACTCAACATTGTTTGCTGGTTCTCAAAGTACGTAGTGAGCTGTCCATTACCCAATGCGCGAGCAGACACAATCGCTCACGCTCTCTTTTCCGAATGCATAATGAAACACGGCATGATGTCCGAGCTAGTATCGGACAACGCATCCTCTTTTACATCGAATTTTTATCGGGAATTATGCGGTATTTTGCAAATCAACCATCGATACACCACCCCCTATCACTCAAACGGTAACGGGGCTACGGAAAGAACATTTCGCACCTATCACGGCATGTTATCTAAGTACGTCAACAGTAAGCATGAAGATTGGGATAAGTTCGTCCCGTGTTTAACCTTTTGCTACAACACTACGATCCATTCGACCACAGGTGAGTCACCATTCTTCCTGATGTACGGGAGAGACCCAGTGTTTTGTGTTGACAAAATCATCGATCCAACTGCGCGTGAACCGTACCTAGGCAACGACGATGCTGACATTTATAAAGCCTCGCTAGTTTCTTCGATAAGGGTCGCGTGGAATCTAGCTTACGAACACGCCAACACGGAGCAGGCTCGTTCAAAAGCACAGTACGACCGAAATCTCAAAGAACAGCACCTTAAAGTAGGAGACCGCGTGTTATACCGTAACTTCCTTTCAAAACTGCACCTGTCAAAGAAACTTACTCTCCCTTGGCGCGGTCAGTACCGCATTATCGAAATTGACTCCCCACACGCAGTAATACAAAGTATTTCCTCACCTAAGAGTAAACCCAACCGGGTACATTTCAACCAAATAAAGAAATGCTACGAAATTTCAGGACCAGCGGGAACAACAATGGAACTCACGGAGGAAGAGGAAGAAACTCCAGGCGAGATCGACGAGCCTGCAACCGGAGAAGTCACCACCGATCCGACACCACAAGCAGCAGCACCCACTGACGAGGCCGCGTCGGGCGAGCCGCCTCCCGCATCCAGTAAAACAAGTAACCGATACAACTTGAGAACAAACCCCAGAAGCAAAAAGCACTTTTTGCTATCACTTTTGAAACTGTAATTGGTTTACTCCACATGCATTATCTTCAAGTAATAACTTTCAACATTTCCAGGGTTCGGCTCGCCTAGTATTCGATCTACGCCTATTCGACTACTTACTATTTCTTTTCACCTTATACATTTACATGTTTATCCTGTCTCTATTCCTGTCCTTTATTTATCTAACCCACACCATCATCCAACATCTTTTTCTTCCCCGATCCTCGACTTCCGATGGGAGAAGTAACAGTGTGCACCTATCAATTTTCCTTTCCTTGGTTCCAATTTCGGTCTTTACTGTCCAATTTCGGGTAGAACCCCACCTCCTCATTTCCTTTCCCTGACGCATTTCTCCAGCAACAACTCGATTTGTTACCCTTTCGTTTTCCTTGTTTTTTTTTTCCCCTCCCGTTGTACCTTAAGCGGCCTGTTTCGTTTTGACAAGCTTTCATTTCCAGGTAATCGAGTATAACCGATGAACAACGCCAGAGGCCAGCGAGGCCGCCCGCCTCCACCACGTCTACCCCAAGGTCAGCGAGGTCGCCCGCCTCAACCACGTCTACCCCAAGGTCAACATCAGCGCCCGCCTCAACAACGCGCGGCTGACTCCAACGCCAACCAGGTCCCCTTAGTGGACCACCCCTCACCCCGTAACCCCTCTCTCAGAAGATCTAACGCAGGACCAGACGCAGCTGGAGCGCCCGCCGCCCGCAGAGCACGCCAAGGACCCGTCCAACCTGCCCCGATCAACGCCGCTGAGCTACAACGCCTCACGAGAAACCAGAACCACCATCCCTGGGAGAGATACTACCGAATCAGGACCCCACTACCCGTTGACATCCAAGGAGAAGTTGTGTACGAAGCTCCAGGAACTCCACGCTCTCCCGGAACGACACCAGAATTTCCAGTCTACCACAATGAGCCACCCACATCCGTACCTTTCAACGAGATGAACACAATGGAAGACATAGTGAATTTCAGAATTCGCTCGCTCGAGGCCTTGGAAAGCAGCATGGACTACACCGCGCGGCCACCTTTGGAAGAGGACATCATTCGCACTTCCACTCTCCCAACGCAAGAAAACCTCAGGCCTATCGCGTACACGGTCGTGAGCAAGTTCGACAAGAAGTGTACTCTTCAAGCTTGCCACTTCGAGACATTCTACCCTGACAGAGGCGACTTACGCATCATCACCCTAGTTTCGGCATCAGTAAACGTCGCACAGCCATCGACTGAAACACTCGCCGCCGGTTTGAACCTGGGAGACATCGTGTTCGTGTTTGACGTCGTACCTTCGGCTTTTTGCAAGAAGCTCGGGCTCTCCGCCGTCACGGACGTCCCCGTCAACGCAGGAAGAGAAAACGGATACAACTCGCGATTCCACGTCAAGAGTTACGCTGTTGCAGCAAACAAGGTCGTAGAAGATCAACTCGCACTCGCCGTCTCACCACATTTCGACAACAACGAAACATTGGGATTCGACCTCGCCGTCGAAGGCCTCCGAAACCTCGCATACGTCAGCGGACGACAAGTCGCCGAAACAACCACGGTCAACACCTTTCTCACCGTCGACACGGTGTATCCAGCCTTTCCAGTAATCCATTTTGCGGAACCCCCGAAAGACCTGGACAGCCTCACCAGCCTAAGATCCTTCATCTCCGACCACGCTCCGTTCCCGGTCAAAATTGCCCCATCAGTCACAAGGCCGAGACCCGTGGAAGCCACCCTCCTCGAGAAGATTGCCGACAGGTTGCAGGGTTTCCGTAAGTTTCGCGACGACCCGGAAGAAGGACTTCGACTGTTCACACGCCTCTGCACCCTCTCCGTTCCCGGCCTTGGAGCAGTCCAGAGACAAAGCATGGATACTCGAACGTACACTTCAAAGATCACAATCGAACCACCCAGCCGCCTCAGCATGATTTTTCATTTCCGTATCCAACACCCAGCCGGGAGAGTCAGCATAAGCAGTTGGAAAACTGGCACACGTATTTCGGTTCATCGCGCCGGACCGAGAACTCCATACATTGAGGCGAAAATTACTACTCACTACATGAACGAGTCAAACGAGCTTTGCCTGTCCGCCGAAGCGCAAGGAAGCCACTACGCCCTTCTCACGCAGGAATTCATAACGCACAGGAACCCGGACTTTCTGATCAGACAAAAAGAAGATTCTCCCGCTTCCAACCCAGTGGAACATTTCTACCTCAAGAGCTCTTCATTGCTCGCCCAACTACCCCGCAACACGCGCGCGTTCCGCATCCTAAACGCTATCTTTGGAGAGGAACACCTTCCAATGCCGAACTACGAACCCGTAGCCGATGAACGTATTCGGTACGACAACGCCTGGTTGGTCCTTTTCGATCGTCAGTCAGCCATTCTTGCGGCGGCAGAAGCAGCAGAAGATTCGTTTGTGATATCTTCGCCATTCGGCGCGGGAAAAACTCTCATGTTAGTTCTCCTCGCGAGCCGAGCCATCCGCAAGAAGAAAGGTCTGCAAATTATTCTGTCTTCCACGAACCACACAATAGTGAATAGTGTCGAGAGCGCAACCAAATTGGAAGACGCCGAGAACCTCCAGATATTGAGAATGATCTCCGAAAGAAATTGGAGGAGCCAGCCTCATTCCGACAAGGACCTGCCCGCGTTGTTGCGCTCCACTCTTCCGGACATGATGGTCGACCTGAGCGCGGAAGACCAAGCGACCTGCCAGCGTTTCCTTGATGGCCTGAAATCCCTTCAAGACTTCGAGCTAACAGTCGATTCCGACGAAGAGCTGGATGAATCTGTACGTGAGCTGGTGTCGTGCGAAACGAAGAACTCAGCAATGGTGAAGGCGGTGGCCCAGATTTTCCTCGAGGCTTACCAGCCCAAGATGGTTTTCACGACCATATCTACGTTCGTGAGCGCCTTCTCCAACGACGGGCTGTTGGAAAACCTCACAGCGGATATACACTCCATTTATGTGGACGAAGGCAGCCAGCTGACGGAGGGAACGCTGGGCTGCTTGCTGGCGATCGCCCCCCAGGCAAGGTTCGTCATGGTGGGCGACCCACGTCAGCTGCCCCCTTATTCGCCGTTCACAAGAAGCGCCGTTCTTCGCGAACTGTCGAACAACTCGGCATTCTCTGGACCTTTGCTCCAGACCACACCACCCATCCCATCCCTACCGCTATTGCACGTGTTCCGCGCTCACCCCCTCTCGTGTACATTTGGATCCGAGCTATTCTATGAGAACTCGTTAATCCCGGTACCAACGGCAGGAGAACGTCAACGATTGACTTCTACGGTGAGGATGCCAAATCCCTCATACCCGATCGCCCTTCTTGACGTTGTCGGACGGCAGAAGAAGACCAGTTCAGGAAGCTACGAAAACGTTCAGGAAGCGGATGCCATATACCAAGCCGCCACAGCACTTCTTCACCTAGGCTTCTCGGCCTCAGACATCGGGGTGGTTACTTTATACCGAGCACAATTGGATCGCTTGAGCAGAAACCTTGGTTCCCTGGGGATCGTTCCAGTCACGGCCGATTCGTGGCAAGGACGCGAGTACACCATCACTCTACTCTCTACAGTCCGCACGTCCACAAGCGACCGAGATACCTTCTTCAGGGACCCGCTGCGTGCAAACGTCGCTACGAGCCGACAAAAGGAGGGTTTGCTCATTTTTGGCAGTCAGGGAGCACTCTCCAATACCGGGATCTGGTCCAGAGCCCACGCCGTCCTCCTGAGAAACCGCGCCATCCAAAACTGTGCTCTGTTCGTCGATAGACTAGAAGAAGCTGCTGATCGTGCCACGGAGGAGATCGCTGACGAACCGATTGCGAATCGTGTCGTTGTCGGAGCCGCCGAAGAACCGGTCGAAGAAGAGATGCCGCAAGTGTGAGTTATTTTCCAAGTTTAGTATAACCCCGTTGCCCCCAGCTTGATTTAATACACCAAAGGCAAATAGGCAGGAACTTTTCTACCATCCCTCAATACCTTCTCCTCTCATAATTCGTAACAATATTCAGTGTTTCTAGGATAATTGCACGGGTGAATACACCCTCTCGAAGCACCGGGTAATGCTATGTATTTTTTTTATATATTTTCTTTCTTTCCATTAAAAGGGTGGTAGTTTTATTTATTTAGATATTATTTTTGACGTCCAGGGTCGGACTGCCCGGAAAGGTGGGAGGCGCAAGTGCCAGTAGTATTGGCCCGTATAACCTTAGTACCCTAGTTACGTGACCCGTCATTCTTATAGTAAATACAAGTACCCTTATAAGGCAGACTTTACTTAGCCTCTCTTTCGTAGTAAATCTCTTTTACGTGCCCGCTAGTACCCTTCTAGTTTCCCTATGGTCAACCCGCGAGTTCTGAGTTCCCATTAGGCTTTCCCTATGGTCAATCAATCAACAGATGACTAACAGATTCGCTTACAGGTTCCGCCTCCAATTGTAGCGAAGAACAGGGACTTCTCCCCCGCGAACCGAGCGAGATGGCTGCTCGTCTTTATTTTCTGTTATTCGTTTGATCTGTTACATGAATCCATTCTATCTCTATGTTTTGTCATTCTTGTGAGCTCGTAGGAATACCTACTCGCACACTCATATTTGGTAGCAGCTCTGGTAACTTTTCCACCGACCCTTCGTTCTCTAGTTTTGTTTCCCACCCTCCCACCCTTAGTTATGTTTCTCTTTCCTTAAGTGTGTTTGACTCTCTTCGTGAGAGCGTCCCTTTGAGGCGCACCCCATCACCTTTTGCGTTTTCTTCCAACGCCGTCCACGCAATTGGTGAAGCGCCCGGGAAAAGTTGGCCTTACACTGGTTGCGTAGTGAGCTACGGTAAATGAGTACGTCCCTTTCAGCCCCGTTTTGTGTTGTTCCCTCCCGCTTGTTGTGTTTCAAGGTGGCATTGTCCCACAAGAGAATGATGATAGCGCTATCCGCTTTTACGATGCTCTCGTGGTTGTTCCTAAGTACTTTGGCGCCAATTTAGTACTTTGTGAATGATCTGTTTGCCCTAAAGCTTCTCGTCCCTGGTTACGGCGGTGGAGGTGGAACCCCTGGGTGGTTTGCTGATCAGTGTGTGTTGTGTTAACGGTGGTTAAAGGTACGAAAGGTGACCAACCAAAGTGTTTTGCCAATTTTTCTCTCAGATTAGCTCTTGATGAACCTTCGCAGGTAGTTCTTTTGCCCCTTCGTGGCAGACCAATAAAACCCAAGCTGTAGGATAGTGCAGAAAAGTGTGCACTTCAGCGATTTTTGCTGTGGGGTTTGGCATTTTAGTGAGTGGCCTGCTCTTTGTCTATTTTCCCTCGTTCAAATTCTATTCAAGTAGAGAGCGCGCGCAACATTTCCTCCCATGATTACAGTATTATCGCGCCGTTTTTATCTAAACATTCGACTTTTCCCAGACATAGGACGAGTTGTAACAAAAACATTGGCAACATTTTTGCGGAGATGGATAGATTAACAGAAAAGCCCCGCCTACAAACTGTTGTGAGCTCGTAGGAATACCTACTCGCACGCGAGTAGGTATTCCTACGAGCTCACAAGAATGACAAAACATAGAGATAGAATGGATTCATGTAACAGATCAAACGAATAACAGAAAATAAAGACGAGCAGCCATCTCGCTCGGTTCGCGGGGGAGAAGTCCCTGTTCTTCGCTACAATTGGAGGCGGAACCTGTAAGCGAATCTGTTAGTCATCTGTTGATTGATTGACCATAGGGAAAGCCTAATGGGAACTCAGAACTCGCGGGTTGACCATAGGGAAACTAGAAGGGTACTAGCGGGCACGTAAAAGAGATTTACTACGAAAGAGAGGCTAAGTAAAGTCTGCCTTATAAGGGTACTTGTATTTACTATAAGGTGAAATATATTTGCGAATGCTGAAAATATCAAAAAAATGGTACATTAACGATGAAGCTCTATCTGAATATGAATTATTCTAGAATTCAGAAGGCCAGATGACGTCAACCTTGGTAAAAATGACGTGAAATATGTTTTCGAATGCTGAAAGTTTCTTAAAAATCGTCAATTCACGACGAAACTTCATTCAAACATGACGTATTCTGGGATTCTGAAGACCAGATGAAGTAAGTTTCTAGAACTGCAATGTTGACGTCATATTTTTTCGAATGATGGTAATACTTGACAAGTGGTTCATCAGGAAAACAATTTTATCTTCACCGTACAGATCGAATCACCTCTCTACATACCTACGGCATGTGTACAAAAAGAGAAAAATTTATGAAAAAGTGGGGGCCCAACGAGATTTGTCTTCTGCTGTGCGCCCCTTAGACAACAGACAGCAGCTACTGCTACGAAAACCGAAAAATACTAATATACTCAAGTATAACTGTTTGTTACAAACCTACAAAAGTCGTAAAATATTTTTTCAAACCTGTAAACTAGAATCTGCAAATAACCGGAAAATACTAATATACTCAAGTATAACTGTTCATTACAAACATACAAAAGTCGTAAAATATTTTCTCAAACCTGTAAACTAGAATCTACAAATCACAGATGTCAACTCAACGTAGTCAATTATAAAGTTCCTGGTTTTGTGCACAATGGTTGGCATTTTCTTTCATTACTTCAATTCTAGCTGCTATAACGTTTTTATGTTATTCAACAGTTGTTCTCTCGTTCGCAGCTGTGACTTGTAGATTCTAGTTTACAGGTTTGAGAAAATATTTTACGACTTTTGTAGGTTTGTAAAAAACAGTTATACTTGAGTATATTAGTATTTTTCGGTTTTCGTAGCAGTAGCTGCTCCATTTGAGAGTAGTTGTCTAAGGGGCGCACAGCAGAAGACAAATCTCACAGTCGTTGGGCCCCCACTTTTTCATAAATTGTTAATATATTTTGAATACCCTTTGTTCAATTTTTACTCGGATTGAATTATCCGGGATTCGAACCCTCGGGAATTTGGTTTGTAAGCAGCTTCTTACCAGCGAGCCATGACTGCGCGTGTAAGAGTGAACGGAGTAGCTCCTTATATTAGAGACGCGCGCTCAATCCTCACCCCGGTTTTCTCCCGAATTTACCACGGATTTACTCCGGATGCGCTGCGGACCTACCACGGAGTCACTACTACTACGGATATACCACCGATCTTACCAGGGGACCAGATTTCTATGGTACAAGAAATATAAAAGAGGTTCATTAAACGGATTTTCTGAGAAAAAGGCCAAGCTCGTTTTTTTGACATATCCCGAAAAATGAGCTAGCTCTTAGTGAAATCTATTCATATAGGACCCGGCAAACTAAAAGATTTCGGAAAAGGCCATTTATTCTCCGCTTTTGGTATTTTTGTCGAGTTTCCAGGGTGAAGTCAGCAAACTTTTTTATTTGAGCTAAAATTGACGTAACTTTCGAATGAATTAGTTGGTTGTTATTTCTTGTACAGTCGCTAGAGCAATGATTCATTCCAAAATCCTTGAAATCGCTAGGGGAAAATTCCCGGGCTAGACTTGAAATCAGGAAAATTTCCATTGCAAGAAGATCGACTGTCCGAGAAATTGCCACGGCAAAAAGTTCGAGTTTGGCGCGACCGGACTGAACTGTCCGGTATATGAGAACGATAATAATCGTATATTGAGTTTATATATTTTCAACGTTTACATAATTGTTTCATCTACGCATCTCGCAGTTACTCAGGTCTACTTACTCTATTTCGATCTGAAGTCTACATTGTGAAAATGTTGATTTGAATAGTTGTTAATTTTAATCTTTCATTCAGTACTAAGTTTAGGTTTTCTTTTAAAAAGGTGCTATTTAAGTTTTAATTCTTATTTCATGATTTGAATAGATCTTGTAAGCTGAACCGTGTGCCATGTATGCGTCATGAACCAATGAGTCAAATCAATCGATGGCGCATTGAACCTGTCTCGCGTCGGCGCTCTCTCGCATTCGCACACTCTCTCATTGTGGCATGTGCCTATTGGCTCCGCCCACTCGCGCATGGCAGACAGTATCAGACAGCCGAGCTTCCCCCATATCCGACCGTGAGATTCACGCGTTGGACCGGGTGAAAGCTAATGTTGCCAGTCCTTTCAATACGAGTGGACACAAATACAATTAGTTTCATAGATAATAGGTGTTTTAATGGGAATACGCAACGGAATGAAGTATTTATGTAAAAGAAACCATTCAAAGACGATAGACAAACAAAAAAAGAATATCAGCGTGGTTAGAAGACATGAGCAACAGTCTATTTTAGAAAGGTAGCAATATAAAAAGGGTTTAAGTGAGCTCTAGAGATGCAAAATTAGTTTTTGGAGTTTTTCTCGTTATTGTAGTTTCATTTTCTGCCAAGGCAATTTCATCGAGTGGGAAATTTTTGCCCTGCAACATTTTTCGATAAACACCTGTGTTCTTAGATGTTCGTCGGCTATCTTGCCGGGGCAACAGTTCTGACTTCGTGGGTTCAACCTCCGCACTTTTTGCTGTTTTTTGATACATTTGGGACGCAATCAACGTTTTCAGTTGAAAGTTCGAAAACCTCGAAATTTCTGAGGCTTTCGTTCAATTTTCACCTTTTCTCTGAGCGATACCACCCTCCGGTTCAATCTTCGACAAAAAAGACCAAAAGCGGAGAATAAATGGCCTTTTCCGAAATCTTTTAGTTTGCCAGGTCTTATATGTTTTATCATCGGTGCAACTTGAGGTATCATATTGTGCAACTTAAACCAAGCGAGATCAGTTTTTTTTTTCCCGTTTACTGAACCTCTATTACGCTTCTTGTGTAAATGTAGTACACAAAACTAGTTTTCACTTTCTCAACATTCGTTTTTATACCAATTGAACTATTTCTCAAGTTATGGAGGAAATGTGGTTTGAATAATGTTCAGCCAAGTAAAGACAATGGAAGTTAATTTTTCAATTATGACAGAAAAATATGTATCCCCTAACTTTCTCTTCGTTTTTCAGTGGCCGTATGCGCTCTGCGTGAGTTGTCTTTGGTTTGGCCATTGCGGACTCGTTTTTTCCTCTTAATTAACAAAAATCTTCAAACATATTTTTTTTTCAATAACTAAACGGAGAGAACGTTAGAGAATCACGAATTGAACATTGTGTGAAAATTTCAGCCAAATCGGATTATTTTCGCCTGAGTTATGGTTTCGTGTCGTTGTTGAAAAGTTCCGCCGTAATTCGTCCCTCGTCCCTCCTCCCTCGTCCCTCCTCCCTCCTCCCTCCTCCCTCACGGAATTCTGTCCGCATCGTAGTGGAAAAACTACTGAACCAATTTGGCTGAAGTTTGGAACATCTATTATATGGCATAAGTTAGCTCGTCGCGCCAAGTATGAAATGTATATGTAATCTCTGGCGCCGAGCGCGGGCGCCAATAGGCGCCAAAAACGACTATTGGAAAAACTATCCAACCGATTTAGCTGAAATTTGAAACATGAGTTCTAATGCAAAATGTAGCCCGTAGCGCCAAATATGAGATGTATAGCTTTTCATTGGCGCCGGGCGCGGGCGCCAATAGGCGCCAAAAACCACTATTGGAAAAACTACCGAACCGATTTAGTTGAAATTTGAAACATGAGTTATAATGCAAAAGTTAGCCCGTCGCGCCAAATATGAGATGAATACATCATCATTGGCGCCAGGCGCTGGCGCCAATAGGCGCCAAAAACGGCAAAACACTATTTATCATCAACTAAAATTTTGAACACTAATATAAATTGAATAATTTGGTGGAAAGTGTGAAAGTCTTTTTCCAAAACTGAAATTTTTCTTCTGGCGCTCGAGTCAGGCGCCAGATGGCGCCAAAACCCAAACTCACGACAGCGTCAATGGAGTCGTCTGAAATTCGGTACACTAAATAACTATCACATGGCAAGTAAGATGCTCAATCTGAAAATCAAAAAAAGTTCTGTTGGCACTGTGCGCTGGCGCCAATTGGCGCCAAAGTTGTAAAAATATCAGTTATCGTCAATCAAACTGTTTCAAGTTAACAGATATTGAATATTCCAATGTGAAACAAAGATCCACAAATTCAAAATCGAATTTTATCGTCTGGCTCGGAACAGACGCCAAATGGCGCCAAAACAAAAACACACGAAACTGACAATTGTATAGTTTGAATATTGCCCCAATCAGTAATTGACACATGTAGTATGTACTGGTAGCTCAAAAACCTAGAAAATTTCGTTTCGTTCTGGCGCCAACCGCGTGTGTCAATTGACGCAGGAATGAAAAAAAGTTTCAACGAAGGTTTTTGATGTGGTATTGGAAATAATGGCTATATTGTAAGTGAGTTGGTGTCTCTAATTGTAGATTTGTCAATGGCGCCAATCCCATCGCTTATCGCCGCTAAAAGCGGTGTACATGTCCATCGGAACGTTTAGCGTTTTTGTTCAGTTGTTGATAGTCACAGAGCCAGTAACCTGCGTTATATTACAACATCAGCAATTTTATGGTCTGCATTCGGCTTCGTGCACACACAAAACTGAGATTTCCATAATAATATAATGAGTTCACAAGATCCACTCAGTGAATAGGCAACATATGAAGTTGTAGGAGTACAACTAGCAAAAAAAGGACAATTAGTAAAAAGTGGGGGAACCAACAAATGTGTGAGTTGGGTTTGGTTCGACCTCGATATCAGCAAAAAGTGAACGATACGAATTGCTGTGATACTGTAGCAGAAGTATTCTGCAAAAATAGAACAATACAAATGTTGCATAATGGTTCACAACGCACGCATGTCGTCAAAGCACACATGAAATACCCTTCGGCAATTTCTGAAATATCATGCGGGCTTCGTGAACCATTGTGCAACATTTGTATTGTTCTATTTTTGCAGAATACTTCTGCTACAGTATCACAGCAATTCGTATCGTTCACTTTTTGCTGATATCGAGGTCGAACCAAACCCAACTCACACATTTGTTGGTTCCCCCACTTTTTACTAATATAATTATGTGTTTGCTGTAAATCTTGTATAAATCATTAAATTTTAAGAAAAACTAGGAGATTGAAACTATTATACAATACCGCATTTCTCGTATAAACAAGCTCCACTAACTCTTGATCTCGGGCCACTTGAGTAATTTATTTTCAAAAAATTCCAAGAGAGAAGTGCAGATTCTCAGATTGCCTACTACAAACATTGGTTACTTTGACATTCCGAGCAATTACCGATCCATATTTCAAACAGGATGCCCTCATCAGTAGATAACCTGTTATAGTTACACTAGTAGCATTATAATCTTCATTCTAGATATACTCTCCTGGTTATCCAGCAAACTACTTGTTTGGAGTAGAATGTGAGTACGTGTTCACAGCGCCACCCGGTTTCGTTGTGTTCTTCAATTTGGATGATGACTTATTTGATGACGCTAGCAACATCAGTCTGTACAACAGTGTCACAGATACGGTACCGTTTCTTAATAGGTAAGTTTTATCCTGTCAGCTAAGTTCACTCAACGCTCGAGGTTTAACGATGCAATTGCACAAGCACAGTACGGTTTATTGGATGAACACAAATCTGAGCCAAACCACAAGTTCGAACAACGGTGCAATTTACAAAAAAAAAGTTGAATAAGAGAAAATTAGCTTTGCAGTTTCCATCGTCAGTAATTCGAAACGGGGAGTGAAAATTTTTAATTATTTTTGTTTTCTTCTTAGAAAAAAAACTTAATGTTTTCGAAAATTACAGCGAATATACATTAGGTAAAACTTTGTCTGAATAAGATTGACGCGGAGAATATTTACAGATTGACATAATTTTTATTCAAGATTTTGGTATTCTAATGAAGATAGTAACCATTAAAAACACTGCTTCGAAAAAACCCAAAGTTGCAATATTTTGATTTGAAGATTATTCTGTCGTTTCGAACTATATTCCGTTTTGAAGAACGGTTGAATTTTTCTGGTCGCGGCGCCACACAACATTTGTCGGGAGCAATTCTCGCGAAGCGATTGTTAGAATAACCGTACATCACTAACCTTGCAGTCAATACCAATTTGCACATTAATATAGTTTTATGCTCCTCACTCTTCTTCTCTATCAAAGTTCAGAAAGTCGGTAAACAATTTCTGAGTAAATGGCATGAAAAAAACTTTTGGAATTCCGAAATGCTGTGATCAAAATCTGATCTGCATTCCTACACAGCGCTTTGTTCTGCGCGTCATATTGAAAGGACCTTTTCTCTTTAATTTGGAGGTTTGACCTGATTAGTCGATACTGACCACATTAAAAAACCAAAATCATTCATATAGGTGTCACCTTTCTGTCTTGCTCCGTGTTCTCAAATATACAGTGTGACCACGCGCACGTACATACACTGCCGAGTTCACCTGCGTACGAAATTCTCGAAATGTCCATGAAATTAGAAAACCGAATGCAAAACATGGCAAAAATTATCAATATGAAATCTGAGAAGGACAATTTGTGAATATTATGAAAACTACGAAGCAGTGATAGATTAAGGATTGCTGCATTACAGTTACCCGAATCCTGTTCGGATCTATTGGCTCCGTAATAATGTGGTTTTATTAACTTTTTGTACTCGGGGTATGAAATCTTATCTCGAAACAGAACAAACTACTTGTTTCGTTTTTCAAAAATTACCCACATTGTACATTTTAGAGGTACAGTCCCTTCAAGTTCCAGCTACTCTCAATACCCAACAACCATTTGATTGTATTCAGAGTGGTATATGGGGACGCCTTCTCATGGACACTCTACGCTTCAACCACGTCGACGATGAAAGTGAAATTCACGAGTGGAAGCTCGAACATTACATTTTGGAGCGCATACTTGCACTCAGTTGACAGTAAGCCTTCAAGTCTACAAAATTGTGAAAGCTCATGCCATTTTGAAATGTAAAAATTTTGTTTTCAAATTGCTCTTGACAGAATTCAGTTCTGTTTGCTGCTTCCTACTTAAAACTTCATCCATCAGAGAAAAACTTTGATGTTTACGCATCAACTGTAAAGCCCGACTGAAACGCAATAGAAGAACTTATGTGCACACAATATCCATAGAAGTAATGCACTTTTTAGCTGCAACATTCGACATGTTTTATCTTGTTAGAAACCTAACAGAGCTGTTTCAGTTCGCTCATCAGGATGTAACCAGGGCATCCTCAAAACTCCCGGAGTGGTCAGTACATTGTTACGTTCGAAAACGGTCTCATACATGCTAGAATATGTTCAGTGTTCTGTTTTCAGATAACTAGTCCCTATGGAGATCCCTATCATACCTATTACCCTTCTCACTACAATTGTTCATATCAACTGAAAGCTCCTTCGAACCAGAGGTGAAAGTCGAAAATCGTTTTCGTTTCGGTTTTACTTCAGAGATAGTGGCACTCGGATTCACACGGATTCGTTGTCAGTGGTCTGTTTGCAAAAGAGGCTGTGGACGGAAAGCCGCCTGGAAGATCAACAGTCATGAATTTGTTTTCAAAAAATTGAGAGCAAAACTTTTTTTCCGTAAAATAGGAACGTATAATTTTTGACGTTTTTATTTCAAACAGAAGGTTGAAGTAATTACTGAATGATTCAATTTGAGCGTTGTTTCAACGAATTTTTCAAAAGCACACAACATTTTAACTTACTTAGTGAGGGATTAGAGTATTGTTGGTTTCATTCGCACTGACTCACTGGCATCGTGTCAAAATTTTCGTATGATTATTTCACAGAAAACTACAAGTATTCTGAATGTTGCAATGTTTTGTTTTCAAGTTTTTATGAAAATGAACAATCGAAAACATATATCTGATTCCATTTAAAACCCTTTAGTGGTAAAAAATGGCCCAAAAGATTCATTGGCACGCTGCCGAGACTCAGTGAGAATGACTTCTACTATAGAACCATTGGAAGCAATCACAGGGTAAACGCTTTTTTACTTCCACCATTCTGAGATAAACCTATGCAAAAGATTGTCTCTCATTTGAGGCAAAATCATTTGGAGTAACATATTTTATTGAGAACATACTTCATAACTATTTCAGTCTCAGTGTGAGCTTGTTTTATCGATTAAAAAACTGAATTATTTATTACTTGTAGAGTTTCACTCACGTTCACTGAATTTTCCATAGTGGACTACTACGGTACATATGACTATGTCGTCGTCTTTGATGGTCCAGATTCAAAATCGCCTCTGCTTGGAAAGTGAGTTGTAGAATGAATTGAATGTACTTTCTTAGTTACTCACTCATTTTGTTCATAAACTTGAGTGTACTTTTTTTCCAATCTTTTTGCCATGAAAACTGATTTTCGACTCGGGGCCTGACGAGTCGCCGGCGAGGTCGCCAGCGATGTCGCCGGAAGCGGTTGATGGCGAGTCGCCGCTTTTCTGGTCGCCGGCGAGTTGCCAGTTACCTTATTCGATTCTTTCGCGTTTTAGCAATGATATTTCTGTGACAGAAAATATTTTTCAAAAGTAAATTAGCGCGTTAACGAGCCGAAAACCATATTTACGTCATTTAACAATTATAGTTTCAATTAAACATCCATTTGTCACTCTCCGGAATCGAACCCACAACTTTCGGCGTACTGCTTCACACACTTCTTCACAGAATCCCTATTGAAGACGCACAAATCGCATTTTTCACTCTCGCACATGTTTATACTTCACAACAAACTGGAATAAAAATCTAGGTTTTATCAGAGGTTTCCAAGTTCGGCGACTCGCCGGCGATATGAGGAACACATCGAAATAAGTGTCGACTCGCCGGCGAAAAGCTCTGTTTATTATTAACGGTTCGTATGAGTTATTCAAGAAAAAGTCGTCCATCGGTATCATTTTTGTCATAACCGTTGGAGTTTACCCACAAAATGCACTCAAATTTTTTTTTGGGTGTTCTCGATGGAAAAATATTTACGGCTCCGGCGACTTGCCGGCGACCCCAGGGACAATGCGAAGTGTTTGGCGACTCGCCGGCGACCACTTCGGAGCTTTGGTTCAAGGCGACCTCAATGTATCGCCGGCGACTTGCCGGTGGTATCACGGCGAGGCGACCCCTCTGCCCCGCCGGCGAGTCGCCGCCAAATTCCAGATAATCTAAGATAATAATTCAATTTAACCAAAGTATACCCTAGTTTGGTCTGCTCTTTCTAGAACCCTATTCAACTTTCTGATTGACTGAGCAACAAATATTAAAAATACGTAATGAAAAACTCACCGTAAAACTGATTCGATCACTAACTGACACAGGTTGCGCTCCACGCTATGCTTTGAAAAGAAAACTCTACTATGTGGCCAGAGTATCCTATCGACTCTTCCATTTCAGTTTTTCCGACTACCACAAGGAGCAAATGCCTTCCATTGTGTCCTCCACCAATCAGATGTTGGTGTCGTTCGTAACTGACGATTATCATGGTGGTGGCTACTTCAAAGCCAATTTTTCGGCCGTTTGAGAGTTTTCCTTTTCCTGGTTTTCGATTGGAATGAAGAGTTTGTGGTCTAGTTTCATTATTAGCTCGCAAAAAAATACTTGAAAGCTGCTCAGAACTGGACAAGTGCTGAGCAGATTTTATTTAACGTTTATGTATTATTCTGGAAACTCATAAATGTGTATCGCAAGAAAACGAGTTTCAAAAATCGTTGTAGAAATACACAACTTTCATTTGAGCCTAGATTCACATGAAAGAGAAATGGTAACTAATCCAATACGACAAACTTTATTCGTGCTTCACCTCCATCACTCACCAAAACTCTTGAACTGGAACTGCAATGATGTTGACTGAGTCGTGATAGGATCAGGATGATCAGGTCACAAAGGTCGCAAAATCTATGAAAAGTTTATTTTAATTTTATTTATGTGCAAAATTTATGAAACGTTATTTGGTGTTGTTGTTAAGCGTGTGAAGGTGAGTCATGTAACTCGGCAGTGAAGTACTCCGATCATTATTCGACCATTATGGAGTACTTGGATCATGCATCCAACAATGTACTTCCAAGTTGATTTTCGATAGCTGAAGTTTTCCGAGGGTTTTGTAGATCAAATTCGCACACTATTTGCGGAAAAGTTTGAAATACCGAGGATTACCAAGCTGTCGGTACAAACAAAAACCACAAAACTGATCATGTTTCTGAATTACCACCTGTGATGTGAAATTTGAAAATCGAAGTACGTTCCCATTCTATTCTCGAAAATGTGTTATGTGGTCTTCGGTATTACGTTTAACGGAAGTGGTTTTAGTATTTAACACAAACACTAAAAAATACAAATTGAACCTGAAACGTTACCAAAGCACCCTGAAAACCAGAACACTTCTTTTCCACTTGAAGAGTTTTATCTTCGTTTCGTGGTCTCTACGATTTCCGTTATTTGCAAACATTCCATGCAGAACCTTGTCATCTTGTCAACCAAAGAAATACAATACACTATTAGTCAAATGCACAGTCACGTGAAACATGTTACACACAGCAGAACTCAGGAACGTGCACTTACAAAGTGCATGATGCCGCAATATAATGCTAGCTTTACGTGACTATTGGATTTATTTCTAGTATAACAATACATCACATTCTCATCAAACAGCAGTGAAACTGGCAGTGAATCCCGCATAAGTCCAATAAGCGTTGCTGGTAAATGAGACAAACATTTGATTAGAAGAAGAAGTGAAGGGTGGAAGTCCATTAGTTTGTTTTCCAGCATACCTGGAACATACTCCGATGAAAAGTCAAGGGACTGTTAGGTCCTAATGGGGTGATTACGTCTACGGAAATCGCGGGCCCAAAAGACACCTTTTAGGCCCGTGACTTTTCACCAATGTAATGAGTTGGTCAAGTAATCCATAATTGTGAAACGAGAAAAAAAATAGAGAAAGTTGTCGATTTCTGTGTTTTTCCCACGCAAATTGGTAATGGGATATACAGACTGTATTAACTACAATTTTTATCATGAAACAAATCAATGATTTATTCTAGTCAGGGACGTGAGTTCATCACAATCTATGAAAAATCTCGGGCGAGTTGGCCGTCGAAAATCTGATACCAAGTCTTGCGGTAACAATCTCCGGAAGTACCTTCTGAGTCCTATATTAAAAAAAACGGAACTTCTTCATATTTTGACGAACGTGGGGGAATATATGCATTTATATCGAAATTCTCATAGATTTTAATGTTTTCATTCGAAATTCAGTTTCATCAACTCAAAACCGCAGTTTTGCCGCATTTAAGAGTCAAAAACTGGCGCGTGGTATTGATTCTCCGAGCCAGGCCTGAATTAATAGGCCACGTCCCCGTATGTCCCCCTTTAACTACCCCAGGTTCTGTCTGAGATGATGAAGTATTCCATCGGGCGCAGCGCGGAGCGCTGCCAGATTAGTTTTTGTTCAGAGGTCTGCAGACATACCAAAACAGTTCATTACCATTCTCTTCAAAGTACGTCGACCATTTTCCTAGATATTTGCATGAATCACTGAAGGGCAACACGTCTACAAGACACTGAGTTCACCTTTCAAGTAGAATTAATTGAGAGAAGTTAGAGGGCCGAACGTCTCGCAAAAATGGCTTCCGTGCTGAGAGGCGGCGGCGGCGGCGACATGAGTGTCAGCCTCCTCAAATCTCGGCTCAGTTTCGCTCAAAATTAACTTATTCCGAAAATTCTTACATTGTTGAAAAGCTATAAAAAAGTTGAGGTATACTTATTTTTCAGGTATGTCTGAAATTTGAATATTACGTGTGAGAGGGCCGAAAATAGTCTTGCGAAAAATCATGGATAGACCGGTTTCGTGAAAATAAGAATGAAAGAAGAGTTTAACGTGTAGTAGAAAGACGTTTTCCAATGAAGACCTCATGACAGGCGGGTACAGCTTGGTTTTCACTCCTATTCACATGTCTGAATAGAGACTTGGATAAAATATCTTTTCACGCACGGGGAACGAAGGTTCGATTCCTGCCTGGAGCACAAAAGTTGCTCTTATTTGAACCAAGTTATAACTACGCTAATCGTTCTAAACTACGGCGCCGTTAAAAACTCCAACAGAACCTCATTAAATTCCTCGTTCAGCTCATTGTTCATAAAATATCATTTTTCATTGTTCATAAAGTATCATTTTTATTAAAAGTGACCGTTACTTCGTAACTATGGAAAAAGAGTTCAATTAGTATAAAAACGGATGTAAAAAAAATTAAGATTCGTTTTGGATGAAAAGTGTGCAAGAAATATGAAAGAAATCCAATAAAAAAATTTTGAGGAAAAGGCTAATCTCGCTTTTGTTGAAAAAAAATCAGTGTAAGCTAGATCATTGTGAGTCGCAGTCAGAAGTTTTTTTTCGGTAACACAAAACTGGGTATCCATTTTTTTTTCTGAAATTTCAAACCGAGCGAGATTAGCCTTTCCCTCAAAATAATTTTATTGGATTTCTTTCATATTTCTTGCACACTCTTCATCCAAAACTAATCTTAATTCTCTTTACATCCGTTTTTTATACTATTTAGTACGCGTTTGCGTGGGTCTTAAACTGAAACGTCGTGATATATTATTCAAAAAATGATCTACTTTTATACTTCTCGGTTGTACCCCAAAAATTGTGAGGTGCGTGAACCTCTTTAAGACCCTGTCTTGTAATTTCTCATTGTGATGTTTTTGATCAACTGACTGTCCGAGAGAACGAGAATGCGAATCGGGACCATCAAAGATAGAGACGAGATCACTTCCTTCAGTAGAGAATCCATTGAAAGTGAGGGAAATCCTGCAAAATACAATAAAGTATGAAATATATTCGATTATATGTTCAATTTCGCAAAATTTAATATGTCAAAAACGGTAAAGAGCGTTGCGGCCTGCGTGGCCTCGCAAATTGGACTTGTGCTAGTTTAAGTGACTGCGCGTTCCAAAAACAATTAAGCCAATTATTTGCAATAACAAGAAGAGCATGAGATTGTAGATCAAAGAGGGTGCAGACTTTTTGTGGATATCGCTCGAATCCTGACTGGCTAGTTCACCAGAACATGTCCTTAGCAGCGCCTTATTGCGAAGTTCCATTAATGTGGTTTTGTTCATTTTAAGTTTAAAAGAAAATTCGCTTCAATAATCACCTCTTTCCGGCAGGAGCTTGCAGTTGATACGTACAATTTCTGAGTGATGGATAGTGGCCAGAATACAGATCGCTGTTGTAGTTTGGACTGGTTATCTGGAATTGTATTCTTGCAAGTGTGTACCATCTCTCGCTAACCACATGTTGTTGTTGCAGTGTATGTTGAAAAATCAATAAATCACTGATACTCGTAAAATCGCTGGTATAGTTAGGACTGGTTATCTGAAATTTTACACAAATCGTCATCTTGCTGGTGCGTATTCTTATTCTTGTACATCACATGCATCTGAATAAATCAATGAATTGATTATGCTCTTAGAACTGCCGTTATATTTCGGACTGGTATACACATATTATTGTCGCAAGTGTGTACTTGTATTTCTGTAAACCACTCGCAAGTTAATGAATCAATATTCTTTTTGAAATCGCTAACTTTGTTCGGACTAGTTCTGTGCAATTGCACCACAAATTGTATTCTTGCGAATGTGTGTCAAGTTTGTAAACAACGTGCATATTAATGAATCAATAAATCGAAAATCATCGTGAAGTGAATCAAAATACTGACCGTTCCGGGAGTCTGAAGGACGCCTTGATTGCAACCAGACGGGCGAACTGAAACAGACAAACTTATCAGGCAAATCACATCGAAGAGAGCGACTGCCACGATTAAGAAAATGATTAGTATGAAGTTATGCGAAATAAAAAAAATAGGCGAAAGAGGTTTTAATGATATGCCCTGTTCGAAAATCACATTTTGCAAATAGTTAACCATTTATATTTTTCATGTCAGTCATTTCGACCTATTGATCATTGATTAGGAATGTGTACTCACTATCGATTGAAGTATAGTTGGCACTCCATTTGTACTCGTTCGAAGTTCCACTGGCGAATTTCACTTTCATCGATGACGTTGTCGAGGCGTAGAATGTCCAGTAATAGTAATAGCCATAGTATAGTCTAGAAATGACATGGAACAGATTAAGTTAGTATTCACACATTGTATGAAGTTAAAAATCATCTCGGTAAGTTGATCTAGATATACGACTAAAATCAAGAATATCGCCCAACAATCAACGGGATCAAACTACGAAACCTTCAAATTTTTTTCACCAATCTACACTCTACAGAAATCCGTCACATATGCCAGACAATATTCCGGTTGCAAATTTTTACAGTTTGTAGAAGTAAATATACAGAAGGCACTACCGAAAGTTGGAGTAGATCCAAAAACGCCAACGCCCACAAAAACGCCAAAAAGATCCAACATTTGAGCTTGTTAGTGTAGAAGGTTTTAAGAGGATGTAACAAACTATAAATGTGGAGAACTCACTTCGGGAGAAAAGGCACAGTATCCGTGAGACTATTGTACAGACTAATGCTACTTTTCGAGTAGTCTGGGAAAACGGCATCGTCGCTGTTTAACGCAAAAAGGACCACATGTCCAGCTGGGGCCGTGATGTCGTATTCACATTTGAGGCCTCTCGAATAAAAGGCCGGATACCCGGGAGAGTATATCTGGAATTGAGTAGAATACTATTTGTTTCCTTACGATTAAACTTGACGGAACACCACAAAACACACGCCTACCAAAAAACACGCAGCACATCAGAAATCGGAAAGAACTGAATTACGTTATGCGAGCTCTGTGAAATTTTGCTTTCCAGGTAAGTGTACGTGTCGAGAACTTGTTCGGAAAAGTTGCGAAGTGAGTATACTATAAGTAAAATGAATAGTCACGTGAAGTTAGCATCCTAATGAAGCATCGTGCACTTTGTCATCGCACGTTGCAGAGTTCGGCTGTGTTGAACATTTTTCACGTGACTGTGCGTCTGGCTAACAGTATAACGCAACACTGCAATTGAAAGTGTGTTTGAGCGTGAGGGCCGTTAGGTTTATCAGGTCTTATTTCAAAAACAAATGAAGGTATTTTTAATCGAAGGAATACCGTTCCATTTCCTGTGAATTTGAATGTTGAAGAACAGGTGGGTGGTGGAGATGTTGGACTGGCGGTGGTGGGTCGGACGAAAGACGAACAAGGTTTGTTCAGTGCTGAGATGAATTGTACCGTGAGAGTGATAAATAAAACCTACACTATATCACTGTGATAATATTAGTTTTGCAATAAGTAATGAAGATCTGAGAAAGTGAGAAAAGATACTGCTTGAAATTACTTCATAATAAGGTGACAGTTGAATTATTTTGAATTAGAAACGTTTATCGGGTAAAATTCCTGTTTCTCTTTTTTTGGTAAGTTTTTTGGTAAGCAATAACAAGCCTCGTCAAATTATCACTGAAATATCTCGCCAACTTCTGCGAAAGATACGAAAACCATTGGACATACTTTTCTGTCAATCATTAGTTTTATTGATTATCAGAATGAGAACATGAAAACGTACAGCGTTTGCAGACCGATGGTAGACTGTCACTGCAGTGCGTATTGATCCATTTTCCCGGCGCAACTCCGTTGTCGACCAAATTCATTGCAACACAACTTCCGAGACTGACATCCTTGTGATCTGAGTATGAAAATCGAAAACCTTTGAATTAAGTATTTTACCCTACTTTGCCATAAAATGAAACAGAATGGAACATTTATTGAGTCACGTGTGAGTTCTAGGTTGGGTACAAAAACAGAAGGATGTAAAAGTAACCATTAGGGTAGTAGTTTCCATTACACTAGTAGTGGAATGTTCACGTGGAACGTGGAAAAACGTGTGAATATGCACTTTATCGTTGAAGTCGTTCAGAGTGTGGTTGGATTTGATCAGTATTTCCGAGTATACCTTACTGTACTTTTTTTCCTTGCACCTAACTCTATTTTTCTTAAAAATCAAATCTATACTCACCAAAGTTGCTATAGTTTTGTAGTGGAGAAATTGAACCATCGGTCCATTGATAGTCTTTATCACTTGTGTATTCCAATCCATTACGAACTCGATTCTCTCCAATTGGAAGAGACAAACTCAGAATGAAGTCATTCTCCTGCAATATAAATACATCAAAGACAGGAACCAAATATCGTGCCTTGCGCTCCACAGTTAATTCATTCGCTTCAATGCAAATGCGCTCTAGTTACGGAATTTCCGAGTCTCCGCTAATGATTTGTGATTACTTGATGTGCAAAATACCAATACGTTGGTTTTCGTAGCGCATTCGCCTTGGAGCGACGGAATTAACCGTGGAGCGCGGGCACGAGGTTCGGTTCCTTTAAGACCACCTTTAAACTTCTTCTGAGAGAGGTTGAAACTCAAAGTGGAGTGAATTTGAATAGATAAATCAGTTGGTTAGGTACCATACCTTTCTCTTGGTCTACTACTACTGTTTGTACAAAGTCCAGAGAAACATTTTCGGGTAAAACGAAAGCATACTCTACGTTTTGTCGTTTTTGCTTGAGAAGTCCATTCAACAAAATCAAATACAACAGTGTCAATTCATCATTCAATCGTTTGGGTAGCAGTCTTTCACTTTTTTGGTCACATTTTGGACTTTTTTTTGACACAATCCAGAAAACTGCACCTGTTGAGAGTGAATAGATGTGAGATATCCGCACTCCAATTCACAATTTGATTCTCCTTGATTTTCTTTTGTTGGAGACAAGGTCTTGTAGCAGAAATCGTGGAATTCTTGATAGGAAGAACCACATTTCGGACCTGAAAGTTCACTTACGTTCGAACTGTCTGAACAAATAACTAAAATTCTTGAGAATGTGGAAGCTTGCTTAATTTCAGTTCAAATTTTAGTTGAATCACGAAAACATACAACCCAATTCTAGAGAAAAATCGCAAAGTGTAGAAAGTAAATAAAGATAACTGAGTTCAATTAAATTGAGAAGACACTATCAACGAATCAACAGACTGTCCCTATAAGGAAATCTATTCATTCAAATACGACATTTACCTCACCATCAGAGGTTGAATCATATAATGAATGTTTTGAAAAAGGCACTAACACAGCACGAAATAAACGGAATACAACCGTAAATCGGATCTAAATTATGATTTTCACTTACTCTGTGTGGATATTTGACATCCGAATCCGAGGCTCTGCTCCTGGCACTTTCCGCTGACCCATTTTCCATTTTGAAGACCAGAAGCAGAGAGAAAAACACAATTACCGACATCGGGATTGGGGTGGCCTTAACCACAACAACAGTGAGAGTACTGAAGCAACGATAGTTAGTTAATTGAATTTCTCCATCCATATATGTCCAAAACAACTGATTGAGGAAATGTTTCAATCATAGAGAGCATGTCAAATTTATAAAATGTCCGGCTCATGTGAGACCCGAACCGGGCCTATAAGTTCGTTTTTTGAATTGAAAGTTTGGAAGAAATCTGCATTTTGGTAATTTGCGCCATGTCATCGTCAACCCTGAACTATGCGCAAAAAGTTCGTTGTAGTAGTGCACTCTTTATTTTTTTTTCATGATTGTGGACAGTGAACAAGGATACTACTGCATAATAAGTTATTGTACACCACCACGAAGGAGTTGAATTGACTATATTTGGAAATGTATAATGTGTCACTGCATAACGGTCTAAACTTCGAAAATGGTGAAGGAGAAGTTTTGACTACAACTAAAAGATTACGATCCAAGCGTACCTGGATGAAAATCGGTAAACGAGCTAGACGTAACACTGTCTCCATTAGAATATGTACAAGAAGTGGTCGTCTTTCCCAAACACGTCATTCCCAACCAGAGATTCGCGTTCAACGAATGCGCCTCATTTTGAATTACCGCGTTCATCTAAATAGTTCGAAAGAGATGTATCAATTGTCAGAAAACTATAAACATTCTTATATCATTGTTCTGTTCGATTAGAGTCTAAGTAAAGTGAACTACAAATCCCGATGTGGCTCCCAACCAAAGGTTGGCATTCAGATAATTTACTTCCGTTTGGATTTGCATGTTCACGTTAAAAATCAGGTAATTAACGGTCTGCAACTCATTTCAAATAAATATTCGACAATGTTTTCAACTATCCTATGCAAAATGATATATTTGCATTACGATCACCACAGTACAAAAAACAATCAGTTGAACTCAATTTGGTTATTTGAACAACTAGTGATGAAAGTTAATTTTGTTCAATTTTGAAATTAGACCAACCACTTACAAATGCATTCAGTGGTAGCACCAACGTTCCTCCCTCTCGTTCACAAAAGGCCTCAGCATCTCGCTGGGGACTTGGCGTTGTGAAAGTCTGAACCAAACAATTATTGTGGGCTTCTCGTTTTTATCTAGATGAAATTTATTCGCTTTCCATTCATTTCTTTGAATATAACATACGCATGTGAACATATCAATCAACGAAATCAGATTTTCAACAAGTACTGCTTTCAGTGTACAAAGTTAGTACAAAATTTCATGACCTGGAGAACTTTTTCAAAACTTTTCCAACGTCGAGAAAAGGTAGACTGTCATTTTCCAGGACAAAGAAAAATTTAGGTTGCTTCTAAGAAACTGCTGCTGATCACAATCTGGTCACAAAAGTGACAGATGATTATTCGACCTTCGTTTATGAAGTTGCGCCTACATGCACATCTTAGCACATTTGATAACAACTCTTAACTGAACATCCTAAAATGTTTCTCTACATTGATTAGTGTTCCTAAAAGTTGAGGTAGATGCTTTTTTTTTATCAAACTGTTGATTTTGTCTGCCTCTTTTCCAGCTAACCGTAAATTTATACAATAGAATGCAATCGATGTTGTCTTCTATTTAACACGTGACTTTCCACGTGACATTAGGAAGAGTTTTAATATGTTCTAATCTAGTCTAAAACTTCATATAGTCTACTCTAAACTTTGATGGTGTTAGCGACGTGTTGATCCACTTACTTTGTAACAGTCACCATTTCCCAGTGTTTTGTATCCATTTGGACATGTACAGCTCACTGAAAACAAACTTAACGCTTTAAAAAAGGTAGATTCAAAGACCGAACCGAACATTTAGTTCTGATTCTCTCCTAGAGCTGGAACAACGGTGGTTAATATCAAAAATGACACTCACATGAAGTCTGCACTACCGTCCTGGGTAGAAATTAGCATATTGCGTCAAACTCATCGCGCGGGCCTCAAAAGAATGTATTCTTTACTTCAAAGTAATAGAATTGAACTACTAACATTTTTGATCCAAAAACATAACAGGGTAAAACTACAAACCGATCGGTCTAGCGCAATGTATACCGTATTATTTTGTTTTGGTATGGCCGAACCCTATGAATCTTACCAGAATAGACCAAATATAGTAAGACCGCGAGGCGTTGCATTGTCAGAGCACAACAGATAGTGTTATCTATTTGTGTCGACACCTTCATAAGACTGTGAAATCCTTTGGAGCGCCGCTAATCGATCATAAAATTCACATCGACGAATTCATATTTTCAGCGTGATAAAGAAGAAAAAGATAAATAATGTTGCCCTACTCTTGTAAATAAATTACAGTAGAATTGCAGATTATGCCAGTGCAACCATCAGGCTTGGTTATTAGCAATACGGTTGGGAGACTTCAAAAACCCCGCGGATGGAGCACAATAGGGTGAATTCTAAATGTAACCGGGTTTTTTGGTAACCTAACTGGTTTTTGGTGACCTTTTTTCCGGTTACTTCGATAGGTAACCGGACGGTGACCGAAAATGAAAAACCGGTTACTTGTTATCCAACGCAAATGTGGTTTATTATCGTTGGTTTATACGGTGACCGGATTTCAGTTTTATGTAACCTACCGGTTACCTGTGAGGTAACCTCAAAAAAAGGTTACCAAAAAGCGGTTCGGTTACCTAAAAAGCCGGCCAATTGTAGATTTGGCCGCAAAATAACGAAGTTATTCATTACCTCAGAAAAAGTCATGCCCAGCACATCCTTTTTACAACTGTGATTCGTTTATTTCCCAATCTGGTTTCTACTCCTAGGTTGATGAGCTCGAGGTGGTTGTCACAGATTGTTTATTAGAAATAAAAGATGTTCACACAGATTTATTTAACAAAATTACAGATGAAACTAGGTGCTTAAAACTTACCTTGGACTTGAAAGATGGTTTGCAGATTCATTTAGCAAAGATACAGTATACAGATGAAATGAATCATTTCGCACCGACTGATTACAAAAATGTATTTATAAGTTACAGATAAATTGTGTTTTAAACCATCTTGAATTCGGCGGAGAATCCCGGGGCACCAAACATGTCAGCCGTTACGAAAATGACGGAGATTCGATTGGAAGTGGAAGTGGCAGTTATCTGTTTTCCACTGGGAAAATCACTCGGCGTATACCTGAGATTATTATTCATTCAACAGTTGTTTTGGGTAGTAGATAAGTTCAGTATTGTTCAAGTCGAACTCGAAAACTCGAAATTTGTTCAAAAAAGGGTTGTTCAAGTCGAACTCGAAAACCTGGATATTCCGGAATCTCGATTTTTCGCCAAACTCGAGAACTCGAAATTTCGAACTCGATTAACAACCGTATACATCATTTATATCATTTATACATCATTTGAATGCTGAAACCTACCATATCGAAAAATCAGTTTCTATATTGTTTCGGAATAACCTAAAACTGGTATTTGACTTTTGTGCTCTGGTGTGTTATAATAACGAAACGAGAGGAAACTCTGCCCCGCAGAGTTTTCTCTGACCGGAAAAGTGTCATTAACAGTTTGATATAAAATGTTCTCATATCTACATGTCAACTGGGAAACATTCAGTCCATCATTCGTGAATTCTGTGAATATACGGTTAACTTTATGTGGATCAAAAAGTTGAGTGAATGAAACGAAGAATTATGGTCAACCTAACCTCGCGAGAAGAGGAGAGTTCGAGTCTGGTCCAGCGTAGACAGCGACATAATCATTACCGTTGTAGAGGCCGTAAAAACCGAACGAAAGTATAAACTCTACAACATTTAGTAAAATCGGTATAATTTCGATTAGAACTGGGCTTTTCACCATATGCTGAATGAATGATGAATGAATCATATAATCGAAAATGTAAATGATTCACGAAAAATTGCAAACAACTGTCAAAAAACAACCAAAGTACTTGAATGTGTAAACATAGTATGCAAGACTCCGAGCCGTCATAGAGTGTTTTGTATTGAATAGCAGAGTAAATATGGATATTTTGATGTTTTGATATTTGGTATTTTGTCTGGACTCATTATTTTAGTCATCAAAGAGGAATACATAGAGATTATGAAAGTGTTGTCACTTTATACTGACCGTTGTTAGGAGGAAAACAATTTTTTAAGCTGTTTCCTCGGCATCCAAATCCTTGTTCCGTCTCTCATTTTCCACTCATCCAATGGCCAGATTCGGAGCCAGAAGTGGACAGAAATACACAATTTCCCTCATTTGTTTTTTTTCGATTATCTGTGAGTTAGATGCATAATACCATCGGAATTCGATGTTCTTACATTTATATGTTGTAATGAATTCACAATTTGCATTCTAACGGATTCGCCATCTAACGCATGCACTCGTTGTTGTTGAAATTTGGACCACATGTTTGAAAAGATTTGTTTAAATAGTTGAGAAAACGGTCCGTTTTGCAACTCACATTTTGGAAAACTCTGTGTCCGCCTTGGTTGTTATCAGTTTATGAATGTCATATAATTTCTTGGGGTTATTTGATGCCCGGATAGCGGTCATTCGAAAGAACGTTTTATTGGCCTTTGAAGATGTTAGGCAACACTGTTGAAACCTTGTGTTCTGTCTCAATGATCATGTTATGCTAGAAGATCCTGGTACCTTCATCCTATCCTGTGTCTCTTTGTTTAGTGCACTATTTCGCGCCACTCGTCTCCCGGCGGAAGGTATAAGCAGAGAAATAGCGTATGTTCGACGAGACGCAGGATAGAATTAAGGATGAAGGTGCCGGGTTCTTCTAGCATACGTACTCAGTATCTACGGAAACCTATAAACACCTAGAACTGGAACAACTGGTCCAACATTATTTATCTTGCTTTGGGTGGAATTTTATCATTCTTAGAATGAGAATTCGTTGATGTGAACTTCAAAGCCGATTAGCGGGGCTTCAAAGGATTTTACAGTCTTTGAAAGGTTTCGACGAGAAGAGATAAGACTATCTCTTGTGTTAGGACAATGCGACGTCTCGCGGTCTTACTATACTTGGTCTATTCTGGTAAGAATCATAGGGTTTGGTCATACCAAAACGAAATAGTACGGTAAAAATGTAGGTGAATTATATGTAGTAAATTATATGTATGATGTATTGTTATCAAGGTATGTTATCAAATTATATCTGCTCCAGACCGCAGTTTTTTTATGTAGCGATTATGTGGTTATTGAAGCAAAATGCGTGAAAAAAGTGTATAAAGTTTTGACTAAAAGTCGTGTACTATTAGTTTTTTTTAGTTCTTACACTTTAAAGTACAAAATACATTCTTCAAAGCAAACAATATGTTTCCAGTGTACTGTACGTGTCCAAATGGATACAAACAACTGGGAAATGGTGACTGTTACAAAGTAAGTGGATCAATACTTTGCCATCACTACAGTTTTCACGGTTAGCCAAACCATATCGACTCCGCCCTTTAACATATACTACTGTAGGAGTATTAGTAGAAATAACCGGAACTATATAAAGAGGCGGACACTTGGACAGATTGATTGAGAAAAACTAGCTTCCAGGAATACTACTCAACGTAGAGGAACATTCTAGGAAGTTTAGTTCAGAGTTGTATTGAAATGTACCAATATGTGGATGTAAACGCAAATTCATGCACCAAATTAAATACTTACAGCGGTCGGATAATCATCTGTCACTATTGTGACCAGACTGTGACCAGCTAGCAGTTTCTCTTTGAAATTAGATTCCTCAGTTCAGAATTTAGATTCCAAATTTAGAGAATTTAGATTCGTGAAAAAAAAGAAACTTTATCTTGTTTCGACTCAAGAAAGGTTTCGTTCTTCAGATCATGAAGATTCAGACATGGCTCATAGCATTACAGGTTGAAAATGAATCTCGTCATTTTGATCCGGGGTCGTAACGATTCTTGATACGTCTTTTACGACTCTTATCAGGCATTTTCTGATAACTGCAACATTCGAAAGTCCTAGCGACACAAATATTTTTTGTTGAGTTAAAAAAATGAACGTCAGTTTAGACTTTCGCAACCCCAAGTCCTCAACGAGATGCTGAGGCTTTTTGTGAACGAGAAGGAGGAACATTGGTGCAACCAATAAATGCATTTGTAAGTTGTTGATCTATACAAAAATAATTTTTATCACCAATTGTTCGAATAACCAAATTGTAGAGCGTTGTTTTCGTGTTTTTATTAACGGTCTCGGTTGCTGCTGACACTTTTTACGCGTTGCAAACAGATCATGGCTGAAAAACGAATATACTGATAATTTGAAATGAGCAAAATGATAGTTTACTAGAGTTTTTACGAAAACATGCGAGTCCGAAATGAAGTAACTATGTGAAACCTTGTATTCCATACTGCTATTTTGCAGAACTTATTTTCACCCCATCAAACAGAATAATGTTAACATACTGTTAGTCAGTTACATAGTCACGTGAAACATGTTAAACACAGCAGAACTCAAACACGTGTAATGAACGACAAAGTGCACGCTTCAGTAGAATGCTAACTTTACGTGACCAATCAAGTTACTTCTAGCATATATTACCTCATTGTTTCTCTACTATCTAGATGAACGCGGTAATTCAAAATGAGGCACATTCGTTGAACGCGAACCTTTGGCTGGGAATGACATGTTCGGGAGACACGACAACTTCGTGTACATATTCTAATGGGGACAGTGTAACGTCTACTTCCTTCACGAATTTTCATCCGGGTAATGTTATAAATTTCACCGTTTAGTTTTAGTCAAAACTTCTATGAATATGTATCAGAAACATTAGCGTCATCATTCTATGATTGGCCAGCTAGAAATGCAACAGAGCGTGAAAATCCAATGGACGCAGAAAGGTTGAACGAGTCTGCGTCTCTCTCATGTGCACACTCTCTCGTTCAACTCGCTACAACTGGTCAATTGACTGAAAATCGTCTCAGGAAAGAAGCTATTTTTCCATTATGTGATGTAAGAGGACTCAAAACAGTTTGCAAAGATTCATGATGAAGAAGTAGTTCAATTTGTTCCTACGTGGTTGCTCACAGTAATCACGTGTAAAAAAGAATTAAATACTGCATTTTGTTCATTTGTGTAACACTGATTGATTATACGTAGTTCAGGCCACCCCAATCCTGATGTCGGTAACTGTGTTTTCCTCTCTATTTCTGGCCCTCAACATGGTAAATGGGTCAGTGGAAAGTGCCAGGAGAGTATCGGATTCGGTTGTCAACTTTCAACAACCGGTGAGTAGAAGCTGCATTTTCAGATCTGATGCAAAATTTGAGATTTTATACACTAAACTATACAGCACTAAATTGTAAGCCAATACTCGTGTTTGAATGAAAAATATCCATTTAGAGAGCAGCCTGTCAATTTTAATTATTACCTTCTCTCTTCTTTGATGATGTCCATTTGAACCCACTCATTAATATAAATTCTCTACAGATTACGATATTCATCGAACTGCGATTTTTTGACGGTTCAAACGTAACTTTCAGTACCGAAGTGTGGTTCTTCTTATCAAGAACTCGACGATTTCTGCTACAAGACCTTGTCTTCCACAACAGAAAAAGAAGGAGAATCATTTTGTGAAGTGGAGTGCGGGCATCTCGCATCCATTCACTCTCAACAGGTGCAGTTCTTAGTGTGCAGTAAATAGATACCTGAAAGTTCAAAATACGACAGTATATTATTATTTTGTATTTTTTTGTAACAGAACTTCACTTAGTACGTAGTTTGGGATATATTGAGATAACTGAAAGATTATAACGGAATTGAGCTTGAAACCAAAACGCTGACCTTGACCAACTATAACACAGTGTAAAACACTACTTGCTTTGATTAAATTTCTCGAACAAACATCAACACCACATGCAATACAGTCGTCGTAAACGGTAAGGCGGGAAGGGGGGGGGGTACTGTATATCTTACTTTCCGCTGTCTACGAAAACATGCATTTTGTTTCAAAGCTATCCTGATATGTGCTCTGATAGCACAGTGGCTTGCTCCCTGCTACCAAGCATTTGCTCTGGTTCAATTCCGGCAAGAGACAGAAATTCTGAAATTTGGCACTAACTATATGATTTTGGTTTAACCGAGTATGTATTTATATTGCAGGAGAATGACTTCATTCTGAGTTTGTCTCTTCCGATTGGAGAGAATCAAATTCGTATTAATAATAATAATAATGAGTTTATCAATGCACTGTATAACAATCAAGTGAGAGACGAATCGATAACTTATGAATTGATGTTTAAGGCTAGTAAAACACAGAGAGCAATACATAGAAATGCATAAATTTGAAGAAAAACTGATTTAGAAATGAACACATAGGTCTATTTGAAATGAGCACATAGGCATGATATGTCTATTTACGAGGTGGAAGTGGTTCCCATAATGGGTTGATGTGAAAACGAAAACCATAGCGAGCAAAGTACACATCAGATATAAATGGGGCCAGATGAGGATCACATTTATAGTAACGATAGAAAGCACTATAACGGAAACGTGTTTCATCTCTACACATCAAATGCAACTGAGAAACGGCCTTCTGAACTTTCTGGAGAGAAGGCCAATTAAGAGAGGCTATTGTGAGAACAGGAGGAGTATTAATAACCGTGGAAACAGAAGATGGTGGCGGAAACACACGTTTAGGAACTGGCTCAGGAGTTTTGATTTCAATGGATTCAGGTTCACAGAGAGTTGGAATAGGAGAACATTCGTTAACTGGGGGAGGGAGAACATTTCTAGGCTGCTCAACTACCTCCATATCAGTTTGTAGGTTGGCGTCAGCATGATTTGGCGGAGTTGTAGTTTGGTCGGGGACCTCAGCTCGGGCGGCGTCTCGTTTCGATTGTCTGGCGAGGAATCCGGCCTTTCGCTGTTCCGGGGTCTCGAACTTCCGAACATGAAAGGTTGACATAGAAGCATCAGATTTCATAGCAGTAGATAATTCAATCAGACGAGGAAACCAAATACCATCTTTGATAGAAATTTTGAGTGGACGAGATAAACCATCTTGACGTGGTTTCCCCAAACGGTGAAGAATTGAGACATTAGATGGAGAGATGGACACCAAATTGAAAATTGCATTCACCTTTTTCTTTGTTGTGGAATCCTCTGGTAGACCATAAATAGTGAGACATCGGCGATCGTTGAAATGGTGTAGTTCGGATTGAATAAGGGTGGGCAGAGATTGGGTCAGACTGTCGATTTTGGAGTTGAGTGTTTTGATTTCACTCAAAATGGTGGAAAAATGGGTTCGAGATGGTACCATTTTCGGACGAGGCGAGGGCATGATAATCAATCGAGAGAGGGGTCACCGCTCACGACCAGGCAAAGGGGTGTTATGATTGGAATACACAAGTGATAAAGACTATCAATGGGTGGATGGTTCAATTTCACCACAACAAAACTACAGCAACTTCGGTGAGAATGAAATTGATTATTGACAAAAATAAAGTTAGGTGCAAGAGAAAAGCGGTACAACAAGGTAAACACTCGGAAACACTGTTCGAATGCAATCACACGTTAAACTATTCCGACGTTGAAGTGCATATTCACATTTATCATCACGTTTTCTTAGTGAATGTTATACTTCTAGTTTGAGTGAAATCGATATGTATGAAAATTGGAGAGGATGAACTATCGACAGTCGTTGAACATGATTAAATTGGGTTTCTTCCTATACAGGTTGGAAGAACGCGAATTTCGGAAGTTGTGTTGCAATGGATTTGGTCGACAACGGAGTTGCGCCGGGAAAATGGATCAATACGCACTGCAGCGTCAGTCTTCCATCCGTTTGCAAACGTCGTAAGTTTTTCATTTTCTCATCCTGATATTCAATAAAACTAATGAGGGTCGGGAAAAGTATGTTAAGTGATCCTCGGAACAGTTATACTAGAAGTCAGAGTCACGTAAATTACCAATCTAATGAGGCATCTTGCACTTGGGGTTTCCTGTTTCTGAGTTCTGCTGTTCCACGTGACGGTACAATTGACTAACATTCTAGCGAGATGTTCCAGTCAGAGTGTGATAATCAGAGGAACCGCTAGGTAATCAATATTTTCATTCAATTCGTTCGATAACTGTCAACGAATTAGAGAGAAACATATAGCAAAAAACTATAATCTCAATAGTTATATGAATGTGCTCAGTAAAAGATGTATTCAAAAATCGTTTCGACCCTGATTCGGGAGTCATCAGGGTCAAAACGATTTTTGAGTACATCTTTTACTGAGCACATTCATATAACTTTATCATCCAAAACGTCCTTGTGACACAATATATTTTGTTCAATTGAATAACCTAATATATAATCTCAATGTTTCCGACCGCACCGTAACGTGTGCATTGAACTCACCAAATTTTGAAAATTCTTTGCAAAATGTGTATATCAACGGTGGACTGTTTCAGGGACTCCACTTCTTCTTATGTTCAAAGTATTTGTTTTCATTTCAGCACTAAACAAACCTTGTTCGTCTTTCGTCCAACCCACCACCGCCACTCCAACATTTGCACCGCCCACTTGTTCTTCAACATTCAACTTCACAGGAAATGGAACGGTTTGTTCAGAAACAGATTCAATTGTAGTTCGTTGCTCATTGGTAATCAATTTGAACCTACTCCGGACAGTTGAACTCCATTTTGGTATCCCCATTTCACAGAGCACTGAGGCCGTATGCATGAAACATCCCGGGCCGGGTTGGGATGCTATCCCGAGCTATTTCCCCACCAATTCAGCCCGGGATATTACTCTAATATTACTCGCGTCATCGGGAAATTTTTTCACTGTGTCCAACGCAAAAAAGATCACATGTCCAGCTGGGGCCGTAATATCGTATTCACATTTGAGGCCCTTGGAATAGTAGGCTGGATACCCGGGAGAGTAGATCTGGAATGAAATTGATAGCACGCTCTATCTATCTCTACATATCACTTTAAATAGTTCCCAGTGATACTATGACCGGTCACATTATTGACGAGGGCCCCTGTTAGGCATATCTGAATTGTAATTGCCCGAAATGCCTGGTTGAATAAGGTTAACAATAGACAACCTAGCCGTGCAAACAAAGTTTATTCCTTTTCTAATTTCTTTATCTCATTTTCACTATGTGATTTCAACAGTATGTTTAATAACAATTGAACTTGACGGAATACCACAAAACACATGTCAGCCGAGAAAGTCAAAAAGTTTAAATGTTGAGAAACTATCAAGAATCAGAGGCCGTATGCATGAAACATCCCGGGCCGGGTTGGGATGCTATCCCGGGCTGAATTGGTGGGGAAATAGCTCGGGATAGCATCCCAACCCGGCCCGGGATGTTTCATGCATACGGCCTCTGATTCTTGATAGTTTCTCAACATTTAAACTTTTTGACTTTCTCGGCTGACATGTGTTTTGTGGTATTCCGTCAAGTTCAATTGTTATTAAACATACTGTTGAAATCACATAGTGAAAATGAGATAAAGAAATTAGAAAAGGAATAAACTTTGTTTGCACGGCTAGGTTGTCTATTGTTAACCTTATTCAACCAGGCATTTCGGGCAATTACAATTCAGATATGCCTAACAGGGGCCCTCGTCAATAATGTGACCGGTCATAGTATCACTGGGAACTATTTAAAGTGATATGTAGAGATAGATAGAGCGTGCTATCAATTTCATTCCAGATCTACTCTCCCGGGTATCCAGCCTACTATTCCAAGGGCCTCAAATGTGAATACGATATTACGGCCCCAGCTGGACATGTGATCTTTTTTGCGTTGGACACAGTGAAAAAATTTCCCGATGACGCGAGTAATATTAGTTTGTACAACAGTATTACGGATGAAGTCCCGTTTCTGCCGAGGTGAAAATGAAGTTTAATATCAATATAAATAATAATAATAATAATAATAAAGTTCATCTGCATAGAATAGTAACAGAGATCATACAAGTAGAAAATCACAATGAACATTCGGAATGTATTAGAAATTTTTACAGTTGAAGCGCTCACTCGATCACCCAAAATCTCCCCTTTAGGGCCTGATAGTACCTTGACTTTTAACATGAGATTGAACATTTCTCGAAAGCTCCGATTTTTTCGAGATGTGCGCTTTTTTCAGACTGGAAAATGGTTATCTCGACTATTCATTCTACGCCTCGAGGACGTCATCAATGAAAATGAGATTCTCCAGTGGAAGTCCGAACAAATATAAATGGAGCGCCAACTATACATCAGTCGATAGTGAGCTGTTTAAAATAACTAACAACTTAACCCAGGAAGTTCCACGCAGATTTCTCGATACGAGCCACAAATTTCAAACTTTAACCAAACAACTATGGGATCAAACTATAAACAGAGCAGAAATAACCGTATTGGCTCGCGTTGCAGACAGCGAGTTCTTTAAATTCAACATTCTCGAACCGTCCTCAATACATGAAGACCAGGGCAAATAGTATCTGACAATGACTGATGTTGTATAAGTACAAAAGAAACTCTGTGCAACTCAAAGAATCTGTTATAGACTCAACATATACCGAAGAAATACGGTGAATGTTGCCCATGCTGTGTTTGTACTTTGATCCATTGGATTCTCGATCGAAACCGTTGAATCACCTCGTCCATTAGGCTCAAACTACAAATAATTGTTAATATTCATTATTCATTTCCCTCTTCCAGTTCGCCCGTCTGGTTGTAATCAAGGCGTCCTTCAAACTCCCGGAATGGTCAGTTTGCAAGTGTTATCTTTCAATAAAAGAGCAAGACAGAACTGAATTTAACATTAGAATATTCAAATAATTGAGGAAATTATGTTTCTCTGTTCACAAACGAACCATCTATCTGATCAAAAATCCTTCTGTTTTCAGGAATGACACTTTTTCCAAACCATCTCATATGTTGGTCATGTTTTTCAATTGTATCTCACTGATTACTACTCAGACAACTCTTGCCAATTAGCGAGCCACCTTTGTAGCGGCATTGACGAGAGAGTGTGCAGGTCAGAGCGACGCAGACAGTCTCAACCTGTCTGCGGCCTCATTGACCTGCGTGCTCTCTCGCTTAAATAGCTTGCTAATTGCAGAAAATTGGCGCCAATCTTTCTGAGCAGCTAGAGTGTTATCTATGTGAGTCTAACAAAACTATACCTCTGACTTGGTAAAAGTCTGTTAACGTTGTTCATTTCATTGAAACTGTGAGATGAGAAGACGGTAAATTGCTATTCTGTTCCAGATAACCAGTCCCAACTACAACAATACCGATGTCTACCGCGGTTACTATCCATCGCAGTTCAATTGCTCGTATCAGCTGGCTGCACCGACCGGGAAAAAGTGATTTTAGTTTTCGCTCAGGGAAAGGCGAGGGTATACTGTGTATCTCACTCTGTGCTGTGCACAAACAGGAAGTTACGATTGGCAAATAGCACCAACACAGGCCTACTTGGTAGAGTGGTTAGCATCCGCGTCTCCCACACTTTTGGGCGGAGTTTGAATCCCACATGAGGCGTATATTTTAGAAATTTGTCACTACTATGTGAGGATCCCTTTCTACTTTACAGTCTGCTACAGATATACTTGGAACGCGCTCGGTTACTTACAAATTCGCGTTTGATCGAAACTGTATTGCAACAAATATAGAGATACAGTGTGCCCTGAAGAGACGTCAGACGACGAGAGAGAAAATCAATATGTATGACAGCCACGCTGTGTAAGCAATAGATTATTGTTCAACGACGCTTGCTCTGAGTATCGTGCAAAGTATATTTATTGATTGTGTGTGCTGTATGTATCACCCACAATCAGTTAGCGTACTTTCCTCTATGTATCTTTCGCAGACAAAAACGTACGAAAATACCCTAAACAAGATAAAAGAGTGGTAACAAAATTGAAATGTAAGGTTTTTCGGTTCAATTCAATCACTGTGTAGTTGTCGCAGTAACTGCCTGTAACGCAATGTACAAGTTAAAACACCAAGGTTCTCAACTGCACACATGTGCACCGTATTTTTAGAGGAATATTTGTTTCCGAACACTATAAGAACTGTGAAAACTGTAGCTCAGAAATAGATCAAAAATTGCAAATTCAAGCACGGATTTCAAACTGCTTTCAAACAAGGTAGTTATGATGTGGAGAAAACTCGACGTTTGATCAACTCATTTTTGAACAATTCAAAAAAACCTGTGCACGTTTTTCCCACTTTGCAGCATTCGTCTCATCTTCTACCAATTCCACACTTTCAACGCCGATGATGTGCTTTCAGTCTACGATGGTCCGGATGGAAATGCCCCGCTTATTGGAAGGCAAGTTAAAAAGAAAATTTAACACGATGATCCTCCTCAAGAAAAACTGATATTCACCTTCTTTTTTGTCAAACTTATCTACCGAATTTGCATACGGGTTACATGTTTTAGCAACCTTATATCTAAGTACGCCGGGGTACCTTAACTAGCTTTCCTTTCTGCCCTCCTAATGCATTTCACTCAACGACAGAATAATGCTAAAACTGTAAACAGAATTTCGTGAAACTTCGAGTATTAGAAAACAGAATGTGAATGTTATTATGATCATAACGTTCAAGTTAATGGACTAGTATTTTTAGAAACGTTATAATCAACAGTAATCTAGAAAAAGGAGAAAACGGTTCCTATATTAATTAAAATTCATGGGTTAAATCTTTCGAAAATGAATGATTATCGTTCGGTAGATGTTTAATTTTTTGCGTCAATATCAATCTTACGTTATTACTGCTATCATTACTGTTACCTTCATCTGAAACAAAAACATTTGTTGTCATTCACTGAGCACATGTTTCCATGATGTAGATGTAGTTATATTTCATTTTTTCTCCTATTTAGGTACTCGTTCTACTACCCGCCGCCGAACAATTTATTACCTCTCACTTCGACCAACAATACGATGTTCCTTCAATTCACACCCCGCTCCAACCGCGGTTACATCGGATTCTCAGCAAAATTCATCGCTGTTTGAGAATGTTCGTTTTGGTTGTACTTCCATAATGAATAATTGTTACCAGATGTTTGATTACCGTCGAAATATCTAGAAAGATGCGTGTTTGTCATAAAATGTTTGTACTTTATCGGTTAGCATCTGTTAACTACCGTAACTCTTGCAGCAACTAAGGTGGTTCATCGTCACAAAGTAGAACAACGGTCAAAGAATATGAGGCTCTGATCTACCCCCCAAAAACGACGCCCAATCAAAAACGTTTTTTTAAAATAAAAATCCCATTTTTGAGACTGGTGTCGGACGTTGTTGTTTTCAGTTTATAGGTGTCATATGATCATTTTATTCTTCGAGTAGTTTAATGCCCGGATAGCGGCCACTCCAAAGAACATTTTATTGGCATTTTAGGATGTTAGGGAAAATTGATAAGACTTTGTGTTCTGTCTCATTGACAATGTTACTCTACTTCCTCATATTTTGTTCAATCTCGGCTGGTAAGTATCAAATATGCTACGGATTTGAATTGAGAGAATCATACAGTAACAACTATTTTGTTTGACAAAGTTTTTTTGCATGCAGAAATTACAACAAAGTTTCAAAATCTTAATATTTTCCCTGCGGGTTTTCTTGCAACTGGCACACACTAGAAGTTATTTTGTTATTATCTAGAAATACTCTGAAGTTTAAAACCGAGTTGTTTACCAAGGTTCGCCCCACCAAGTCGGTCACTAGTTGATATCAAGTTGTGAAATCAAAGATCGGTGCACAATTGTGCACCAAGTTCTCGGTGAAAAGTCTGATCCTTGATTTACAACTTGGATTGTTGGCGAACCTTGGTAAACAACTCGGTTTTTAACTTTAGAGAGGCACCACATTATCTGATTACGTGATCAAGCTCACAATGATAATGTACTTTGTAGTTGGTTCGACTTGCACAGATGGCTATGAAGACATGGGCAACGGATTGTGCTACAAGGTGGGGTTTTCGTTTACAAAATAATTTTTCCACCTATTTCTGAGAGGAAAAAACTCCGAAAAATCAAAAATATATCCTTTTTCAGAGTTCAAAAACACAGAACAATAAGCTTTTAATGCAATTTTCAACACTCATTTTCACATGCTTTCCGAAAAATGATTAAGCAAGAGTACGGAATGAAGTTTCTGTCGCAAATCAATCACTACTATCATTGCGAGAATTATGTACTAGTTTGAATTAGAATGTGTTGAAAAATTGTTTTTTTGTTCATTCCAGCACTTCACTACCCAAAAATCGCAGAGAGAGGCGGAAGCATTTTGCGAAGAAGAAGAAGGACACCTGGTTCAGCCACTGAACGCGTTTGTGAGACACTATTGGAATAACTTTTGTTCAAAGTTTCATTCATTCCAATTTTCGACCCTCAAAGAATAGTCTTGTAGGTGGTACACAAGACAATTCTTTGAGTGTCGAAGTTCTTTGAGTGTGTGTAGGTAGTACACAGTGTATCTGCTATTTTGTACGTTTGATCAGATTTCATTTAGACATGCGATCAACAGCGCCTTCACTAAGACTGGATTCTAGTTATTACTTAGTGAAAATATATTCTTGTCGAATACTGGAGGTCGTCACAGTTGTTTTTATTATCTTGAGTTATGGGATTAGGTTCTATAAATGACCATATAATCATTCAACTTCGATATTCTGAATGACTTGCTCTATTAGGTAAACGCTTACATTCTGACCGAAGCTGAGAACATCGGAGCTTGGTTGGGACTTACATGTACTGGGTTGATGAAAACATCGTGTACATATTCAAATGGAGATTTTGTCACATCGAGCTCTTATGCTAATTTTTATCCTGGTCAGTTGTTTTTGTCTTTTGACCTATGATAAGTTCGAGGAGTTTGAATCGTCAAGTTGAAGCGAAAAAACATATAGCCTCGTACTGGTGAATATAAAATCATAACTTCACCTATATTCATGTCATACCGCATTTTTTAGATGTCTGACGTTTAGAAAAAGTGCCCGAAATTTTGAAGTGGCCCTTAACAACGAGTAGATGAGTCTAGTGAAGGTAAAACCAAATCTCCGGTTTGTGTCTTCATGGTTTTTATGTTGTCAGCGTTTCGTGAAACTCTTGAATTCGTGGTAACATAGATTATGTACGAACAATAAATTGTAATTCAAGCAATTGCAATGCATCTGAGTCCCAGGTAATCCGGAACCAGGCGAGGGAAATTGTGTGTTTCTGTCCACTTCCGGCTCCGAATCTGGCCATTGGATCAGTGGAAAATGCGAGACGAAACAAGGATTTGGTTGCCAGAGAAACAGCTCAGAAAATGGTTTTCCGCCGAACAACGGTCAGCACAGAGTGATCATGATTACGGGGAAAATGTGAAGATTTTTTCCAATTCCAGAATATATCCAGCGCCTAAAGTGATTTATCTCGGATGTACAGAGTTTTACATAACTTATGCTACTGATTCAAATATTTTTCGAAAGGAGGTCCTTGATATTTAAAAAATCATATGTTCGTGTAAATGATCGATTTAGTTCCCACCTGTGGTACTTCCTACCACCCAAATGGAGATTTTTGCTACAAGTTACTGGCCCCTTCAAATGAAGAGAATGCTGAGAGCGTCTGTGAATTGGAGTGTGGACATCTGACAACCATTCATTCGCAGAATGCAAGTTTTCAAGTTTCTCTCCCACAGTTGTCCAAGTTTTCAGTGTTCTGAAATTAAGTTCCATATCAGCGACATGTTTCAAGTGATAACCGATAACGTCAGTTAGGAGGAGACCTGTGACCGTGTGTACCACTTTTTGTTGATGTTCCATGAAGCGCATTTTTTTCGTCGATTCGCATGTGTAAAATACTTGGTCCAGAATTCACATTTGTAATAATAAAGTAGATATTAGATTTAGCCATTCACAACTATCACATAAACAACACCAAACATGAACTTATCAGTTGAGAATTTGTGTGGGGTTTAAAAGTCGATAAACTGTAAAATTTAAATCCAAAAATGGAACACTACATGTTTGGTCGAACTCCAAAATGACAATATTAGATTGCAGGAAAATTATTTCGTCCGAGATTTGGCGTCAACGTCCGGTAGAAAGTACGCGCGTATAGGGCTGTTATACACAGAGGATCTACATTATGAATGGATAGATGGAACCAGAATGAACCCCGCGGACGACGGCTTTTTCGGTATTTTCTCAGTTTGATCATTTTCTCAACATTCAACAGGTTTTGATTATTGTCGAATTTGGAACGTGCCTCTTGCATTGTGAAATGTGAAAGTTTGTTTGTACAGACAATAGTAATGATACTTGTCCTTGCTGAATTTTTTAACCAACACTATACAGAAAAATCTTTCAGGTGAATTCATCCTTCTATCTAGGTACTATTGTGGAAATTCCCGGGCTCAACGTTTCGGAAAGCGTACGTAGTAATTGTCATAGTGAAATTTGTAGAATTTGTGCAAATGAAAACAAGCGATCATTTGGAAATTATAGGTTACGATGAGCCAGCTCTCGGAAACTGTGTTGCAATTTCACTAGTGGATGATTTTGTGAAAAGTGGCCAATGGATAAACACACCGTGTTCTAGCAATATGACCTCGGTTTGCAAACGACGTGAGTGCCTCGAACATAGTCAGTGACCAAATCATAATCGTAGTTCGATTTTGATATTTGTTAAACATTTCGTTTAATGCTGACCTAATTTCTGCTAAGTAAGTTGTGAAACTTTGTCTATAGTGGGTGCCAAATTGATCAATTCCTGACCCTCGCTGGAATCGAACCTGTGAGCAAATGATTCGTAGCAGGAGCGCCAATCACTGCGCTATTGGAGCACGTAACAGACGAGCATTGGAATCGAGATTTGAAATCAAAGATATGTGTGCGTACACATCGAAAAATGAGATGTACAGTACCCTCCCGCAATTTGGTTGGCGACGACTATATCAGTATTATGAAAGTTCGTGATGGCTGTCTTTGACGAATTTTAATAAAAGGAAGAAGATCAAACTACAAACACAGCGAGGCTAGACATCATACACCGTATGGGATCGCTCTCTTAAAAGCAAACTTTCACTCGCGTAGAATGTTCTTGAAGTAATGAACTTGATCCCAACACTGCAGAATCTTTCATTTCTCTGTCGATTGTCAAACCTTGTTTCTCAACGTTTCTCAACGTTTCAGCGAAAACAAAGCCGTGCGTCTCTCCAGTTGCGACGCCCTCAGTAATTCCACCCACTTGCACTTCACCATCTCTCTTTGAAGAAAACGGAACGGTGCGAAGTAGATTATAAAATAGATATGTTTGAATGTATGGGTGGCGTGAAAATACTCAGAGCCTGATGAAACGTTTATCATACTTCTCATGAGTTCATGAGCATTCATGGAGTCATCCGAGTACGATGTAGATTTTGAATGGCGACGTAAAAATACTTTGAATCAGATAGAAAGTTTTTTGCTGCGAAGTTCAAATAATGTAACTGGCAAAGTGGCAACCAAATGAAAAGCTGATTAAATTGTTTGTGTGAAGTAATTGCTACCGCGCCGCCCAGTTCGAGTCAAATAATGCAAACATAGTTTTACCACAACGGCTTTGAAAAACATATTTAAAAAGTTTCTCGAAAATTTCATCAATTTTGTGCCAATCAATTTTGTCGCAATTCAGATCTATTCTCCCGGCTATCCATCCAATTATTACAATGGCCTCGAATGTGAATACCTAATCACGGCTCCACAGGGATACGTGGTATTCTTTCTACTGAAAGCAACAGAGTTCTCAGACTCTGCGAGCAGCATAAGTCTGTACAACAGCATCACTGATACCTTTCCTTTCCTGCCGAGGTCGGTTTTCAACATTTAATTTGTTCAAATTAGGAAAATGTTGAAAACAACTGTTCATCATTTATCATAAAACGAATGGAAAAATCTCATTTTCGCTGCGCATTCATTGGTAAACGATGGAAGATACTCTTTATTTGAATTTCATATTTGCAATCTCCCTAATTTCAGGTTACGCTTTGGATTTGATGCACACCACACATTTTATGCTTCGACAACTTCAACAATGAGAGTCAAGTTCTTGAGTGGAAGCTCAAACAAGTACAAATGGAGCGCTGATTATCTTTCAGTTGATAGTGAGCACCTACTTTCTGATTGGAATTGAGGTGTTACGGACGTTTTGGAACTTACTTGTCAGGTATTTCGAGTAGGAAAACCTCCCGAACTACGGCAATGTACCGAATTTCCGCGATTAAGCATACTATTCGACAATGCGTCTGATAGACGGTAAAAGTCTTATCCATAATGAACAATGTCACTGAACTAAACAAAAACAGTAGCATTCGACGGTTTAATTGAAAAATAAAAAGTTGAAACTGTAGTTTGTCATGGCTTTTTGACGGCGTTACTTCATGACTTTCGAGAAGGGTTATATCGAGAATGTTCTAAACTAGTGTGTACTAGTGTAAATAGGTTAAAAGTCACGGGCCTGAAAGGTTCCTTTTAGGTCCGCGATTTTTGTAGCCGAAATCACCCTAGAAGGGCCTAATAGAGCCGCGTAGAGTGGCATTTTTCGTCTCTAATACTAGATTTAGTTTTTTTCTTACTCACCCTAGCGTACATACCCGGAAAATGGAGGAAAATGTAGATTAGTGCAACACAATTGTATTCAACATTGATCAAAGCGTGGTCGGTACCAGATTCGCGGCCCTTTCAGGGCCTTTTGGGCCTGCGCTTACTCGATCACCCGAAATCTCCCATTTAGGGCCTAGTAGTCCCTTGACTTTTCACCTGAGTATTGATTTACTTTACTTCATTTTTTCAGTTCGTCCGTCTGGATGCAACCAAGGTGTACTTCACACTCCCGGAACGGTCGGTGCTTGAAGTAATCTGAGAGGGGAGCTAGAGTGCCCTTTAATAGATATTAAGAACAGCAGAAACATTGAAAAACAGAGCTTCGAATTTGAATCTATTAAAAAATGACGGTTTCGATAAATTTGTCATAGCCCCATCAGCCATTTACAGCTTCCATGCAGCCTCCCTTGAACGTACTATTATTCTCGAAACAGAGTGTTATACCATATTCAAATAACTTCAGATAACTAGTCCGAATTTCAAAAACCAAGCACTATATGGTCTATATCCGTCACACTACAACTGCACATATGGACTGGAGGCTGAACCTAATTACAGGTATTCATTGACTGAACCATTTTAAAATGTTTTCACATGTATTGCTGTTTAAACTAACAGACAAAATGTCAGCGAAAGCATCATGCCACCACTGAAAAGTTACATTTGAACTAAACGGTTCACTCACCAGCTTATCAGCTTGGTGTTCTATCGAAATTGTTTAGTTTTATAATGATGATCTCACGCAATACAGAAAACAGTGTTTTGAATGGAGACAGGGAAAGTTTCCGAAAAAACAGGCTAGTTGGCATTCTTCGAAGTTGCACCGAGCGGCAGTGGTTTGGCATGATGTTTGGTCAAGATTGCAAATCTACAATATTGACACTTAGGATCAGATGAATTATCATTTCATCATCATTTTATCAAAACCATATAGATTTCCTACTATTTTACAGAGTTTTACTGTCCTTCGGCTTTTACATCGCCTACAACAGTAACGATTATGTCGCTGTCTATGATGGACCAGACTCTAACTCTCCTCTCCTTGCAAAGTTAGTTCAACCCTAATTCTTTGTTGGATTCATCCAGGTTTCTGATTCACAAAACGTTATACTCACAGAATTTCAAATCATTGATTGATTGTTATGCAGTTGACATGTAGATATGAGAACATCTTCGACTGGAGTGTTATGCAATCATAACTATTCAGTCAAAGAGAAGTCAACAGAGCAAAATCCCATATCGTATCGTGACTGTAGCACACTAGAGTACAAAGGCTACAAAGGTCATAAACCGGTTCTAGGGTATTCCGAAACACTACAGAAACTGATTTTTCGATGTGGTAGATTTCAGCACTTGGATTATGCATTGCTGAACCTATCTAATTCCCAACTATGCTGTTGAATATCTATTATTCTCAGGTATACGCCTAGTGATTTTCCCAGCGGAAAACGGATCACTGCCACTTCCACTTCCAATCGGATGTTCGTCATTTTCGTAACGGATGATTTGTTTAGTGCCCCAGGATTCTCCGCCGAATTCATAATGGTTTGAGAAAACATAAATGTTATCTGTAACTTTGTTGAATAAATCTGTGTAATCATCGTTCATTTCTGACAAACAATCTGTGAACGACAACTTAGATAAAAAAAAACCTCAACCTGGGGTAGAAACTAGATTGGGGAATGAGTGAATGATTAGTTCACAGGTGTAAAAATAGATTTTCTGTAGCATGCTGTTTCACAACTGCTGATTTGAGCCAGTTTACCCGAAATCTTGAAATGCTGGAACGCGAATGTTCTAGTTGACTCAATTTTCGCCCGATCAGCGGTGTTTAAAGGAAGCGTACCTCTTCAATTGAGTTATCAACGGATACAAAAAAAATTGAAAACAATCGGAACTAGTCATAGTTTCCAAACTTAGGTGTAATTTTTACAAATTCGAGTACGGCATGAACGCAGAAGCCATAGCACTCATGGAGACGCGCACAACTTGTCCATTAAAAGGCGCCGAAAGTATTAAAAAGTTACATACGCAAAAATTGACCGGTAAAAAAGGGTTTTGATGTTTATTACAGTTGTCCTATTGTTGATAAGTGAGGTTGTGTGTTCTAACACATAATTCACCAATGGGGCAAGAGCTTTGCGATACAGTAATCCTCTGATTAGTTTGGCTCATACAACGCTTATTTATCTACGAACTGCATTTTCCTTCTCTGTCGTAAATGCGACTGACCACCAGTACCATACTGAAGCAGTATCTTGTATCTTTGTGTTTTCAATCGGTCAAAATTGTACAAAAACAGTTCCTTTGAAAGAATTTTACAGTCTTATTGAGGTGTCAACGAAAAGAAAGTAACATTGTTAGCAAGACCGGACACAGAGTCTTATCAATTTTGCCTAACATCTTCAAATGACAATGAAATTACCTTTTGAATGACCGCTATCTGGGGTGCAAAAACGCGAACAAGTCATATGACACTCATAAACTGAAAATAATAAAGTCAGACACACAGTTTTCCGAAATGAGAATTGCGAAAAATTCAGTATCCATCTAAAATGGGCGTTCAACACAGTCATTGCCAACGGAGAGGCGGGAGGATACTGTATATCTTCACTCTCGCTGTGTACGACCACATTTCCTAGACATCTTCTTGTTGGATAATGTACTCTCGTAGCGTAGTGGTAGTGCCTAGCTACAATTCTTTTGCTCGCAGGTTCGAGTCCGGCGAGAGACAAAATGTGAACATCGGGCACCCCCTATAACAGAGCGATGTTCACACACTGATAATGTTGTTTTTGTACTTGTGTTTTATTTGGCGTCGTTCTTGAGGGTTGATTGGTGCCCAATCTCATGCAATTTTCCCTCACCACATATTATTTTGTGACGGCACAAATGCTACAAGACTTATAGTGGGGGCCAAATTTATAAATTTCTGTCTCTTTCCGAAATCGAACCTGCGAGCGAAAGTTTCGTAGAAGGACGCTCACCACTGCGTAATTTGACTACATAACGAGCGTGTATTGTAATCGAAGACGTGTGTGCGCACACAGCGGAAAGTGAGATACACAGCACCCTTCCGCCTCTCCGTTGGCGACGACTATATAATAGTTTGCAGATGGTAGTAGATGAAGTACAACACTTCATCACAAACAATAATCTTTATAGCTGTTTCGACGGCGATCAAACATCTGGTATCAACCATTTATTTCGAAAATACAATCAGAATGAGCATTTTCAAACAGCGGTGAACTCAGCCGAGAATCCGATGTAACCGCGGTTGGAGCGGGGTGTGAACTGAAGGAACATGGTGTTGCTGCTGTTCGAGGTCAGAGGTAATAGGCTGTTCGGCGGGGGGTATGTGTAAGCGTATCTAAACAGAACAAAGAATGAGTTCGGAACGGAATTCGCCATAAATATATGTGCTCAGTGAATGGGAAACTTTTTGCCAAAAAGTCACAAACATGAACATTTTCACTGTGACGCAACTCGACTTGGTTCCTTCATTTTTCGATATATTGATTTTGTACAGTCCCTTACTGTGTTGTGGTAGATGTGTACTTCGATGTGTCATTTCGAGCATCCCCAGTGCGCAACTACCCCCTCGTTGTCATTACGTATGTCGCTTCCTCAATACAATGAAACGATACAGAGACATAAAAGTATATTTAAAATATATATTTATATTTTATATACTCTGTTTCATCAATCGATTTCATTCTACAGTAATCTTTCAAGTATTTGAGAAGCGTTTTCTAATGAATAATTCATTATCTTGAGTCGAAACGTTCACAGTTGGTAGTAGTGAACATGCAGAAGGCACTACCGGAAATCGGAGAAAATCCTAAAACGCCAATATAATGAACATTCACATGGGAGCTTGAGCAGATTACTGTAGAGGGTGATCAGTTGATGGAACAAAACATATTTGACAATGGTTTTTCATTTGCCATGTGGTCAGATTGTTAACTCAAAAGTCGACATTCTCCGATTAGGATGCATTAACTTGCCTTCCAATAAGCACGGCTTTATCATCGGGACCATCGTACACAGAAAGCACATCATCCGCGTTGAAAGTGTAGAATTGGTAGAAAATGAGACGAACTCTGCAACATAGAAACAACGTGCATACGTTTTTCTTGAGTTTTACTAAATGAGTGAATCGAACCAAAACATTTGTCTAAATAAAGTTACGACTCGTTTGTCTCGTTCATAACTACCTTTTCCCGGTCGGTGCTGCCAGCTGATAAGTGCAATTGAACTGCGATGGATAGTAACCGCGGTAGACATCGGTATTGTTGTAGTTTGGACTGGTTATCTGGAACAGAATGAGCTTGGGAAAATTGAAGTAACGCTCCCTACTCTAGTTGGGTCCCCTCTCCCCCCCCCCCCCCCCTGTAGCACTCAAACCCCCACCAAAGCTAAAACCTGAAAATTTAGGACAGGGGGGGGGGTCAAAATTCAACTCCGTTATTTACTATTGGGTCGGTAGAACTTCAATGGTAGAGGGTCAAACTTTAACGAGTGGGAGGACTGAACTTCAATACAGGAAATGTTTAATTTTTACCCCCCACCATCAAAATTTTGTATTACAGGTGATAACTTGAATTATCACCCCCGGTGGGAGACGGGGGTCAAACTACACTTCCTCAAATGCAATACAATTTCAGAAAGGGGGGGGGGGGGTAAAAAGTCAATGTTCCCCATTGTTCTATTGTCTCATCTCATAATTTTATAGAAGTGAACAAGTTGTATTCGTTGACCAAATCAGGAGGTGTAGCTCGATTGGTGCACACGATAGAAAAAGCAAACCACAATTGAAAACTGGTAGTGTAATACTAGAAACACCTAATATAAAATCAAGACAATAAATATCAACTTGAAAACTGACCATTCCGGGAGTCTGAAGGACGCCCTGATTACAACCAGACGCGGTAACTGGAAGAGGGGAAACGAATAGCGAATGTCGGTGGCTCTTTGTAGTTTGATCTCAGTGCGAGGCATAATTTTAATGTTTAGATCGAAAACTCACGGGATCCAACTACAAACACAGCGGTATGAGACAACGTACACCGTATTGATTAGGTATACGGGGAGTCTATAAGAGTTGCATAGATTTTTTGTAATCGGTCGTGTACTTGTTTAGCATTAGTCATTGTCAGAGACACTGTTTGCCTCAATGTTCGTGTTCTGAGGGTGGTTTGAAAATGGTGAATTTGTAACTCGCTAAATCCAACGCGATCCAATACGTGTATTTCTGCTGTGTTTTTAGTTCGATCCCATAGTTTAACTTCGCAATGTATGGCTTGTATCAAGTCTAAATTATAAATCTTCCTGGGTGTGGTTGTTAATTATTTTTCAAACAGCTCACTATCGATTGAAGTATAATTGGCACTCCATCTGTATTCGTTCGAACTTCCACTGGAGAAGCTCATTTTCATTGTTGACGTCATCGAGGCATAGAACGCATAGTCAAGATACCAACCACTTTCCACTCTGTAACAGTTCAATGTTTTGGATAGATGAACATTTATAAGTTAAAGATGGACGATTGAGTGGTCCGATCGTCACGATTCAGTCCTTTAAACTGCAATAGATTTTTCAATTGCAGTTTGAAGGACCGTTGACACGGGATTGGTCCACATAATAGTTTTGCTTTGAGGAAATATTATTGAGTTATTGACTAGAGTAGAATAGAATAGAAAACTCAGTCGCGATTGTGATTGTGCGTTTGTGCTCAGTAAAACCTGTTACTTCAGGAACTGTGTACATTCCTGTATATAGTGGACGCCCATCGATAATGGAGGGCACACAGACAAATAAATTACCAGGCCGCCTCAGCCGGGTATCGAACCCGCGAGGCTCGGAACCAGACGGCGCCCACTAGCGCATACACCAGTTGAACACTTATAGAGGAGAGCAGCTAGCTTATACATTGCTACCATTACCCGATCAAAAGACGGTTCGGTGTCTAAGAAACATGTTCACGGTCTATAAGTAAAAACCACAAAAAGATCATTGTACTCCTAATGCTGAAGCTGAAATGAGAAAACTTGAAGAAAAAAAAACAATCGTTTTTACAAAACGACTTCATTCAACAAATCACAATCACTAAATACAAACCAATGGACCAACTGACGAATAAAATAACGAGAATACAAAAATCGTAATTTATAACAAGAAATGTATAAACATAGCCTTTGGGAACATCACAGGGTAACTTGTTAGCTTAGCTTGAAACAGTGATTGTTATTAAAAACAACTTCTAATAGTTAAATCATGAAAAATCGGGAAAACTTACGTACAAAGGCAGTAAAAATGCAATTTACACACAAATCATAAAGAAAAATTCAGCGACTTGTTTTATCTCGAAACTAATTGGGAATGGTCTCTAGTTTTCATACATCAAACCTTTTCCAATCAAAAGTAGAAAGGTGACATAACGAAAGAACAGTAAGGTGACTATTTTACAGAGAGGAGCCGGTTTTTTTAAAGATCAAAATATGAACAACTCATGAATTCTCCCGATATTGGTGAAAAAATGCTTTACACACGTAAAAACTATGCATACACCAGTTTGGTCCGACTATTCAACGAAAAGTAGTTGGTTTTCTGATTGAAACACGTGAAAAATCATGATTTTGAAACAAAAGTCGCCATTTTTTTTCGTCTTTGGCTGAAAAGTAGTCCGTTTATTGAATATTTCTGACTATTCTGACAACCTTACTGGGGTACGAAACTATGATTTGGCATGAAAACAGGTGAGGCGAAAAGGGACAAGGGAGCCCTTTTTGGAATTTTTCAGAACATTTGAACAACTTTACTGGCGTGTGAAAAGGAGTCCTATATCACCGAAGACATCCGATCCGCTGCTGTTGCCAGATCTTGTTTGGTATTTTGGTAGTCACTCATCCCAACTGCTTTCGAACTGCCAGTTCCCGTCACGAACCTAAGGCCGAGCCTGAAAGTAGAAATTAGTTTACGAAAATCAAAACTTCTTGCAACAATGATTACTATTAACAAGTGAGGATTGATTCTGAAAGAAAATCGTAGAATTCTAGTTATGCATGAAAAACATGCACAGCTCGCATAATTAGCTGGATCACTACTGCTAGAGCTTGAAAAGTTTGGAAAACGAGGTTCTTTCACATTCAACTAGACAACTCGGACATTTTAAAGTTAAATCTTACCAAAATGTTGTGTATTCGGAGATAAAACGACTTAATTCAGTTCAAATAGTCTGCAGTATGTGATATATCAATATTAGTGATCATGAGGGGTTAATCAACTTCATAGAAAAGTAACCTGTCAATAGGAAAATCGGCAAGGTTTGGCCTAGTACTTTCCATTGGATTTTAATAAGAAAACATGAGAAAATAAATCTTTCAGCGTTAACTCAAAACGAGAATCGAATAGCAAAAAACTCTAACCTGCATTAAACATCGACACCCGGGACCCGGCGTGTGATAAACGCAGGAGTTACGTCGACGACCACTCGTTTCCATTGCTGACGAAAGCTAGGGTGTACTGCAAGCGTACAAAAATTAACACAAGCAACAAATAATGAAATTCTACGCAGGAATGAACAAAATGCAAGTGGGGTCAATCCGAAAACTCAGTTATGAAAAAAAACTACACATCAAATTAAGTAATTTCTTGAGTTTTATACGCAAAGTTTCCAATGTTTGCTCCAACCAAAATGGCTCAATTATGCCGAGTATGGTAGAAAAGGTGCCCGTTTTCTGTGTTTGGTTTTGGCCATACATGATATAGCAAAAATAGTCAGACTATAAAGTTTAATATACCAAACAACTATAGAAGAAAGAAAATGCTGTAAAAAATTTACTCACATTTTGTATTTCCTCGATCAAGGAGAGGCCTCTGTTGACCCCGAAGGTTGAACCGCTAATTAATGGAACGTCTCGAAAACCTGAAAGAAAATCGATTATTCACATAAAGCAAATAACATGTGGCACGTGCATGAGATAACAGTGAAATAAAGTAATAGTACGAAAAAAATAAATAAACAGATATCATTTGGCTTTTCGAATTCAGCTGAAAATACAAGCTCAAAAAAATATAGTGTATAATCAAGTAGGTTCATAGAAAGGCTTTAAAAGAAGGAAATACAATACTTTTTTTCACAAAATAAACACTATTATCGCTTTATTCGAGAGGAAAATTTGAATAAAACCAACAAAATGGTGCAATGCAGCCACAGGGAAATAAAAACCGCTAATTGACAGCAAAGTTACTGCAGTTCTACCCCGGTTTGACTGCCGATTTACCGCTGGTAGTACCGCGGTACTACCAGCGGTAAATCGGCAGTAAATCTGCAGTAAACCCGCAGTAAATGCGTAGTAAAGTAATTGGTATTCAAATCTACCACAAATTATCTAAAATAAAACTTTCTCAAAAAACAGTTTAATTTAACGCAATAGGAGCGCTCTATGCATCCTATCAGCATCAAAGTATAATATGATACCTTTCCGTTCTCGAAAAGTACCTCAAACTTGGGTAATTAAACCGAAATCAACTCAAACCTCAACGACTAGTGATGGAGAAGTCCGTACTTAAGAAAGGGCGGAAAATATTTTTTTCAAAATTCGTTTTTAAGGGTGAAAATGCATTCAATTCTCCAATATGCATGAATATTATTTGTACATCAGGATATCTGAACATATTTCTCGAAAATCATGATTTGGTGAAGAAATTGAAGTAATGAGCAACAACCATGAAAGTTCTTCTCTTAAATTTCCAATATATGGTTTTCCATCATGATTTGCTAAGTAAAATGTTAATTCGTTCCATTTTAAACGATTGAATACTCATATTATAGAAATGCAGTTGCCAGTAACTCACCATAACGATCGAAATAAAAGTTGAGCTGTCAGACTTGAAAAAAAATATCTGCTCATTTTCTCGAAACTGATTTGTATAATCTCCGATACGTTTATCCCTTCATTTTTTGAGTTTTAATATTGCATTTCCACACGAAACACGCACTTCTGAGTAATTTACTATGAATCTACTGCGGGTTTACTGCGGGTTTACTGCACGTTTACTGCGGATCTACAACGGGTTCGCCTTACTACGGGTTTACTGCGGATTTAACCCTGGTCACGAAATTCCTATGAGCAATCGCGCGCCATTGATTAAAGGACTGCGACACAGAGAAATAAATTTCTCGCAATATAGCACGATTATCGCTGGTCCACGACTATACTGTTTTGCGACTCAATGACTGCAACCAACTGTTATTCGGACTATGCTCCTTTGAATGAACATTTTCGTTTGTTGTTTGGAATTTAAAAATGCACACTCGTTGGTTCGCGAACCGATGTTTGACTAGCAATCGAACCACTTTACAATTCTTCAAACTACACCATGTTTTATTGAGCCTATCAATATCCACAACAAATGCTTCAACATTGTTTTTTCACCAATTTCTGTGCAATTGACTATAGTTTGAGATTCTTTTCATCCTCGCCGACAATTTTTTTTATAGATTCCGAATGTTTGTTGTGATTCTCTACTATGTCCTCTGTTACTATTCGCAAATTAACTTTTTATTTTCATTATCATTATTAAACGTCATTTTTACCTCGGCAGGAACGGGACTTCATCCGTAATACTGTTGTACAAACTTATATTACTGGCGTCATCGGAGAAATTTTGCACTGTGTTCAATGCAAAGAAAACCACGGATCTGGATGGAGCAGTCATCACGTATTCACAGTCAAGACCATCTGAATAGTTTGACGGATAGCCGGGTGAGTAGATCTGAAATTATCTGATGTGGGGACTGTTATTTTGTCGAAAAAAATTGGAAAATCTTCATTTAATGAAATAACTTATATTCCGGTCAAAATTCAGGTGAAACTTTAGAAAAAAAATGACATTTCGTTTAAACAAACCTTTTTCGAAGGTTTCCATCTTGGAAAAGTATTTTATCAATGAAGTAACCTCGTTTGTTAGGTTTGTGACTGGTTGATTTCGATTATTTTGAATTACCGTTCCGTTTCCTTCGAAGAAGTATGTTGATGAGCAGACGGATGGATCGACGGTAGGCGGGAGGGTAGTGGCGACGCACGGCTTGTTTCTCGCTGGAATTATGTGAAGGTACACCCGTCAAACGTTTGTTACGCTAGAAATTGACCTTTGAAACTCATATCAGATAAGCAGTCATATTGAAACAAGCGTCGTGACAAACCGTCGTTGCAAAACAGTAAATTACAGTTCATAGTGGCTGTCATATATATTGATTTTCCCTCTCGTCGTCTGACGTCTCTTATCTCTAGATTTGTTGCAATACAGTTCCGACCAAACACGAATTTGTAATAAACAGAGCGCGTAATAAACATAATAAACAGAGAACATCCCGAACTCATTATTGTATTTTGCGTCTCTTGCTCTGCACAGTGTTTTTTCGATAGTCTGGCCTGAGAGAAAGTAAATAGTTGTCGTTCGGTGAGAGCTCAAACTCAGTGACAAAATGGGTTTTTGGAGCCGTATTGCTCGTAGTTTGGTCAGATCGGCCTGACATAATGGTCCGATCTAGGTTAGCTCCGCCTATTTAGTAATATCGGGGCATCTCGGTCACTCGGTAGCTAACTCCCATTCTTCTTTCCCCAACATAATGTGTGATGTGAAACATAATATGTTACCAATAAACATATAATACCATATTCTGTTACTCACAATGCAAACTATCACTAAACTATCCTCGCCACACGTATAGTGGAGTTCCTCAACAACCGATTGTATTGAGTCCACTGGTTCCGAAACAAGCATTTTGCCCTATTCCGCTGTGTTTTCAATTCAATTCTGTTGTTTCTTAATGGAGGCCGGAACACAATTCTGATTGCCAGAAAGCTGCTGTATCATACTGATTATTGGACGCGTTGCGTGTCGCTCGACATTGTCATGTGAATGTCACGTGAACTGATCCAACTAAATGGAAGCTATCAGTGCTCTCTGATCTGAATACAGTTGAGAGCAGCCCGAAACGAAGCCTGCTCAAGTTGTGCTCCGGTCTCCTTCGAAAAAAATCGTGGAGTGTGACAGGTATGGAATTTAAACTGAAACTGAAACTGTTTCATCGTCTCCAGTTTTTTTCATTTAGGTGAATTTTCATGAAGAACGGTATTGGTACTCACGTCGTTTGCAAATCGAAGTTATATTGTCGTAACAAGGTGTATTGATCCATTCACCCTTCTTCACTACGTCGTTGTTCAGTGACATCGCCACACAGTTTCCCAATTTAGGTTCGATATATCCTGAAATCTTCGAAGAATACATAATCAATCATTAATTTTTAATGCAACTATGGTCTTCACAAGAGTGGGTGAAACTGTGCGAACAGCGTGAAGAAAATGTTTTATTCTATAAGGTTATTAACTGCATGTGAGTTATTGATAGATTTGTATTCAAAACCTTTGTTTTTTCGTACCAAAATTGTCATAATCGGTTCCAGCCAGCTTCACCCCGTTAGTCCACTCAAATTCCTCGGTTTTCGTCCAAATCAGTCCAATACGGAAAAAAGTTTCTCCAGTTGCATGCGGCACACTTTGAACGAACGCGTTTTCCTGGAAAACGGAATTTTGTACAAAATGACAAAATTAAGATACAATATGGAAAATTTTGAAGTATATATTTTCCAGATCAATTTCAACTCTGAAGCTACACCTGAAACCACACACATATCACATGATTCGAATAACATTAACAACCCTTCTGGGGGTTTCAATGAATTAGAAGAAGTTAGCAAAACGTACGTCGTCAGACAGAATACTGGTCAAATGTCCGCACTCGAGGCGACAATTTGCTTCAGCCACTTCTTCTGACGAAGGAGAAAGGGTTTTGTAGCAGTTGGTCCCATTTTGGTGGTACGAGGTGCCGCAATTGGGTACTGAAAAAATTGATGTGCGTGAACCCGTGAACCTCGCAAAGTTCACATTCCAATGATGGATCGTGCACGTTGTTATTTCACGTTTGTGAGTTATGGTTGTGTTCCACATGTTTCACGTAACTATGCAACTGACTAACAGTAAACAATAAACTGTTCCATATCCTAATTCATACTCATGCTTATGTTCACTTACTTACTTACTTACTAAGTAAGTAAGTAAGTAACCATAAGCTTATGGTTGAAGTATGAATCGAAGAAAACCAAGTAACTAATAGTAAACAGCAAGAAGTACATTAAAAGTAGTGAGAAAACTTTTTTAAATCGTGTTTTTGAGCCCTGCAATCATGTGAAAACCAGTAGTATTTACTATTTCACACCGTAAGTGTGTGTTTTTTGGTCTGAACTACAAGTTGCTGACAGCTAACTGCTCTAATTTCTGACATACACTTTTCATGAACAGCAAGTGATCACAAATCCTTGGTTATCAGATACTACAAATACTTCAGCTGTTCAATCCACCATTTCTACAAGCCCCTACCATATGTTTTTTTTATTAATTTCTGACATTAATTCATAAATTATCTATTTATAGTCAACTTGGTTGTTACACATCATATTAATGAGTTCATAATCATCTTCAAATGTTACCGTAAGTGGATGGTGAACTGATTGTGCTGTTCACTTGACACGCGTACGAGTTCTGTTCATCACACTTTGCGCTGATCCATTTTCCATTCTGGACCGAGAGGTAGACACAACTCCCGGTGGCTGGATTTGGGTTGCCTGGATGTAGCAAAGTGAAAATACTACTCTTGAATTCTACCCCTATTCAAACACGGACTGTAAACATTGAAACGATAAAAAATTTATTGAGGGAAGTGGGTTTGCGTCACAGTACCATCGTGAATGTTAACTATGACAGCTCATCTTTTGATGAGAGCATCCTGTTTGACACATGGATCGGTAATTGCCCAAAATGTCAAAGTAACTAATGTTAGTTATAGGCAATCTAGAAATTAGCACAGTGGAAATAAATTCCTCTCTTCCCTCTCTTCATCCCTCTCTCTTTTGGACTCATTTCATCATTAATTATTAAAAGTAGCCCGTTATCAACAATCTGTTGGGCTTGTTTATACAAGCATTCTGTTTTTGTATGATAATTTCACATTCCTATTTTTCCTCCTAATTTAATGTACATGTACGTTATTACTTGATATTATGCACTTTTCGCCAAATCTGAAAAAAGCATCTTCGTTCAAGGTCTATTGGAACACATTAAAAGATATTATTCTTTCAATTTTCAAGTCTTTCATGCACTTGAGATTTATAGAGGAACGCCTTCTTGAGTGTATCATTCCGTTATTTGTGTTTGGTATGACTAGAAAACTCATGTGATTTTCTTGTTTATTTTTCATGAATGGGTGTTTTTCATAACGTTAATATGTCTATTCTAGCAAGTTTCCGTAACTCTTTCGTAAACTTTGTAAACAGTCCTTCACATTGTTGTTGGGATCATCCCTGTTTTCAACAGAGTTCTAAACAGAATGGAATCACCGCAACTATTGATGCATTTCCGAAAACCATTCATATCGGTAGTCAATTGCACAGTAACGTATACCATGGTAAATAGAGCATAATTCAGAAAAGTACAGCAACAAGTACGCGTTCCCTTACTTGAATGCTAACTCTACGTTACTTTTCAACCAACTCCAAGTTTGATAGGAGAACAGGTCTCAACAAAAGCACCGATTACAAAGCGTGATCGACACACTCATTCGACATTGGGAGGAGTTTGTCATGCGAGAATTTTATTAATGATGGAATAATGATGAAATAATGATCATTCAGACAATCAGAATATTTCATTAGAGGAGAAGGGGAGGGGGTTGAAGAAACCGTTCCGCTATAATTTGAGTTTCACGAAAAAATTGAAAAGCTCAAAATTGTTTCTTCATGTCTTCCCATAGACCATGAAAAAACTTTCTGATTGAAAATTTGTGAAATTTGCATAACGTCAAGCAATAAGGGAGGGGGCATGGACATTTTCACTATGACGCAATTTGACTTGGTTCATTTACTGCCAGATTTAGTTCAATTTTATAGTCTTTAGTTGTGTATTCGTATGCGATAGAGTGTTTTAAAATCATTTTTGCACTTCTATAGGCTATTTTGAGCTTACCCCGTACGCAACCCCCCTATCGGTGTCATTACGTAAGCCGCTTTTCTAAGAAAACGAAGCAAGATAGGGATATGAAAGTTGTTGGATATGTGAACCATTATCACGTATCATCTCATGGCATTACTTGTCTACGCTCATTAGCATAAGTCTGCTACCCTGTTAACGTGTTACGTTTCCTCGTCTGCTTACGTGTCCAAAGCAGCGAGCATTGTTAGTATTGTAAGCTCAACCTAGCTAGTAAGCAGTCTGGCTACTAGGCTAGTTCTCTATCTTCTCTCTCCCAGTCAGGTATCAAGGCTTTATTGTACTGTCTCTTATATATTCATAATAAACCTAGTCTAGTTAGTGTTTTGTTGTGTTATATTCAAAAGGCTAACGTATCGCCTGAAATACCTAATCGTTGTGACTTCGTGAGTACGAGGGTTACAACAAAAGTATATATTTTTGATAATGGTTTTTAATTTGCCATAGGGTCAGATTGTTCACTCAAAAGTCAAAATTGAAGCGGGACGGATTCTTTAAAATGAAACGCTTACGTCAAAGGAAACTCCAACGTAAATCCATCCAATGATGGAATAATCATCTCATCCAACCTCATCAGAGTGCTTACTTCACGTGAATAGTCAATTCACTTCTAGTATAACACACCTGGATAGAAATTAGCGAACGATGATGGTTTTATCAGATCGCCGTTGGAGAATGTACAAGAAGTTTTGTCGGTTCCAGTGCAAGTCATTCCCAACCAAATATTCAGAGCCTTAGCCTCGGTTAGAACGTAGGCATTAACCTGGAAAGATTGATCATTTTCTAAGAACATCCCATCATCTTACTTTTTAGTAAGTCGTTCGGGACATGTCTAATATCTAGAACATAATCTCACATGAAGAATAACGCGAAAAAAAGTAAAACACAGTTCACGTGTCGCATCAGTTTGAAACAATTAAGAGTTTTCATTTCTAACCCCGTTTATCATGATTCAAGATGTTTAATTGTTCAAAAAAACGTTCAATTCAAAAATGATAACGACGACGGATATGTATATCATCCGTTTCAATTTGTTTTCAACCGATGCCTAGTTTACGAATATCGAATGAACTAATGACATTAACTCACAAACACAGTGGTATATATAGTCTTTTTCATTCCTTCTGAAGTTCCTCCAATAGATACACAAACAAATTCAGGTGTTTGAATCACTAATATGTTATCAAAAAAGTTACCAATTTTTGCAATTGGTTCTGATTCCCTATCCCACCAAACCCTATGAATGTTTTTCAACTAAGTTGAAGTTCACAATCATTGTAAAGTGTGTATATGTACGGAGTCTCAGTATGGTTGAATTGCGTGTAGTATCATGTACGCGTAACAGGGCAAACGTACCCTTTTCTTTTCAACTTTTCTCTCCATCAACTCTTTTGGAGTGCCACATATTTTGTGGAAAGTCACGTGTTCATTCGCGAATAAATTCTATTCTACTCTATTCTATTCTGAATACAGTACACAGACATTGTATGGGGACTTGCGTATAAGAATGGCCATCCGCGACAACCGCGGGACAACCGCGGTGTAACATCGGTTATCCTGGTGGTCTCTGGCGCAATAATAGATTTATACCGGCGGTACAATAAACACCGGGATAACCGATGTGACACCGCGGTTGTCCCGCGGTTGCCTAGCCATTCTCCCTCGCAAGTACCCATACAATATCTGAGTATGGGCATGAAAAAGAGAGAGCACTCCACAATCATCTTGATTTGGGTAAAGAGATCAAGGGTCGTACAAACGTGTGAAAACTCACAAAAGCGTTGAGTGGCTGTACCAGGTTTCCTCCTAGCTGCTCGCAAAAAGACTCGGCTTCTCTTTGAGTCTTTGTATCGGTGAAAGTCTTGAAAAGTACGGATGGCTCTTTCTCAACAAATTGAACTAGTTCTAATCGTGAAATGGGAGAGCAGTTGATGTTGATCTTTATTTGTGTATCTGTAGTATACACGTACTTGTCGTTCGTAATAGATTGAACTTGACAGCATATAATTATAATCGATGATGAATACTTACACGGATGATTAGCATTTTTCATAATTACCATGAACACAATCAGTTCTTCCAACTTTGATTGCAAAAAAAGTGAGCACTGAAGTTTCAAATCATGTTTATAACATTCTCACCCTGCAACAAGTATCACTCCCGACATCCAAATAGTCCTCAGGGCACGTGCAACAAACTATAAAGTACAAGTAGTTAAAACATGATTATTTTCGCCAAAAAAACATTAAACTGTACAACTCAAGGAGAGGATTCTATTGCACATCATTTATTAGACAGACACATTGCCCCGTGTATGTGTTACTCACGAGAACATCACGTGATTTTAGTTCAATATCTAATCGCGTAAATGACACTAATCATGCTTCATGTAATGAACGTGCAAGAGCAAAGAAAAATTTGAAGTTTTGGATGGTTTATCGTTAATATTTCCGTCATTACGTATTTCGTTGTTGACTTGAAAAAGAAATATCAACTTTGTGGGCAAATTTCCTTATTAGTCCTACTACAATTCGATCTTCTTTTTTTACCCATTTTGTCAGAAATGTGATAACATCTGTCGAATTATTTGATATTCCAACCAATTGAGTTAAAAACCGGTTGAACAAAATCATTAAACCCCTGAACCTACCTGGAGGTGCAAAAAGCAGTATTAGAAACAAAATATGTCGCATCGTGTGTTTTGGAAGACGAGTGGAGTTTCTTATCTCGAGTTTCTCCTATCTTTCGAATAAAAGACCTTCATAGATAGAAAACAATAAGGATTGGGCGAATATTGGACGCTGAAGCGATTGAAATCAAGGAAGTTTTAAACTTTTCTAGTTAGTAAAATACTGCGAAACCGATCTTTGACTATAGTTCGTTTCATTCTCACTGAGACCCGTTGGCATCGTGCCAAGATTTTTGGAGCCCAATTTCTCAGAGAAAACATGAAACTTCTGAAGACATTTTTGTTTACGTGTTGTTATGGAACTGAACAACTGCTAACAGAGATTTGCAGTTTTTTGAAAGACTACGAAGTGGTCAAAAATTGCCTGAACTATTCATTGGCACGCCGCCAAGTCTCAGCGAGAATGACCAGAACTATACGTGCACCCTAGGTGAATATCAAATAGCGTTATGATCAAGCTCCTTGGGTTTCTAAGTTTATTTCCGTATATATCTATTGAATAACATGTTTTTTCGTGAAATAAACGTTCCATTCTGAAAATAAATTGGAATTTCGAACGAATTTTGGCAGAGTGCCAAAGCTGAAATGAGTCTCGTAGCGAGACCCTGATAAATGGTCGAAACCATTTCGAATTTATCAGGAGCGAGCTCTGGCGAGCTTTTCTTTATCCAAGTTTTATGGTTCTAAAAGTGCGGTTTGAACCCACCCACCCACCCTTCGTTCAAACCGCGGCATTCGAGGGCGTATGAGTAAACTACCCAGGAAAAAGCCCGCCATCAAGTGAATAGTCTGTTATAGTTCGTTTCATTCCCACTGAGACTCCTTGGCATTGGGCCAAAATTTTCGGATGAGCATTTCTCAGAGCAAACATGAGTAGTCCAAAAACATTTTTGTTTACGTGTTCTTGTAAAACTGAACAACCGATAACAGGCAAAGACAGTTTTTTAAATAACTCCAAAGTGGTGAGAAAGAGCCCGGAAAATTCATTGGCACGCTGCCAAAGTCTCAGTGGGAATGACCGGAACTATACCAGTGGTATAATTTACTCTACAAGGCATTCTGAGTGACAACCGACTGGCTGTTCGGTAATAAGCTAACCCGATCAGACAATATTTTTCGGTCTTCCCTAACTATCTGTCTGTTTTCAACAAAGTGTGAGCTTATCAAGAGTGCAGAGATCGGAATTTGGAAGTTCCTGTGGTTGCCGGGAAAATCGGATGTTGTACCACGTCAAACTATTCAGATCAGAACTGTGCGCTACGGCTGGGGTCTTTTCATGCGGATAGTGGCAACCCAGGGGCTACCAATAATTCGATTTGAACCAACGACAAGGTAAAGTAAGAGAAACAGGGCTAAATATTCAATCTTAACAAACATCAGGGGTAAGTTGCCTTCCTTACTTAACTTCGTTCGTCTTATTCATCTTTTCAGGAAATCAGTTTCATTCAATCACATATGTTTCCCTCGTGTATGTATATATATTGCTCACCATTGTAATTCTTCTGAGTACAATGTATGTCTAGTTGTTTTGCTGCTTGTCGTTGGTTTGTATTGTATTGTGTTGTTATCATGCACTATTGGTCCAAATGAAGCTTTCTATCCATGAAGCTTCTCTACTCTCAAAATGTCTTCGAAATTTTGGTTATGCCGTAGTTATACGGAGGTATAATCAGTTTCACTGAAACCTCATCAATTTCCGACGCGTTCTCGTACAAATCGCAGAACACTATGTGTGCAGATTGAACCCCATGAAGTACCCCTATGATATTTTGCTAAATATAGCTTTTCTAAAGAAGAAAAGTTCAAACTGCTTTCAACCGAATTAGTTGAGAGGTGAAAAAGTTAAAGTTTGATCAACTCATTCCGGAAAATAAACTTGTGCACGTTTTTCCACTTTGCAGCGCTCGTCTCTTCTACCAATTCCACAATTTCAATGCCGATGATGTGCTTTCTGTCTACGATGGTCCGGATGATCAATGACTGCTTCTTGGAAGGCAAGTGGAAACAAAGGTATGGAAGCGAGAAGGAAAGTGGGGAACATTGACTTTTTACCCCCCATCTTTTTGAATTTATATTGTGTTTGGGGAATTGTAGTTTGACCCCCCCCCACCGGGGGTGATAATTCAATTTATCATCTGCAATACAAAAGTTTGAGGGTGGGGGGTAAAAAATAAACATTTCCGGTATTGAAGTTCAGTCCCCCACTCGTTGAAGTTTGACCCCCCACCATTGAAGTTCTACCCCCCGCCGACCCAGGTGGGGGGTAAATAGTAAATGTCGAAGTTGAATTTTGTCCCCCCCCCCTCTCCTAGATTTTCAGGTTTCAGCTTAGGTGGAGGGTTGAAGTGCTACGGGGGGGGGGGGGGACCCAACTAAAGTGGGGGGCCATACTTCAATTTTCCCTGAAAGTGAATACGAAAAGCCTGCTCAGGAAAAACCTATATAAACCTTTTTTCATTCAAACTAAGAATGGAAATCGCATACGGTTTGTATGGTTTGTCTGTTTTGTCACGCCCGGTTCACTGCCACTTTCACTTCGTAACTGCTGCTATTAATGTTGTATTCATATGAAAAGGAACAAATTTTCTCATTCACTGAGCACATATTTTTATGGAAAATTGTGTTATAACTCATTCTTTGTTCTAATGAGATTCTCGTTCTACTACCCCCCCCCCCCTCTGCCAAACGGCCTATTACCTCTCACCTCGACCAACAATTCAATGTTCCTTCAGTTCACACCCCGCTCCAACCGCGGTTTTGTTGGATTCTCAGCAGAATTCACCGCTGTTCCAAAGTGTTCATTCTGGTTGTATTTTTAGAATGAATAGTTGTTGCCAGGTGTTTGATTACGTCAAAATATCTATAGAGATGCTTGTTTGTGATAAAAATGTTGTACTTCATCTACTACCAGCCGCAAACTTTCATACAGTCGTCGCCAACGGAAATGCGTAAGAGTACTGTATATCTCACTTTCTTCGATTACAATACACGCCCGTCATGTAATCTAACAGCGCAGTGGTTAGCGTCCTTCTACGAAACTTTTGCTCGCAGGTTCAATTTCGGTAAGTGACAGAAATTTATGAATTTGGCACCCACTACACCCACTATAAGTGTTGATTTGGAAGGTATGTCTTCATTGGGAATGATTAAAATTACACTACCTTCCCCTAACTTATTCAGAGCTGATATATGTTTGAAGTCACTACCAACCCTAAGTTTTCGAACAGGTTTTGTTCACGTTCCTTGACATAGCAGCTGTGCGCTGGTTTTGAAACCACAAGTGAGAGGATTATCTCATTCCAACTTGTACGGTATTATTTCACTACCTCCAAGTCTTGACTAACAGGTTTTGTTGATTTCATTTCATTGGTTCAGTGTTCACGTCAGGATCTCTACTGCACAATATGATACTATACTCTATACGCCATCTAAGTGTCGTCGCCATCGAGAATTGTCCAGTCGAGTCGAACATAAAACTCGAAAACTCGATTTTTTCCACTCGAAAAAAGCAAATTCTCGAAAGTTAAAATCACATTATTGGTGAAACTCGTGAAACTCGGAGACGCCAATTTTTTTAAACCCGAGAACTGAAAAAAATTCGACAGAGACAGAGTGTGTCTATCAAAGATACGCAGAGCCAACCTCGCCCACCACCTAGTAGACCGTACGGTGTCCACAAAATTTAGACAAAACATTTTGTTAGTGGATGTTTTCATCAGATTTTCATCTGATTACGTACTTCCATATTTGACGGAGCTCAGGCCATCAAGTTCTTGGTGGTTTTTTTCCACTGATCTCACTCATTTGACAAGAACAAATCTCGTTTAGGTGAGCAGAATAATGCATTTATAACCTCTCAGGATATTCCCATTATGAAACGGTTTTGAAAAAAGAGAAAAAAAAAAGCGTCCAAATTATCGGAATCTGTGTAGAGAAAAGCCTTAATAAACTGTATCGCTTATGATTGGCTGACTCCATTCAAGCAAACCCAAAATTTTCCCACTTATTTTTTCAACAAACTTTCTTTGAAGAAATTTTCATCGGAAAAAATCTGTGTTTTCAAAGAGTTGTGAGAGCTCACTTCTGATATATGAACTAACTTGGCTCGGGATTTCTATGGAAAGGGATGCAATCAATATATATCAACTCGTTAATCGTTGCAGTCACTCTGAAAATAGATAAAAGTGAACTTTGATAAGAAAACGCAGTGGTGTTTTCACACACGCAATGAAGTACCTCAAACTCCTAATTCTGGTCTTGGTACCTTCAGGTTAGTTTATAAACTCATTTTTCAATAGCATGTTTCTATGTCTTTTATTCCGAAAATATGAGAAACTCTAGATATTGAACACACGCTGTCTCCCAAAACACAATTCGATACATTTCATTTACATAGTACTGCTTTTGTATCGGTTAAGTTTACGAATTCATGATTTGACAGGACAACTTATTATACATGAACAACGATACAAACAAAAGCCACATGACATTGGAGAGGTTTGATTGCGTGATATTTTTGTTTGTTCTTTACGATCATTCCCCTCGTTTAGTTCGCAGCGCATGTCCCACTGGATACGAAGACATTGGAAATGAGAACTGCTATAAGGTAATACGAGGTTGACGCCTGGGTACGTATGTTGGGAGATCCCGCTATCTCCATCCCATTCTGCGTCTCCTCAAACAAACGCTATTTCTCTGCTCATACATCCCGTCGGGATGTGAGAAACAATATAAAGCGAGGCAGAGCAAGAGACGCAGAATGGAAAGGAGGTGCCGGGATCTTCTAACATACGTACTCTGGCGGCGTAACGAATCGTTCAACCGCAACATGGGGACACAGGATCAAAAAAGATGGCGGAACCTTTTGGCATACGTACTCTGAGTACGATTTCCAGGAAATCTCGACACCTTCATCTAATTTGCCATTTCTGTTTGCGGACTGCCAAGTTGTACCAGAAATTATATTGCCAGGACGCAAATCGGGATGGAAAAGTCGAGATGTCTGAATACGGCCCGTGCTTTGAGGCGGTACACATTCGAACGTCTCAATCACTAACTTCTCCGGATAACTCGAGAAACAGATTTTGATCAGAAACTAAACTAAGAAATTAGTTTCCAGACTTTTACCACCCCGCTTACTACCTTGGAGGCCGAAGCGCAATGTGAACACGAGGGAGGTCATCTGATACAGCCCATAAACGCTTTCGTGAGCAAGTTGTACAAGAATCAGAACTACACGAGTTGTCGTTCGAATTAAGTATTCATCGAACTAACGATTGTGCAAGCTGTTAGTGAGAATCAGTGAGACGAAACAAACAAAAAACACCGTGAAACACACTGGTATGCACCGTATGAACATGCATTCTCAAAGCAATTCCTGTGATACCATTTTAAATGGAACAGAAACTCAATTGAACCGTTTATACCACACAGTTCACTAGCTATTGAAGTTGTTATTCCACTAGCTATTGAAGTTGTTAAATCATACTTGCGCGTAATACTAATTTTAGATCACCATTCAACTATAATTCTCGCATAGTGACTTAGCTATGTATTCGAACGATACTAGATATGACATTTCATCCTAAGTATCTTCAGATGAATACTCTGATTCAAAATGAAGCAGCGACCTTCAACACTCTAATCTGGTTAGGACTCACGTGCTCCGGAAACTCATCTACTTCCTGTGTTTATGTAAATGGGGAAGCGGTTACGAGTTCATCTTACACCAACTTCTATCCTGGTAGGTTAAAACATCATTTTATTTAAAGACAACGTTGTATTCAACGCAAATGAACGAATGGAATTATTATGTGAGCTGACCCATTCTATACGAATCCATTTGAGGAATCTTTGTGATTTATTAAAGCGCCAACATGATTTTTTTACACTATTTTGGTTCAAAATCGTCAAAAATCGACGAATATTACAATGTGTCTGTCATATAGTATCTATCTTCGACAAATACCATTTTGCGAGTTGGGACAGGCAAGAAGAGGATCTACCTCAGACTATTTTTGAGGTTGTTGTCGAGTAGTACATTATCCCCATAATCAGTTATCATTACTATTGACGAATTACGTCATGAATTCTTAGGCTCGCCAAACCCTGATCGTGGGAACTGTGTATTTCTCTCCGCCTCTGGCTCTCTTACTGGAAAATGGATAAGTGGACACTGTCTGAGTCAGACATTTGGATACGGATGTCAAGTTCCTTCTGCACTTCCGCCAAATTACGGTAAACTTTTTATCTCACGGAAACTTTTCATTTGTCATGAACGTGTGTTCAGGCCAGTATGTGTGAGAAGTGAAAGTCTCGGCTTTATTGTTGCTTAGGGATATGTCCCGTATGTTCATCTTTTGAGAAAAACATCTTGAATGCCGGTAAATTTCTTTCAAAACGACTCTCCCCAAACCAAAACCGAACCGATTCTTCCCGAACCAGTTGGTTTGTTCTAGAACCGAATCAAATTTAGGCCAACAAAGTGGAAACCGAACCAATTAATGTAATTAGTGCTGAAATTGGTCATCTGCGTAACGTTTATCAGGGTTTGAATTGGTTCCATATACGTGAACGGTTTGGTTCCATACCGTACCAACTGGTTCGGGAAGAATCGTTCCGGTTTTGGTTCGGAAATATGTTGGTTCGGGAAGAATTTTGCCACAAATGCCAATGTGTGCAGCTCCTACTTGTGGCTCATCTTTCAAACAACTGGACAATTTCTGCTACAAAATCATTCCTTCCATGTCGGAAGAAAATGCGGAAACTGCCTGTGAAACCGAATGCGGACACTTGACATCAATTCACTCTACGAAGGTACAAAACTTATGTAATTTCAATACTGATATACAAAACTTGACGTAATAGAAACGAAATGCAGTATATAAGCTCCGTACAATTAAAAAGTTTCGAAAATATGCAATATTACCTACAGGTCAACACGAATCTTGTTGACCAGTTTTCGATAATCTGGTCAATTTGAATGCGTTCTCTCTCTCATTTTCGAATTTTCCAAACTTTTTAGTTGGACGCGGCTTATATGTCTAGTTGAGATCAGAATCAGAAGAAATCAGTTCAACATGATGTCACAGTTCGGAGGAACGAAACACTGATTTTTGACTCCATATATTCATTAACAACAACTGTGTGTACAGTTAGCGGAATTTGCAGAAGTATTTTACATAATTCTGCACATGGACCTCCCTGAATGTTGTTGGAAATCATCCTCTATTTTACAGTTTTTTTATCAATTGTATTTCAAGTAATTGTATGTTTAGTTTTTTTTCGTTCAGCGCACCTCGTAGAGCATTTCAGTGAATAAATATAAACAATAAATTGCAGGAGAATAATTTTGTCTTAAACCTGTTCCAAGGTACACAAGAGTCGTATACCAGAATCGGCCTCAAATGGAGAGAGAACGAGGACTATGAATGGACAGATGGAACCGTGGAACCAGAAAAAGATTATGATGATTTCGGTATGCCCCAATTTCAATGTATTTGCTCTGTATCATCACTAAATTGCAACAATTGACTAGCTAGTTTGACGTTTCGCACTAGTTTGACTAACTTGACTATGTTATTTGACTAACTGCACTAATGCACTACTTGTGTATGCATCTATTTTCTGTATAAATGACAGCTTTTGGTCTTTTAATTAAATTTCAGGACACCAGGATGTGTCTTTCGGTACCTGTGTTGCAATGTCTTTAATTGATGATGTGGTCTACAGTGGAAAATGGATAAACACAGTTTGTTCTACGAATATGACATCAGTTTGCAAACGACGTGAGTTTCAGTAAATCATCAGAATATATTCTCATAAAAAACATAAGAAGGAGCAAATAACATAACTGAATTATAACTTTATTAGTAAAAAGTGGGGGAACAAACAAATGTGTGAGTTGTGTTTGGTTTGACCTCTATATCAGCAAAAAGTGAACGATACGAATTGCTGTGATACTGTAGCAGTAGTATTCTGCAAAAATAGAACAATACCAATATTGCACAGTGGTTCACAAAACCCGCATAACATTTCAGAAATCACCGAATGGTATTTCATGTGTACTTCAATGACAAGCGTGCGTTGTGAACCACTGTGCAACATTGGTATTGTTCTATTTTTGCAGAATACTACTGCTACCAGTATCACAGCATGTCGTATCGTTCACTTTTTGCTGATGTAGAGGTCAAACCAAACACAACTCACACATTTGTTGGTTCCCCCACTTTTTACTAATTGTTCTCTTTTTGCTAGTTGTACTCTTACAACTATCCATGGCACGAGAAGAAGAATAATGAAGCTAATTGGCGCAAGCGACTAACGCCACTGATAAATTTGAAATTGTCGAGTGACTAACGTAGTTGTATTGTGATCATCAACCAAGTGACAAAATTCCAATCACTTATGTTGACAATTCCTCGTTCCTGTGTTCTGGCGCAATTTGGCGGCAGCGCTTGGCGCCAACGCGAAATATTCAGTTTGTGACAGATCAATTTACTTAACCATGTGATCGCTATTAAAGAAACCGTTCCGCTATAATTTGAGTTTCACGAAAAATTTAAAAAGCTCAAAAAAGATTTTTAATGTCTTCCCATAGACCACGAAAAAAGCTTTTTGATTGAAAATTTGTAAAATTTGCATAACATCAAGCAATAAAGAAGGGGACATAAACATTTTCACTGTGACGCAACTTGACTTGGTTTATTTACATCAATATTTATTTTCATTTTTCAGTTTCTAATTGTGTATTCGTATGTGATTGAGTGTTTTGAAATCATTTTCGCACTTCTATAGGCTATTTTGAGCATACCCCGTACGCAACTCCCCTATCGGTGTCATTACGTAAGCCGCTTTTCTGAGAAAACAAAGCAAGATAGGAGTATAAAAGTATATATTTTTGATAATGGGCTTTCATTTGCCGTAGGGTCAGATTGTTAACTCAAAGGTCAAAATTAAAGCGGGACGGATTCTTTAACTGTATCAAACTTCAAACGATTCCGTTGACAATGACATGTCTTGGAGTTTTGGCGCCATTTGGCGCCTGGTCCGCTCGCTAGAGAAAAAGTTTTAGTCCGTATGAGAAAATAGACTTTTTACACCAAACTGTTCAGGTTCTATCAGTTTGAGACATCTTAATTGCCTACAATTAAGGTTTTGCCGTTTTTGGCGCCTATGGGCGCCCGCACCTGGCGCCACTTATGAGCTATACATCTCATAATTGGCGCGACGCGCTGACTTTTGCGTTAGAACTTATGTTCCGAATTTCAGCTAAATCGATTCAGTAGTTTCTCCAATAGTCGTTTTTCGCGCCTATTAGCGTCCGCGCCCGGCGCCAATGAGGAGCTATACATTTCATAATTGGCGCAATGCGCTAGCTTTTGCAATTGAACTCATGTTCCAAATTTCAGCTTCATCGGTTTGGTAGTTTTTCCAATGGTCGTTTTTGCGCGCCCGGCGCCAATAATGAGCTATACATCTCATATTTGGCGCGACGGGCTAACTTTGGCATTAGAACTCATGTTCCAAATTTCAGTCAAATCGATTCAGTAGTTTTTCCAATACTATGCGGACAGAATTTTGTGAGGGAGGAGGAACGAATTACGGCGGAACTTTTCAAGAACGACATGAAATCATAACTCCTCTGGAATTCGGCGGCGACTCGCCGGCGGGGCCGAGGGGTCGCCGGGATACCGCCGGCGAGTCGCCGGCGATACATTGAGGTCGCCGGCGGGTCGCCACTTGAACCAAAGCTCCGAAATTGTCGCCGGCGAGTCGCCAAACAATTCGCATTGTCCCTGGGGTCGCCGGCAAGTCGCCGAAGCCGAAAATATTTTTCCATCGAGAAAACCCGAAAAAAGTTTGAGTGCATTTTGTGGGTAAACTCCAACGGCTATGACAAAAATGATACCGAAAGACGACTTTTTCTTGTATAACTCATACGAACCGTGAAAAATGAACAGAGCTTGTCGCCGGCGAGTCGCCACTCATTTCGATATGTTCCTCATATCGCCGGCGAGTCGCCGAACTTGGAAACCTTTGATAACACCAAGATTTTTATTCCACTTTGTTGTGAGGTATAAACATATGCGTAAGTGAAAAATGCGATTTGTGCGTCTTCAATAGGGATTTTGAGAAGAAATTTGGAAACTGTCGCCGGCGACTCGCCAAGTAGCGTGATTCGATAGCTAATTAGTTGAAGCACGATTAAGAGGGAGTTTTGATCTAACCATGTTTGATAACAACTAGTATAATGTCATACATTGAGTGAGATGGAATGCTTACATAAACTTTACATCTCACTCCAATTAAGACTAGAACTTATGAGATTGCATTGGAGATCTACCGGTGTAGTGCGTTTGGAACTTATCAGAGCAGCTGTTTAGCTATACATCCATTATAAACTAAAATTCAAGTAGAGAGGTACTATTTGTTATTATTCAAAGTATTATACATCTGTTACGGAACATACTCCCCAGTTTGGCCAAAACATATCACTTTAGGAAAAGAAATAAGATTTTGAAGACAGTTCATTGCTATCGTGATATAATCAAAAAACAGTGAGATCTTCTTCAACAGACTTATGTTTGGCTCTGCCAAACGTTTGCTAACAACTGCTCGCACTTTTGGACATTTGCATACAAGAGTGCGCATACGTGAAGACACGTTGGAACGTGTAAAGAAAAACGGACCACTGAACAGACTGATTTGTTATTAGTATAAAAAAACGAGTGTAAAGTAAGTAAAGATTAGTTTTGGATAAATATGTACAAGAAATATAAAAGAAGTCCAATAAAAATATTTTGAGGAAAACTCTAATCTCGCTCGGTTTAGAATTTCAAAAAAAGGATACCTAGTTTTTGGTTGTCGGAAGAAAACTTCTGACTGCGACTCACAATAAACTATGGTTACGAAGTAACGGTCATTTTTGATAAAAAATAATATTTTTGAACAATAAGCTAAACAAGGAATGTTATGTTTTTCTATTGGAGTTTTAAACCGTGCCGTAGTGCAGAACGTTTGGTGTAGTTGTAACCTCGTTCAAGTGATAGCAAATTTTCCACTCTAGACTCCAGGCAGGAATCGAACCTTCGTTCGCCGTGCGTGAATAGAGCGTTTATCCAATCCGCCAATCAGAAATGTGAATAGGAGTGAAAACCAAGCTGTACCCGCCTGTCATGAGTTCTTCATTGGAAAACGTCTTCCTACTACACGTTAAACTCTTCTTTCATTTTTATTTTCACGAAACCGGTCTATCCATGATTTTTTGCGAGACCATTTTCGGCTCTCTCACACGTAATATTCAAATTTCAGACATACCTGGAAAATACGTATACCTCAACTTTTTTAGAGCTTTTCAAAAATGTAAGTATTTTTTGAATAAGTTAATTTTGTGCGAAACTATGCCGAGATTTGAGGAGGCGGACACTTTTGTCGCCGCCGCCGCCGCCGCCGCCGCCCCGCACGGAAGCCATTTTTGCGAGACGTTGGGCCCTCTAACTCCTCTCAATAAGTTCTACTTGAAACGTAAACTTAGTGTCTTGTAGACGTGTTGCCCTTCAGTGATTCATGCAAAAATCTAAGAAAATGGTCGACGTACTTTGAAGAAAATTGTAATAATCTGTTTTGTAATGTCTGCAGACCTTTGAACAAAAACTAATCTGCGCAGCGCTCCGCTCTGCGCACGATGTTATTCGTTATGTCTACTCACTCTCTCCCGGTGTTCTTCTACAGACCCGTACTTCTGTCATCACCCTTCATGTGAGATAAACTTACTGTTACAACTTGTTCTGTACCATTACAACTACAGTTTACTACTAATGTTATCCATATGTTTCTCCCTAAGAATTAATACATGATACCGCGTGGCAATTGTTTTTTAGAATAATAGGCAGCTCCCACTTGACTGTCGAACAACTTAGATTTTATTCGCAATAGAATCATTACAGTTTATTTGCAATCATTAGTTAGTCCGACCATTCGTTTGAATGCGCTGGGTGCGCAATACTAAGCTCTTCGCTGCGCTTCTCAGATCGTAGCGGGATGGCCGAGAGGATGTGTGCGCCGCAGTACGCCGAAGGTTGTGGGTTCGATTCCGGAGAGTGACAAATGGATGTTTAATTAGAACTATAATTGTTAAATCACGTAAATATGGTTCTCGGCTCGTTAACGCGCTAATTCACTTTTGAAAAAATATTTTCTGTCACAGAAAGATCAATGCTAAAAAGCGAAAGAATCATATAAGGTAATTGGCGACTCGCCGGCGATGTTGCCGGCGACCCGAAAAGCGGCGACTCGCCATCAACCCCTTCCGGCGACATCGCCGGCGACCTCGCCGGCGACCCGTCACCGAATTCCATAGCTGAATGAAAATCATCCGATTTTGCTCAAATTTCCACACAATCTTCAATTCGTGATTCTCTAACTCTCTCTTCTTTAGTTTCCGAAAAACAATTATATTTGAAGCTTTTTATCGATTAGAAGCAAAAAACGAGTCCGCAATGGCCAAATCAAAGACAATATTATTCGGCTGCTCGAATAATTATTGATTGTGCTCTGATCTGGCGGCGTAGCAATCCCTTCAATCTCACGGGATGTTCATATGAGTTTCTCATGAGATACTTCATGAGCAACTGTGAAGTGTCAATGTTGTAGCATTTTAATCGATAGAATCTCATGAGAAGCTCATGCGAATAGCTCATGAGGTATCTCATGAGATTTTTGAGGGATTGCTACGCCGCCTGGCAAAATGCCGGCGCCCTGCACACGCCACGCGAGACGTGGCAGGGATGCAATGCAACACTTTTCATGGATACAAGTCCAGTTCGGAACTAAACATAGATTTTTCACAGTTTTCTCAGAAGCTAGTAAAATTCACTTCATTGTTGAGTTTTTATTTAGGTCAACTTGAATTAACTTGGTCCGAGAGTCAAGCTGACAGACACCGACTAGTTCTCGTTTTCAGCGCTGACGAAACCCTGCGCCTCCTTCATTCTCTCCAACTCTTCCACCGTTCCTCCGGCAGCTGTTTCCACATTAGCACCACCCACCTGCTCTTCAACTCTGTTCTTCAAAGGGAACGGGGCGGTAATTTCTCCTCACATTTGAGCCAAGATTGAATTCAAGGCCATCTCGTGCTGACCAAACTCTTCATCTACCCGATTTATGGAAATTATTAGCTCTCTGATAATTTGCCGGTTGCCTGAAAACGGAAAAGTTATTAATCTTCTTTCATATCTAGTTCAGTTTATCACTTGGATAATCTGTGAAAACCTCTATAAAAAACCGGTAAATGAGTTGGAAACCTGATAGAACGTGCACAACGTTATGTTCAATTTGTAGGTGCGCGTCTATTCGAATATAAGAGCCGAGCTAGTTTCAAAGAGAGATTCGGAAATGGTTCATTCTAGCTCTACTCTCCCGGGTACCCTGCCGTCTACTCCACTGGGCTGGAATGTGAATATGTGATCACGGCTCCATCTGGCTACGTTGTATTCTTTGCACTGACTGGTCCGTTGAGCACAGCCGACTATTTCCAAGACAATAGCAACATGAGCCTCTACAACAGTATGACTGACACTGTTCCATTTCTTCCAAGGTCAGACCGCAATATTCAAGGACACTTTTGAAAAAGTGATCTCAAAGTTTCTACCCAAGTTTGATTAACTGACTCAAATTAGCGATTCTTTGATTGGAAGTAGCTGAGTTCGTTTGGAGTGAGGCAGAAAACAATGTTGTTAACATTTCACAGAAATGTGAGATAAGGTAATCAGGCAACTCTTGGAAAATCCAGCATAGAAAAAAACTACTTAAAGATACCGTTCCGCTATAATTTCTGTTTCACGAAAAATTTAAAAAGCTCAGAAAACTTTCTCAATGGCTTCCTATAGACCATGAAAAAACTTTCCAATTGAAAATTATCAAAATTTGCATAATATCAAGCAATAAAGAAGGGGACGTAAACATTTTCACTATGACGCAACTTGACTTGGTTCATTTACATCAAGATTTATTTTCATTTTTCAGTCCTCTATTGTGTATTCGTATGTGATAAAGTGTTTTGAAATCATTTTGGCACTTCTATAGGCTATTTTGAGCATACCCTGTACGCAACCCCCCTATCGGTGTCATTACGTAAGCCGCTTTTCTGAGAAAACGAAGCAAGATAGGGATATAAATGTATATATTTTTGATAATGGTTTTTCATTTGCCATAGGGTCAGATTGTTAACTCAAAAGTGAAAATTAGAGAGGGACGGATTCTTTAACGGAGTCGAATATAATATGGCACACGTGTGTAAAACTCAAAGTTAGCTCGGCGCCAAAAAATTGGTGATGTCCCGTTCCGTCTGGCGCTTGGCGCTGGATCTAGATAGCGTCAAAAGCTTGAAACTCAGTCCCAAGTAAAAATTTTTGAAAGTTTGCATCGAGGGCATCATAGTGGATACTATGCTGTTTCCAAAAATTTGTAGTGTAACAAGTAGGGTAACGACCGGGAATGTTCCCCGAACTCAGAAATATATATGTTATTGACAAGTATGACTTGGGTACTCTTTAACATCCGGCACAAAACACAGAAATGTCAAAAAAGGTTTGCAAACAGAGAACGTTAGCATTTCTGCTATATGGTCAAGACAGTTTCTTAGTTGTTGTTTACTAATAATAGTAACAAGTTAAACATCGCGCCCAAGTGGCGCCGGTTGGTGTCAGAAGAGAAATACGTGCCTTGTACTGTGATGACTCAGATTTTTTCCAAAGCTCTGATTTTGATGAACGAAGCGAAAAAGGCTTCTTGCCAGTTTCAGATGTCAGGTCAAACTAACTTTAACTCTAACTTTTTTCAAACTTCTGATTCAAAGAAGCTGTCATTCTTCTCTTGGTTTCCAGGTTAACTCGTGGATATAATGCAACATATTCATTCTACGCCTCAATGACGTCATCAATGAAAATGAAGTTCTCCAGTGGAAGTTCGAATCAACACAGATGGATTGCGAACTACAATTCAGTTGATAGTAGGCATTATTTTTCCTCATGAAGTTGGTAAAAAGGCATGGATTGCACTTTCGAAAGAGGGAAAGAGAAAAAAAAAGAGAAGAGAGGGAAGAAAAAACACTGATCCGTTTTTAAACAATGTCTTGTTTCAGTTCGTGCATCTGGATGCAATCAAGGCGAGTTGCAGGCCCCTGGAACGGTGGGTTCTTCATGGGAGGACGGTTCACCGTTGTTTGATCGGTGTACATATCCTAGAAGACACTTCCAATTCACCCTGCGTCTCTCCCTCTGCCTCACTATTTCTCGTCTCTTACATTCCGGCGGAATTTAAGAGCAGAGAAGTAGCGTATGTCTGATGAGACGCAGGATGAGATGAAGGTGCCCGGATCTTCTAGCATACATACTCTGCTTGCACCGCCTATCTTCTGATAACGACTGAAACATGACCGGATCAAACTACAATTAGTGTTAAACTCTATATACCGTATCGACCTTATTCTACCTGAGTAAATTGTTTTAGTTGTTTTCTGATTCAATTTCAGATAACCAGCCCCAATTACGAGAGCCATGTATATAATGGACTATATATATCTTCTTACAACTGCACTTATCGATTGGAGGCACCTCCAAACAAAAGGTATCAAGTCATATATATTAAGCAAAATCACATCAATCCCTACCACGCTAGAATCAAGTGAGCCCCTCCCCATGTAGAGTATAATCTACAAAGTTTGATTACATTACTGATACTTATTGGTTGTATGGAGACAGTAGGCTTAACTTTCTGTTTTACAGTATTTCTCGATGTCGCCGGCAAAGTTACGAATGAAAATTTGAAGACTGTAAGTTCAATATTTTCTAACAGTTGACTCGTATTGATCATCGTAATTTGCAGAATTTCTCTCCATTTCGATGCTTTCTACGGATTGGGTAGCGATGATGATGTGTCTATCTTCGACGGTCCTGGGTCATACTCACCTCCCATCGCAGAGTCAGTTCACTCAATCAATATAGAAGTTCGAAAAGACAGAGCGCGTTATTTACAATGTATTTAACTAGCTGCTCATGGAATCTAGCCAGTTGACAAACTATGAATGTACTGTTCTTTTCTGGGTCTAGAACAAACTTGAAATTTGACGAAGAAATTTAACCTTCGCCATACACCATATAGATCTGCAGGAAGTTTTTAATTTAAAATAATTGAAATAATCGGAACTGAAAATGTTTGTCGAAATTCGAGAACTTCGACTTTGTGCACAACATTAATCAATTCTTATACATTGTTGGAAAGATAACAAACGCGTTAACGACCAGGCTCCCATATTTGGGTCAGAATTGAAACCGGTTCTAGAATTTCCGATTTTAAGTCGAAAAAAAAAAGCGGAAAGCCAAAATATCTAATTTTTCTAGAGTATGCGTCAACTATAAACGCGAAATATTCGAAAAAAGTCGAAACTCGGGATAAATACAGTTAAATACTCGATCGACTCCTTTTCTCTTCAGGTACAGGGGCGATAGTGGTTCTGGACGTACTTTCCAGTCTTCCGGCAATCGAATGTTCATTTCGTTCACAACAGGAGTTTCCTCGGGCCATCCAGGATTTTCTGCCACCTTCACGGCGGTTTGATGAAGACTATATTTATTGCTTTCGTTCGACAATGAATGATCAGTTTGATGAACTTGCTGTTTTTTTCAGATCGCTTTCCTCTTGTTCCAACTAATCCAACAGACTCACATACACTCATAGTACATTCGTTTTCTGATCACGAGAAACAAACAAAACACAAATATGAAACATCAAAATAAAAGGCAATAACAAACAGTAGAGTTAGTCAGCCATAATATATTTCGTAAATTTTTTTATTAGGCTTTGGTGCGGTATCATGTCGGGTTGAGTACGCAAACGGTTCGGTTTCTCAATAATCAACTGGTTTGGGAACAGCCGGGTTGGTAAGAAATTTGTGATCGAAGAAAAAAATTTCCACCTCAAGTTTACGAATTTCGTAATAGTAAATTACCTGTCCATTAAACTATTGCTAATCCATGATGTTATAACATAGCAATCGACACTTCTTCCAAAAAGTGTATTCACGTGCAAAGAACGTGAGTTTCATAATCTCACGTAACTATACCGACACCGAACCACAAAAAGCAGTATGTATGAAAATTCAATGCTGGGCCGGGATTTCAGCTCGTACCTTAGTTGGCTTGGGATTCACCGAATCGAGCGCGAAAGAGCATCCCAACAAGGCTCACGATGTGACGAATAAGGAATGAGGACATTCTCAGATCTGTAGTCTCGATTGTTTTCTGCCATTTGTCGATGTTCAAATCAACTAACAGCACTAAAAGGCGAAAAAAACCATTCAGGCGCCGGTAGTGTACGTCTATTCGAAAATGTGCTGCTGAACCTTCAAATGAAACAAACGAATCATCAGCTGGTATATATTTTTGTAGGTTTCGTCTTGTCGATTAATCGCCATGCCATTATTTCTTATCTCTCTTCTCATGTTTGAGAAATAAATCAGCGATTTTGTTGGTTTTCTGACTATGGAAAGCTCAAAGAACTCCCTTAAAGTTTTTGCTACAAGGAGTCAACATATGTGAAGAATAAAGCATCAAACGGAAAACTTGGTGAAGCGAGAAGTTTGTCGAATAAGCATCTACCTACGGACGTACGGATGAGAAAGTATTGATTGACTGATTTATTTGTTTAAATGCAAACATGTGATATATACAAGAGAACATCATTCACACGCGGAATCATGTGTCGGAAAACAACAATGAGAACAACTCCAAAATGAAAAACAAACAACACGACGGACATTACAGACGGAACAACTCTCAAAGACGAATGAAAATCTCAAGGGTGAACCAGGCAGTAGAAGTCTCATCGAAATGCATTCACTGAAATTGCATCTTTCGGCTGATAATTTCATCGATATTTTGGATTTCTTACTCAATTTTAAGTACCTGGACCCAGCCCGCACTGGGAATCACTTCGGCCAATTCTACAGTTAACCTGGTTTCTAGGTAACCTATTTTTTGTAATTTTTTTCAGGTTACCTCATATGTAACCGGCAGGTAACCTAAAGCTGAAATCCGGTTACCGTACAAACTAACGGTAAAAACCACATTTTGCGTTGGAAAAACAGGTAACCGGTTTTTCATTTTCGGTTGCCGACCGCTTACTTATAGAAGTAACCGGAAAAGAGGTTACCGAAAAACCGGTTAGGTTACCAAAAAAACCCGGTTACATATAGAATTCACCACCAAACAGGGATCGAGGTAACATTTCCTAGTTGTCGTTTTTGAATGGTTGCGTTGTGCGACGTTTATCGTTATTAAATCGATGCAAATAAACTCGTTAATCCTTACTTTTATTCGAAAGATAAGAGTCAGCTTAGATAAGAAAAGTCAGTGGAGTCTTTCGACACGGAATGAAGTACTTACTCTGCTTGCTGATTTGTGTGCCTTTGGGTGAGTTTTATAAACTTTTAAAACTGTCTAACGATTGAAAAAGTAATCAAAATTATTGAAATAGAGTACTACATGTCACAGCAACAGGATAATGGATGGATTTGTGTTGGATATTTCTTTGACGTTAGCGTATCATTCTACCCTCTCCTTCAATGAATAATCCTAATTGTCTTAATGATCATTCATCATTATTCCATCATTGATGAAATTCTGGCATGTTACACTCTCCCATTGTCAAACATTACTTGTTGACAACGCGTCAAATTTGTCACTTTACTGTTTTCCAGGAAAGGCATAGGTCATGCAACAAGTTTTTCCGTACTGTAACTATAAACATGAAGATTCGCTCATAAACGTAATATCGCTCGGTATATTTCCACATCGAGTAAAAACCTGCAGGTTGTATTGCCAGGCTGCCGAATTTCATTTGAAAATAGTGAGAACTGTACAACAACGTATTCGATATTTGAAATAACTGTACTTTGCAGTTTGTTCGACTTGCACAGATGGTTATGAAGACATGGGCAACGGAGAATGTTACAGGGTGAGTTTTCTGTCTATGCGGTCATTTATAATGTTGCAAAAATGCTCCATGTTGCATGAAATGGTTTGAATGACTTCACACCAAGTGACGATCTCAAACCCCGTCCGTTTGTCTTACTTAGTGACACTCTGGTTCTCCAAAACTCGCTCCAATAGCGATTGCTGTGGGCAAATTGTCAGTCTGTCCACGTACCAACGAATGAACCGATAGTTTGTCCAGTCACAAACTGGGGTGTGGGGGTCCCTACCTACCACAAGATAAAGCGTCAACGTATAGTTTCTATTTAATCGCGTTTGTCACATTAGATCAGTAGAAGAAGTGAATTTGAAAAGTGTTCATTATGTTTCCAAATCCAGAGATTTTTAATTTTTTATGATATCCCAAATAATTGTAATTTGGATTCCCATATAACAGACTGGTTTTTGGCACTGCGTTTCAATAAAATAACTATGCATATTTGTTTTTTATACAATGTTTCTTTTTTATTGTTATATTAGTCTTCTCGTACAATCCGCAATTGCTTAGTTTCCAGTCAGACTTTCTCCAAAAACCTTGTACCGAGTAAATTATTGTTGTGTAATACATAGCAGTCATTTAAACCTTATTAAGTCAGTTATTTTAGTTCTCAAACTAGCGCCACAGTGATTCTGTTACGACAGGTAAACTACAAGTGAACATCTACCACACCCCTCTCTTTTACTAGTAAACTACTAGTTTTCCTGTGAGATCTCATGGGACTCAGCCGTGGAAAATCTGGTAACAAGCGCTGCGGTAACGAACTCCGGACTAAGTACCCCCCTAAGACCCATATTTCAAAAACGAAACTTCTTCATCTTTCAACGAAAAATAAAGAAATAGATGAATTTAGATCAACTTTTCTCACTAATTTTCATTTTTTCACTCAAATTTTAGTTTAATCAACTCGAAACCCCGGTTTTGTCGCAATGAAGACTCGAAAACTAGCGCGTGGCATTGATTTCTCGAGCCGGGCCTGAGCCAATGAGCCACGCCCCCTTATGTACCCCTCTAACTACCCCGGGTTCTCTCTGAGAGTGATGTAAGCGTAGGATAGGAGTTAAACTATAGTTCTATTCCTACCTAACTATTAGTGAGATGGTAGTCAGCTACTATTTGATCTGGAGTAAAATTCAATTTAAAAAAATATAAATAAAAAAATAGTATTTTCAACCACCTATATCTGCTATAACTAGCTATGTGATCCTCTATTGCACTACTCTACGATTTACTATGTTTTGCACCAGGCGGGACTCGAACTCTCAAACTATTTCTTTTGAAGCGAGGCACTTACCACTGCGCCACGCTGCTGATGTAAGAGGGCGCGCCACAATCTTCTACGATTACAGGCGCGCTTCACTGTTCAGCGCTCACGATAGGAATAACGAGAATGCGCTACGAGCCCTAACAAAAAACCTCATACTTTAGCCCGTTCTATAGTAGCACTTATTCGATAGAAAGAATTTCATATTATGAATGTCCAGCACTTTCTTGCTAGTTAGAGTACTATAGGTTCAGTACTAGCCTACGGTCAAGTCACTACTAACTGTCTACGTGCTTGTAATACCTAAAAAAAAACTCTGATTTGAAATCGGTAGAAATAATGTAACATAAAAAAGTTGTTTCAGACAGTTAGCCAGACAGTTTCGAAAAGATTCCACTATCGATCGATTATGATATTGTCCAATTTAGTGCAGGAACTTCAAATTCTCACCATTAGTGCTGTTTCGATGTGAAATAGTTTGAAAATCCATAGATGAACTAGATGCTAACTTTACTAGTCAACATAGCCCCCCTATACCATTTTTTAGTACCAGAGACCCACTTGCAATTTTTGGTAAACGTCAGAACCAACGGTCACACTTTATCCGTGTACAAAGTGCGCTTGCACGCAGAGGAACACGAGCTGGACACTTTGTAAAACTACAAAGTGCGAATTGGGTATAAAATGCTGGGGGAGCCCATACAGTGAATTGCTACTCAGTAGAAGCTTGATTCACTGGATTGGGAAAAATTACGGAGCCACTTCTTCACTTTCCGAAATAAGCCGTTTTCAAAATACTTTTATTTGGCCGCGTCATATATATGAGAAGTGTGCGGCAATCCTGAAAAATAACTGAACGGTGCAAATGAGTCTTTCTAAAAGATGTCGAGACCACCTTAATGTATGAATCGCGTCGGGCAAACTCATTTTCAAGTAAGGAAGATAGTTGAATAGGAATACAACACAATTTTAAATTAGCAATATAATAACGAATTTCGACAATATCTGACAGCACTCTCAGTGAATTAAAGTTCAATGCGAGTTAGCAAATCTTCGATAAATTTATAGGAACTCACCAGAGAACCTATCAAAACATTTCTGTCAGATTAGTGAGGGAAATATCCACCAGCGTGTATTGAAAATTGTTTGTCTGTCTCTTCTCTCGCATCAGTTGTTGACTTTGATTGCGATTTGCTTATCGTTTATTTTCAGCACTTCACTACGACGAAATCTCAGAGAGATGCCGAGTCATACTGTGAACAGCAGGGAGGGCACCTGGTGCAACCTATCAACGCGTTTGTGAGCATTACAACCTCTTAGTACGCGCAAGTCACACCAAAAAACACTGTTTTTTACGAAATCAAGTTATCAAGATTTTGCCACGTACAGAGCTACATCGAATCTTGATGGTACTACAACTAACTTCGTTTTCTCAGCGCTCCCCTTTCAAACATATAAACCAATCAGATCTATTCAACCGCACTACACCTAGAGTTCGACGTTCAGAAGCTCTTGAGATACAACTTTTCAATCGAACGCTTACAAACGCTTACATTCTTTACTTTTTTAGGTGAACGCTTACATTCTGACCGAGGCTAACAACGTAGGAGTATGGTTGGGATTGACTTGCACTGGATCGTTCAAGACGTCCTGTACATATTCAAATGGAGATTACGTCACATCGAGCTCTTATGCTAATTTCTATCCTGGCGAGTTTCGTGGTTCTCTTCATTTTGTTGAACAGTTTGTTTGTGGCAGCAGTTTCCATGAAGGAATACAATCATTGAAGAAGGACGATTATGTGGTCCATTCGAACGGTTCAGTTCATTAAACTGCAATACATTTTTCATTTGCAGTTTAAAAGACCGTTGACACGAAATTGGTCCACACAATCGTCCTTCTTTAAAAGAAGGAATACATTGAAAAAGTTCTAACAATTGGTTGATAATCGACTACATAACCAACGTGTTGAAAACCATCGGTACCTGTAACTCACATAACTTGGCTATTTGACCAATGAAAAAAAATGAACTTTTCTGTTAAAATTCAGGTTATCCCAACCCAACCGAGGGAAATTGTGTGTTTTTGTCCACCTCCGGATCTCAGACCGGTCAATGGATCAGCGGGAAATGTGGACAGAACAATGTCGCATTTGGATGCCAGAGAAACAGTTCGGAAAACACGTTGCCGCCAAATTACGGTTGGTTTAGACGATGTGGAGAATCACGCTAGTGTCAATGTTTTGGTATGTTTAGATATTTCAATACTTTCTTGATATTTTCGATAATTGGAATGCGGACGTCTCACCTCCATTCCAAGGAATGGTTTCATATTATAAAGGTGGGTTCAGCATCTGCGAAAAGTGTTTTGTGTACAAGATTGAACCGAATGTCATTATCCTGCATGTTTTCTTTAGTTCCCAAATGTGGATCTGCGTACGGTTCCAATGGCAACTTCTGTTACAAGATACTGTCGCCTTCGATTGAAACGAGTGCTGAAGAAGCATGTGAATTGGAGTGCGGACATCTGACCACCATTCACTCCCAAGAGGTAAAGTTCAAGTTTTCAATTCGTTGAGTCGCCACAATCTGGCCAATCTGTTGTTTAGTTTTCCATTGAACCATCATCAGTCAAAGTTTTGACTTTTTTCTTGCTGTTCAGATTCATGTTTTGAATAAGTTTTAAAGAAACCGTTCCGCTATAACTCGAGTTCCACGAAAAATTTAAAAAGCTCAAAAAGTTTCTCAATGTCTTCCCATAGACCATGAAAAACTTTCTAATTAAAAATTTGTTAAATGTGCATAACATCAAGCCATAAAAAAAGGGACGTGAACATTTTCACTGTGACGCAACCGGTTCATTTACGCTCAGATGTATTTTTATTTTTAGTCTCCAATTGTGTATTCGTATGTGATAGAGTGTTTTGAAATTATTGTTGCACTTCTATAGGTAATTTTGAGCATACCCTAAACGCAACCCCCTATCGGTGTCATTACGTAAGCTGCCTTTTTGAGAAAACGAAGCAAGATAGGAAAATAGAAGTAAATATTTTTGATAATAGTTTTTCGTTTGCCATAGGGTCAGATAGTTCACTCAGAAGTCGAAATTAAAGCGGGACGGATTCTTTAATAGACAAAAACTAATCAGAAAACCTACCTGTCAAAACATGTTCTCTTACCACATTGTACCATTCGGAAAACGCGTGAAACAAAAACTGCCAAATTTCAGGAAAATAGTTTCGTTCGAAATTTGGCGTGCCAATCTGGAGAAACGTATGCTCGTATTGGGTTGAAATACACAGCCGACCAACATTATGAATGGATAGATGGAACTAGGATGGTAGAGTCGGATTACGTTTATTTTGGTGAGTTCCAGACCTATACTGAACAACCTACAAAATATTTAGTACTTCTGAGTTCTGGTAGTTTGCGATTTTTTTAATTTCGGTTCCGAACTTCTAATATACGCCAATGAATAAGTATTTCCTAATTTGGTTCGCAAACGTTTCTCAAGAAGTTGAATTTTATCGCAACTTGCTAGAACAGAAACTACCATGGAACTCTTCAAACTTGCGGTTCTGCAAGTTCTACACAACCATCAATTGACAGCGTAGAATTTGTGGAAACAGCGAGGAAGGAGAAAAACGTTGAATTTCATGGATTACAGGCTATGATGAACCTGCTCTCGGAAACTGTGTTGCGATTTCTCTGGTAGATGATTTGGTGAAAAGTGGTCAATGGATAAACACACCATGTTCTAGCAACATTACTTCCGTCTGCAAACGATGTGAGTGCGATCTAACAGTTCAGAATGAGGTTTTTATCTCAAGTTCGACACGGATATATTCACTAGATCAAACATTGGGATTCCTCTTTATCAGCTATATATATTGGGTCGTACGTCGAACACAAGTGGGAATTTCCCAACGCTGTTTCCTACAAGAATCACCATTTTGTGTTAAAGGGAAAAGAGAATATTAACAAGTACGTGCTTTTCTACTAACCGACTGCTTATCCAGTAAATATGTGTGTTAGGAAAAAATGTAATAAAATAACTGGTGAAAAAAGAACTGAAAACGTCAGAATGTTGCTTGCTGTTTGGAGACAATATTTCCATGAAAGTGAAAGGCTATTCATCACAATGCTGAAAAAAACTCACAAGATGTATATTTGTCGACTTCTACTTCCAGCAAAAAGTAAGCCGTGTGTCTCTCGCACTGTCACCCCCTCGGTCATTCCGCCCACTTGCAGCTCACCTTCGTTTTTCGAAGGAAACGGAACGGTATACAATATTTTACGAAACAATTTGTCGCTCGCTGTGAATTCATACTAGTCATTTATATTATTCATATTAAGAGTATGAACGAGAGTGTGTGAAGAAACCTCGCTGTTCTCGCCTGAGTGGCAATCAAAACATTGGATAAAGGAAATTACTTATTCCGCTTGTGAAAAGATGTGCTTGTGAAAAGATTGACAATTTAATGAAACACGAAAATCTGTCACACCAAGTGCCTTGTAAAGAGGAAAGTTTTCAAACACCTAACGAACCCAAATAACAAATAACTAGATGTGAAAACAACAGTTATCCCTTTCCACCTCACTTATAGACTCAGTCAGAGTACGGCCAATTTTATAAATGTAACCGGGTTTTTTGGTAATCTAACCGGTTTTTGGTAACCCTTTTTTCAGGTTACTTTACATGTAACCGGTAGGTAACCTAAAAGTAGAATCCGGCTACCGTACAAACTAACGGTAAAAATCGCATTTTACGTTAGAAAAAAAGGTGACTTGTTTTTCATTTTTGGTTACCAACCGGTTATTTTCTGAGGTAACCCGAAAAAAAGATCCCCGAAAACCGGTTAGGACACCAAAACCCCGGTTACATATATGACGGTGCAAACTACAAATTTGGCGCAAATCACCAAAACGAGTGAAAACCTTCATTATTGGTCTGTTTCTAAGTTCCGTTGTTGAATCATGCATTTTCACCCAACATTGGGCGCGAGACATTTCACACAATTACTTATGAGCCAGATATAACAATATTTATTCATTCTAAAAGAAATATGACATTGTATAATTATTTTGCTAAGAAGACCAAACTTGGTTCATCCAAAATTAGGCCACAGCCGAGAGAGAAAAGCGCCGGCACAAATATAATTCAGGTTTCTCTCATGGCAGATAGAGAAAACGTGCCAGCCTCATTTTGGATGATCCAAGAATGGGCCGTATGTCCAGTTTTAAACAAATTCAACCAAATCAAAAGTTTTGGGCCTTTACAGAAAACTAGCTAACGGAAAAAAACGTAATAACTGTACGTAAAACACCTGAATATTCCAACAATAAAAACATACGAAAAACTACGATTAATTTCTAAAATTTAAAAAGCAGGTAATCAAGAAAACCATGGGAAAAAAAAGAAAAAAACTGAAACAAAGATTCAGAAATACACCCAACTATTGAGAAACATTAAAATAGCTTTAGCAATGACCGCACACCAGTAAACTCATCCTAATAGTCCGGAATAGTCAAAAAACAGACTACTTTCTAGCCGTAAAGAAGAAAATCGGCTACTTTTGAAGAGAATCTCAAATTTTCACGTTCCTACATCTGAAAACGGCTTTTTCGCTTAGTTGGAATTAACTGGTGTGTGATAATAACTATAACAAAACTGTGCACATGCCCACACCTAATAGCTTGAAAAACATACAATTCCGGCAGAGAAAGATCTCAAACTATACAGAACAACATGAAGGGAAAGATCGTAACTTTGAGTATGAATCAGTAAGGTTTGACTAAGCGACAAAAAGTAATCCGTTTTCAGATGTAAACACGTGCAAATTTAGGATTTTCCATAAAAAGTAGACCAATTTTCATATTTTCGGCTATAAAAGTAGTCCGTTTTTGACTATTTGGACAACCTTGCTGGTGTATGACTTTGAGCTAACCTCGAGATATTCTCGGTTCTCGGTAAAGGTGGAGGCAATGTGAATATGTATATAACTTACTATTTCTCTAGGTTTGTCATTTTTCACTTTACTACAAAAATAACTCATGAATATAAAATTGATAACAACGAAGTAACTCACTCAAGATGCCGTTACGTGGTGCCAACACACAAAAAAGGCAATCGAAACACTAAACAGTTCAGCTATTGTTCGTCTCTCGTATTCAGAGGCTGTCTTAGTCGTCGATCCTCACTCACTCACATCTACACGTCTCACGCCGTCCCTGAAAATGAGGCGTATTCACAATTCAGTATAGAAAAAAACTTGATGAGATAACTTTTATTCCACCATCCAGTTCAGAGCCTCGCAATCTTAGAAAAAAATTAGTACTTCATGAGTGAAACATAAAAATAACAACCTGCCCATCACCAGTAATGTTGTCTGATTAGACAGAAAAATCGCGAAATGCACTGAATTTCTGCCAATGTTGGTGCGCTTGTACTATTTCAATTGCAGAAATATGATATCATTTGGATTCATGAACGGACGGGTTATTTTTCGTAAAACAGTCGCACATTACTAGTGTATTTGATTGAACGAAATCAGAAAAGGCAGATACGGCTCGGCAAACAAAAAAGTCAAAGAAGGGGGTCGTTTTGGTCCGCAAGGGGTTGAAATTCGCACGTTTTCAGCGAACAAACAAAACTTGCATAAGAATATTTTGCTTATAGGTCATAATTTAACTTTATTTTTAATTTTCGAGAGAGAGGGGGTCGTAATGGACTCTACGTCAAACTATTTTCTGCCCGCCCCTGATCGAAATACAAGACTTTCACGGTCGGTCTAGCGCTAGCCTACTGAGAGATTACCAGAAAATGATATTACTTATCAATGTGATATTAACAATCAGTTCGCAAACTAAACAAACAGTCCCTCAGAACAATACGCAGCTAAACGGCATAGACTTGGGAATAACTAATATGGCGAATTCACCGGAGAACCATTTTAATGATTCCTAAAACCATAACCACCATTATTAAAAAAATGCCGCGGGCTCAGGCCAAAACACAGCGGTAGATAGATACTGCCATTGTGGAGAATTAGAACTAAAATTGAAAATATGAGAATGGTAATAACTCACTTTGAAAAAATCCGTACTTGAATGGAACATAGAGCGACAACACACGCTGTAGTCCTCTGAAAATTAGCAATCAACAATATGATAAACTTGAAATGAGAGAAAACAAACAAAAACCACAAGAAAAGGCAGAAAACTAAGAAAATTCCGACGAATATCTTTTGGTGGACGACCGGATACCAATAACGGTTAGCGCGCAGCGGTCGCGTCGCGGCTGGTTCAAATTCTGGAGCGCCGCCAGCTTTTGCTAAAAACGCGAATTTTCGTTTTGTTTTTATATTTTTTTTATTCATTTCGCATGTGTTTTGTGTTTCATTACCTTTTTCAGTGTCTAAATGCAATTCTCCATCATTACTGTTGTGTCGAGCATTGCTCGTCACCATTTTGTATTATAATTTATGAATGTTTTATTCAAATTTTCTTATCGCTTTTTTCAGTCAATCTGGGTATGCTTCCGAACGTCCGGCATCTTCACAGCAAGCTCAACTGAAGTGAGTGCGTATAGGTTTTGTATAACAACAGCTGCCATTTAATATTTTGTGACTAGTAAGTTGAATAATTGAAGCTTGATGACCGTTATTCGGGCGCTCCGAGAAGAGGGAAGTCATTGTTATTATCCAATACATGTTTGAATAATGGGGACTGTTTTTTTACGGATGAATTACTTTAGAATCTCTTGTTTTTGTGACTATTACAATCACGGCTGGGGGTAGGTAGGCCGCCACCCTGACTAAACGAGACCTATTGAATACATTGTAATTAGTCACAAAGTAAAGTCATAATAATTTATATGAGTAGACCCGTTCGCTGATCAGTCAAAAACTAAAAATTTATCATATTTCATAAAAACGTCAAGTTTTTAATTGCCCTCTCGAAACGAAACAAAACGAAAAAACGAAGCATGATCGTGAGTATTCAAGGGGAAAAACATCCCATGCATCCCTTAAAGTTGTATATTTTCTCAAACAAACTATTAGTTCTATTGGTACCTTAATTTTTGACTGACCGCCAGCTCAAGGATAACCGAGTTTTCCTGTTTCGAGTGTGGGCTTATGTGATTAGATAGATAGTTTTCCCATTCTCCTGACATACATTTTACAGGTCATTACAAGAAATAATCGACGCGGAACAGTTCCTTGATCTCTCCTGTCGGTTATAGGGGCCACGCGCTAAAATGGATGTTTCGATTCGATGTTGGACTAGCTGTATAAAAAGATAGGTAGAATGAACCTTTTTCTTGCACAATCCTTTCACCATAACCTGAGATATTGTCATATACCAGTAAGGTCTAAGCGATGAAAATTAATTTGTTTTCAGATGTAAACTACAAGTGAAAATCTAGAGTTTTTCATCGAAAGTAGATCGATTTTCATCTTTTCGGCTGAAAAGTAGTCCGTTTTTCGAAATTTTCTGGCTATTCGAACAACCTTGCTGGTGTATGGATTGTGTATTTTGTACTTTTGATCAAGTAAAACTGAACGTATGGTAGATAGGTCTTGGTTAGAGATAAAGTTATATATTTTTCTAATTGTACTTAAATTTGTTGTTCTATTGCATTTCTAAGTTGATAGTTCTCACAATCTGACAGATTTCTCGCTACCGTGTAGTTGAAGTCAAAATCAGAAAGCCCTGATTGATGTGCATCTTGAAAATGTAAACAATGCGAGAACAAGATGAAAATTATCACGTTTGTAGATATCTATTGTAAACTTTGGTCTCAATTGAACTTTTCGTCCGAAATTTTTGACAATATTGTTTTTTACGTGTTTCCCGTCGCGGCCCATTCTCGGATGATCCGAAATTGGGCGCCCAAGTCTGAATCGCAGCCTCAACCTAAGCCCATTCCTGGATCATCCGAATGTGGGCGCGCACATTGTTTTTCATGGTCGCATTGTTGTTCATGTATATTTTGTAATTTCTGTTGATTTTGGACCAATCAAGAAAAAATGAATTTATTCGATGTCTTTTATTGTTGTTTTATTAAATATCACGTTATTTACGGCTAAGCTCATCTCACGCACATTTCAACAGTCGGGAAATGTGCCGTTTTAACATTTTGAGCATGAATTAGCCAAATTTTTAGTTTGCACCGTCTTATATGGTATTCACCTCAGATTACAGGGCCATATTCAGTAGTTTATTGACTTCACTGCAAACGAATAATGATCATTGGACAGACTTGAATACTTGATCAATGTGACTGTCAACTGATTCACGATTAGCATTGAACTATATTGCACTATTTAGTTTGTTTATTTAAAAAAGAGTCCCAGACATTCAATAAGAGTGAAAGAGGACATTTAGGACACATGCAACAAAAATAGAACAATACGTAGGTTTGCACAACAAAAATAGAACAATACGTAGGTTTGCACGGTAAACCACTCATACACACGCTAAAACCAGGATTTTATAATAAATGTGTTTTGTGAACCGTTGTGCAAACCGATGTATTGTTCTATTTTTGTTGCACACTCCCTACCTCGTATTGTGCACTTTGTGCTGAAAACGGTGAAACCGAACAAAACTCACACACTTTCTGGTACCCCACTTTTCTAGTAATTGTTTTCTTTTAACTAGTTGTACTAGTACAATCAGCATAGATTAGAACAATCAGAATGAATTTTGAAAAATCCTGATAACTGGGCGAAGTTTCGAGTTCTCAAACGGTGTGCTCCTGCTTTTTCATTTTATTTTTGCCGCCAATTGACTTCTGGAATTGGCGTGATTCGCGAAAATTGTAAATACCACAAAACCGTATTTTTTCGCCTATTTCATGAAAACTTTCACTTTGCGAACAATCTGAGTCATTACAGTACAAGGCAAGCCTTTACTGATTTGGCGCCAACGGGCGCCAGCGTTTGGCGTCAATAATCATACATTTTACTCCAATTGGTGAAAAACAACAGGAACGAACGGTTTTGACCAATTAGCACAGTTTCCGACGTTTTTTTTGTTCGGAAACAGTATTTTCAATTATGGCGCCAATCGGCGGATGAACGAGGCTTTCGGTGCCAAACAAAGAAATGTGGATATTCAATCCGCTGGTCAACCAAATGTATAGTTTCGACCTCGGTGAACGAATCCGGTCGTTACCCCACTTCGCAAGCGTCGTTCTCATTTGGAGGTCATGACGTCGCAAATTTTCCAGCTATTTTCCAGTGACATCACCAAACTTCCGGGGCCGCGCTAACTTTGGGGTTTACACATGTGTGCCCAATTTTAGCCGAATCGGCCCAGTAGTTAAAAAAATAATTTTCTATGCGGACATCAGACGTGGGACGAGGGACAACGGAAATTCTCATAACGACACGACAGCATAACTTTTTTTTCAAACTGGACCGATTTAAATTTTTTACACAACATGTATATAATAGATCTCTAGCTCTCTCTTTCGTTAATTTTCGAAAAAAATGTATTATTTGATGACTTTTGTGGTTTTAAAGCTAAAAATCGGTGCGCAATGGCCAAACCACAACTCACACGCAGCGCTTCACGCTGCGCGCGATGGGAAATGATGCTCTACGCGTCGACACCTCGAGCATCTCCATTTCAGATATACTCACCTGGATTTCCCTCTAATTATGCCAATGGTCTCGAGTGTGAATACGTCATCACTGCTCCACCTGGCTTCGTCGTATTCTTTGCATTGACAAGTGATCTCCAGTTCCCAGACCCCGCGAGTTCTATCAGCCTTTACAATAGTATCGCAGACACAGTTCCGCTTCTTCCAAGGTTAGACTGCAAATTCGAGGACATGCTCGAGTAAATGGTTTAAAAAGATTTATGCAACCTTGAATAACCAACTACAATTGGCGTTTTTTCTGATTTCAAATATTTGTGTTCGTTTGAAGAGAGGCAACTTAGACTGCTAACATTTTTCGAGGGAATTCAATGAAGAGCTTATATCCTAGAAATTTCAACTGAAGTATTCATGGAAAAAAATAATGATTCTATCCTATTGGACCTAGTTTTTCCATGTGCACACGTTGAGAGCGGTTGGCGCCATATCACATTGACTGTACTTCAAGACTGGAGCAATTATTGATTTAGTCGTGATAATTATTTGGTAGGGCTCTGTGCAAAATTGTCTTCTTCCGATTGCATCACTATTAGCCATTCGACTAATGCAACACCCCCTTAAATTTATGTTGATTACAAAATAGTAGGTTTATTTCACAAAAATCACACACATATTATCTTATAGAAGGTCACGGGAATAACCCAAAGGAACGAGGTTACAACCCTCCCGTTTTCTGAGATTGGAGTCTAGGGGACTCTCGCGTACTTTACTGTGAATGAAGAGGCACATTAGGATATAAAATCGTGACATCAAAACAAAAAAGACCAAAACGAACAAATCATAGAATGTTAATCCTACATCTCTTTTAACTGTTATATAAAAGAGAATCTCTACTCTTCGTTTTCAGCCTACATTTTGGATTTCTTCATTATGATGCGTTCTACGCCTCGACAACGTCATCAATGAAAGTGAAGTTCTTCAGTGGAAGTTCGGACGAACACAGATGGACAGGAAATTACACTTCAGTTGATAGTATGCACTGATTCTCAGAAACAAAAAGAACTAACTACTGACTACATAAATAGACGTTTGTAGATTGGTAAATGTACGAGGAAAAATGAATGATCTCATAATTAACTTACCGAGATATTTGTTCAGGGTACTTCGCGCGGAGCGCGAAGTGCTCTGGGGGAGTTGTCTTAGGTTTGGCCATTGCGAAATTATTATTTTTTTAATTTTTAATTGACAAAATCTTCGAATATAAGTTATTTTTCAAAATTGAGAAGTCTCGTTGTTGGAAAGTTCCGCCGTAATGTGTCCCTACTTTCTACACCCTCCCAGAAAACCGTCCGGTTCGTATTGGAAAAACTACTGAACCAAATTGGCTGAATTTGAAAGAAGAAGTCTAGGTCAAAGCTTGCGCGCGCCAGATATCAGAACTATATCTGCTCATCGGCGTCAAAACGGAGAAAACACTAATTTTCGCCAATTAAGATTTTTCAAATTTATTGAGAAATTTGAATTCTCTCATTCAAAACTTGGATTCGTTTCTGGCCCCGGGCTCAGGCGCCAAATGGCTCCAGAACCTGTAGACATGACATCGTTAATGACAAATTTATCAGTGGAGCCAGTCGCATACGCCACTGAGCGCCAAAACCTGTGCACACACCATCATTAATTAAAAGTTTGAATTTTCGTTCAGCTTTTGAAGAAGTTAGGACACCAATGAAGAAATTTACATGATTCTGATCAAATTAAGGGGTTGAAAAAAACGTTCATATGAAAATGGAGAAAATTTAGTGATTAACAAGAAAATTTATTACTGTCGAGGCTAGAAATTAACATAGCGCATATAATAATTATTATAGATTAGCGCTGTGCGACGAGACAAAACGCAAGTAAATAAAATTTAGATGGTTGTACAAAATGTCCCCGGGACAGAACTTGATTCCCCGCGGGTCAGAACATGATTTCTTAATATTGGTGTCTGGCATCATTTAATGGTAACTTTTATTTTTCTTGGCGGTCGTTGGAGATACGTCACGTTTTTTCAACGTTTTTTCAGTAATGAGTTCTATTTTTGAATGTGTTTTTTTTTCTGAGGCCGTACATAACACATTTTCCACTAACCATGTATGTTGGATATAAAATCAAATCGAAGTGAAATCTTCCACTAGCAATTTTTTCTTGTACGGACCAAACAAAACTTTGCTACATAAACCGAACAAAGTTCATCCCATTCTACGGTTTTTTTAGTGTTTTTTCAGTTAAAGGGGGCCTGCATTGAATGCCAAATCTGAGTCGGTGAAATTTTGAAAATAGAACTTTGAATTGGACATTTCAGTAAGAAAATGATATATATCGAACGTCTCAGTTCGACTATTTATTTGAAAATTCGTTGCAGCCCCCTAAGATTGCTTGTTAATTTTGGAGTCTAAATTTATTCTTGCCCCAAAAAACGCAAGGTTCCAATAGCATGAAAGTTTTACAATTTTCAGTATATTGAAAAGCTTCATTGGGTGTAACGGATTGTTGTGAGAGTACAACTAGAAAAAATATAAAAATTGATTCAAAAAAGTGGGGGAACCAGCAAATATGTGAGCTGTGTTTGG
>OZ038439.1:5841168-5901168 GCA_964036275.1 Litoditis marina
GACCAAAGTTGGATGATCCAAAATAAGGCAGGGTCATGAAAAATCAGCGACACCCTCGATGTCGGCTATATCACAAGGACATGGCCATTTTAAGTGATATTTTACAGTAGGATAACTGTCAACTGTCATAGGTGGGATATTAGAGGTTCAAAAGATTGGATCAACTTACACACCCTTGCACCTATGACAAAGATGACAATAGTACACGTACAAAATGCATACCCCAGTAAAGTTGTCCGAACAGCCAGGAAAAATTGAAAAACGGGCCACTTTTTTGCCGAAAAAAATAATTTTCACGTGCTTACATCTAAAACCAGACACATTTGTCAAATAGTCGAACTTTACTGGTCCATGACAACATGATATTCTAGGTGAAGAAAAAAGAACTTGTTCGATCGTTTCGGTGTTTTATTAGCCAAAAAACGATAATCTCAAGTAAACAATTATTATTATTCAAAAAGGTTATGATGCTCTCTACTGCACTTTGTTTACTTGAGATTATCGTACGTTTTCCCTCTACCCCACAAAAACCTTTTACAAATGATAACAACACCTTACTTCTCATACAGTCACACAGTTCCTATTCAACGTCACATGAGAGGAAGAGGAGAATATCCGCCAGAGAAATCGACCTTTTCTTGCCGTGCGTATCAATTCGGACGATGTCACGAACGGAAAGACAAACGACGCCCGATCCTGAAAAAAAAATAATAAATAACGCACTGCAAAAACAGATTACTGTCAGAACGTTGTAATGCTAGCTACATTGTACATTGTCTAAACCCAAACCCGGCTAGTAGAAATAACCTGACGCTAATGTGCTAGTGAGATTCGGGAAGTGAATTTATATAGCAAACAAGTGTTTCTGAGTAGAACAGAATATGAGATAAACGAATTCCAAGCGAGCGTAGACAATTTTACGCCAATAGTGACTTTTGCATTCGCTGATAATATTAAACTTGAAACATGATCTAATTCCATGAATGACGGATGATTAACAGTAACCGGGTTAACGGTTAAGTGGCAGGGTTAACGAAATTCGCGGTTCCTACAAAATGAAGTTCCAAAATGGAATTCTACTAGCCATACCACCACTAAAAACGGCTAACTTTCGAACAAGTAGTCACTTCACATGGCCTACAATGCTTTTGTAACAATTTTTTTAATGAAGAATCAAAGGGATACTCACTTTTATTAAAGAAAAAAGGAGTACTTCACGGTTGAGGCCAGCTCCACACACGTTACAGTACCCTGCAAAACACTTGAATTACCACAAAATCGGCAAACAAGTGAAAAAATAAACATAGAAATAATAAAAAACACAAAATTCAGAAAAGTCGAACGAAAAATTTCAAATCGCAGCGGGCTACTGTTGACGATAAACGCGGCGCGGTCGCGCTGCGGCTCGTTTTTAAATTTTGGACGGCCGCCATCCAGTGAGCAAAAGCTGCTTAAAATTTTCATTGTTATTATTATTTTACAGTTTATTCTAAATGTTTTCAATTCCCTAGTTCGTTAACGTCATTAAACCTCATTGGTGTCGTTTTTTCGTGTGTATGTTATCGCTCTCTGTCTTTTCGTGTCGAATGATTCTTTTTTGTTCAATTTTTTTTAGCTTTTTACATTTCATTTCAGGTAAGGTTCTGTTCCGATCTATTGTCAGTTGTCGGTTAGGAAGGACATACCAATATTGGGAAATGTGAGGTAAAAAAGCTTACTTTTTAGTTTTATGTCTTTCAAGAAAAAGCCTGGTCGGTAATTTTGGTGTATTGTGTATCGTATTCACTATTTTATGTTTGTCAGAATATTTTTCAAAGTTTCAATTCAACTTAGATTCGAACTGAACAACTCGCAACAATTATTCTTATGCGACTCTCATTATTTTATAGTTTTTGCTGCTCGAATATCCCACTCAAATACAACATTTGTGCTGTCAGCTAGCTGGAAGTTGCTGTTTGGTTCTACACTATCTTCTAAATTATTTTTTTGCAGTTTGTTGTATTCAATGAATGCATTCCACGCACGGCTGGAGAGGACGACATTTGGCTTTCGAATTCTGTGTGCCTCGGATATCACTCTCTGAGCAAAATGGAAATGGACAAGGATTTTCAACTTGAGAAGGTTTTCTATCTAAGTTTATCTTGCATGTGGTGTTTATAGAGTTTCCACCCGGCTGTCGATTAAACCCACCTTGTCAAATATGAGGCGACTTTGTTGGATGCCTCATTCAATCACCCGGTTTTGTTATAAGTTATAATCGTAACTATTTCTACTTCAGCAATAGTCGCACTTAGCCGGTGAAAACCCAATTAAGCATCCCGTTTTCTAGCTTGGTTAATGGTTACACAGATGAAATTGCATTAATTCCTGCGTTTCTGATTTGCATTCAGTTTGTGTGGACAACAAAGTCGCCTCACATATGCACCTTGGTATAATAGTAATTTTCAAAATGTATGTTTTTGTCACGCCCGTGCTTGAAAGTGGAACGTGACCATGTTGAACGGATTATTTCGAACAACGTGTGTTTCAATTTGAATTTTAGACATAATTTCGTTGGTTGAAATTAAAACACAAATTGTAAGAACTGGTATGATTAAGTTAATGTGCTCAGTGAGAGATGTACTCAAAACCGTTTCGACCCTGATTCAAGACGGTTTTGGGTTTTCTCAGAGGGTTGGGTCATCATCAGTTGAACCCCTCTGAGAAAATGAAAACAGGACGAAAAGACTAACTGACCGTCTTCTAGCGGAGAATTGAGAGAAATGAACATTGCTCTTACTTCATTGCACATTTCAAGCTCGAAAGCTGGTATACGTGTTTCCACCTTACCATGTTAAATGGTGGAAGGCAGTGGGGCGATTTCGCCAAACCAACTCGAGGGAAACACGCTTTTGGGTTTATATTAGGTTATTTTATTTGAACAAAATATAATTGTGTCACTAGGACTTTTGGATGGTGGTATGATTAAGTTAATGTGCTCAGTGAGAGATGTACTCAAAACCGTTTCGACCCTGATTCAAGACGGTTTTGGGTTTTCTCAGAGGGTTGGGTCATCATCAGTTGAACCCCTCTGAGAAAATGAAAACAGGACGAAAAGACTAACTGACCGTCTTCTAGCGGAGAATTGAGAGAAATGAACATTGCTCTTACTTCATTGCACATTTCAAGCTCGAAAGCTGGTATACGTGTTTCCACCTTACCATGTTAAATGGTGGAAGGCAGTGGGGCGATTTCGCCAAACCAACTCGAGGGAAACACGCTTTTGGGTTTATATTAGGTTACAAGGAAGGTACCCCGGGCTACGCCCGGGTCCCTCCCTTGATGAGTCTAGGTCGTTGGCTGCGTCGAGAAGTTTTTTTTATTTCGTTTTTGAAAAGTCCTCGAGCTCAGAAGTTCTCCTTAACGTAGAGCGCGGTAGTTTTCCTCAACATAGAGCGCGGTAGTTTCCCTTAACATAGAGCGCGGTAGTTTTCCTTAACATTGAGAGAGAGAGTTCTCCTTAGCATATAACGCGGGAGTTCTCCTTAACGTAGAGCGCGGGAGTTCTCCTTCACATGAAGCGCGGGAGTTCTCCTTAACGTAGAGCGTGAGTTCTCCTTAACATAATGGGCAAAGGTTCCCTCAACATAGGTTGCGGGAGTTCTCCTTAACATAGAGCGCGGGAGCTCTCCTTAACGTAATGCGCGGGAGTTCCCCTAACATAGGGCGCGGGAGTTCTCCTTAACATGAAGCGCGGGAGTTCTCCTTAACGTAGAGCGCGGGAGTTCTCCTTCACATGAAGCGCAGGAGTTCTCCTTAACGTAGAGCGTGAGTTCTCCTTAACATAAAGCGCAAAGGTTCCCTCAACATAGGTTGCGGGAGTTCTCCTTAACATAGAGCGCGGGAGCTCTCCTTAACGTAGTACGCGGGAGTTCCCCTAACATAGGGCGCGGGAGTTCTCCTTAACATGAAGCGCGGGAGTTCTCCTTAACGTAGAGCGCGGGAGTTCTCCTTCGCATGAAGCGCGGGAGTTCTCCTTAACGTAGAGCGTGAGTTCTCCTTAACATAAAGCGCAAAGGTTCCCTCAACATAGGTTGCGGGAGTTCTCCTTAACATAGAGCGCGGGAGCTCTCCTTAACGTAGTGCGCGGGAGTTCCCCTAACATAGGGCGCGGGAGTTCTCCTTAATATAGAGCGCGGTAGTATTCCTTAACATAGTGCAGGGTAGTTTTCCTAACATAGGGCGCGGGAGTTCTCTTTAACATAGAGCGTGTTCTCATCACAATGTCAGTTTCTAGCAGCAGCCGGTTTCATAAAAATCTAAAATCAAAGCAGAAAATCACGTACTTTTCCACGCATTCCCATCAAAAACTCAACTACAAAGTGCACAATTTTTCTCCGTTTCTCGACTGAAAGTACGATTTGCTTCGTCCAGACAGACAGACCAAGCAACGCTATTATTGGAGTAGATTTTATTTGAACAAAATATAATTGTGTCACTAGGACTTTTGGATGGTGGTATGATTAAGTTAATGTGCTCAGTGAGAGATGTACTCAAAACCGTTTCGACCCTGATTCAAGACGGTTTTGGGTTTTCTCAGAGGGTTGGGTCATCATCAGTTGAACCCCTCTGAGAAAATGAAAACAGGACGAAAAGACTAACTGACCGTCTTCTAGCGGAGAATTGAGAGAAATGAACATTGCTCTTACTTCATTGCACATTTCAAGCTCGAAAGCTGGTATACGTGTTTCCACCTTACCATGTTAAATGGTGGAAGGCAGTGGGGCGATTTCGCCAAACCAACTCGAGGGAAACACGCTTTTGGGTTTATATTAGGTTATTTTATTTGAACAAAATATAATTGTGTCACTAGGACTTTTGGATGGTGGTATGAGTAAGTTAATGTGCTCAGTGAGAGATGTACTCAAAACCGTTTCGACCCTGATTCAAGACGGTTTTGGGTTTTCTCAGAGGGTTGGGTCATCATCAGAACTTGGATTGTAGAACCTCATTTAATGTAACATCGTTACGTATTTTTATGTGTCTGTAGTTTCTCGCACTCGCACTAGTTTTTTTTGTGGGACCCTCTTTTTTGTCTTCTCTCTAGCTCGTTATTTCATTTATGTGAGGTACGTCGCTGAAACAGTCCTTCCCCTTTCTGAAAGAAGTATACTACTTCAATGTTTTCTTGAAAAGACTATGTGGGGTGAAGGGTTAATGTAAAGTGATGCCGGAAATATTTTGTGTAGTTGAAGATTTTCATTGCGACCGTTTTTTTATAATTTGTATTTTGGTCTGAAATATGGCGTAATATCAATTTTCACTTGTTTTTGGTCGCTGGCCCATTCTTGGATGATCCAAATTTGGGTTGCCCCAGTGTTCCTCATTCAAACTCGGGCTTTCTACAAAGCCCAGTTCTGGATCATCCAGATGTGGTCTCGCATCCTATTTCCAATGGCCATGATCTCGTTGAGCATTATTTTGAAATTTGTGTGTATTTCGGGCAAGTACAAATATATACATATTTCTGAAACCTGTTTTTTGTTTGCTTTTGTAATTTCATGTCAATTAAGGCGAAGATGGTTCGCGCATATTTCAAAAGTCCAAAAAATCGAGGTTTGAGCGTTTTCAGGAGATTTTGCCATATTTTTATCTTGCGTCGTCTTATATGGTTTCCGAATGTCTCTCTCCTCCTATTGAGCCTACTTTGTCGCCAGAAACTAGTATTGACGATCCAGCAATTCAAGAACCAGTTACTATCATAATGTTTTAAAGTCCTCCCAAGGTTCTCTCTGTTATTTGTGATTCGTCTCCAGATCTCCAACCTCTGTCTTTTCATACACTCGATGATGTTTCTTTGCAAAATGTTCAGAACTATGTAACTATGTTGTATGACATGCAATGCAGTAGAGTCTCCATGAGTGAGCGTTACAGTGCTTTCCGTGGTTGTTATCGATTGTATCCTCATCTTGCCCCAATTGTATCTGATGTCTATTTTGATCGCCATGGTTTCCGTTACAACATCAATCCATCATGGTAACTAGTCTAATGTCTGTTTAAACATCATTTATCATGCAATGTCATATGTTTCCCAAGTTTTTCTCCTTTTCTCACATATCAGTTCAACCGGTTCAGTTTTCGTACCTGAATATGATTGTCCAACTATATACTGATAAAGCTTATTATTAATGTGTAAAGGGACTATGAACTGACATGAACCCCACCTAGTGTATAGCCTTATGGGATATTTAGTTTAGGTATTCGAGAAACTCGTTATCTTCAGGTTTGACGGTGGCAATGCTCCTTCTCCTATCACTTCATCCAACAATAGAATGTTATTGATATTCACCTCTGATGGTTCTGTGGAAGATCCTGGATTCACAGCTACGTTCACGGCCGTTTGACAGACCCCATCGTGATCGCCTTTGCATTTTGTTCCAATATGTTGCTCGAAGAACTATTATTTTCGTTTGATATATTTGTTTTGTAGAAATACAAGTGGTGAAAAACAGAAACAGCAAAACTGAAGACACAACAGAAAAGATTTAAATATATGTTGACACAACGAACATCAACAAAACTATGTATCATATTGTGGATGGCCGTATGCACCAATATTAATGAGAATGTTCTCGCATTTCTCGTGTATGATCGCGCGAAACAGAAATCTTCAAAAATCCCAAATGAAGATAGTATGCTATTTACTCAAGCTATTAAGTTACTCAGCGTTGGAATTCAGTCAGAAATCATGTTTTATTGAAAGTATGAATTTTAAACCAACAATTTCGGGAAACCTCAGTGCATGATTGATAATATAGTTGATTCATTACCAAGATACGGTAAGCAACGTTAGATATTCTCTTCAATGTTTGACTCGGCTCATACCCTTAATTTTTAGCAATCTTGACAATCGATTTCGAACTATAATCGTTTTCATCATCTTATTTTTTCTTACATTCCTCTAATTGACTAACTAACTAACTAACTAACTAATCAACTAACTAACTAACTAGGAAATGGAAAAAATTTAAAAATTGTTATTTTCCAAAAACTTTTATTTTGCAGTTGACAACAACATACACACGCGTACCAGATAAAAACCATACTGCAAAGTACGTGCCGTTTGAACAAAAATGTTCGGTTCTTGAACTCTTTCGACTATACGAGAATCTGTGGAATACATAGCGTGTTCTAGATATTTCCTACATTGGTCTAGAAGTAACCTATTGCAGCTTGTACCCACCTCAAGCTATTCGCGGAAACAATGCATTTTGCGTGTTACGTTACAAGCCCAAAATAGGTTATTTCTAGCTCTAAATATGGGTTACAAGCCTAAAATACGTGTCTACAAGCCTGAAGTAGGTGTCGAAATTCTAATTTGGTTCATTTATGAAAATTCTTAAATTCCTACATTTTCCTGGATTAAGCCCGTTAAACACTTGCGATTCTCACCAGCATCCTGAGCTCAAGTTAAGTTCAGAGCTAACACTATACTGTCATGGTTATTGAATTAATAAATTTGGTAACTCGAGATACTCATTTTCCTCAGGTATTCGGGTGGCGATGGTGCCAGACGGTATTTCTCCTCCTCGAATCGAATGTACGTCGTATTCATCACTGATTATTCTATTGCTACAGTTGGATTCGGAGCTGCATTTACAGTTCTTTGGAAGCTTAAATGCGATCGTCTTTGCACTCTGCAGGTTGAATAAATGCTTCACAAAACGGAGAAACTTTAGAAAACACCGTCACAATTCTCGTTGCTCTCATTTCCAGTATGTCAAATGACAGTGTATGAAAAAGTGAAAAATTTCTCCCTATCTTAGCTACATCTTCGTGTTGCAGCATTGATTACGCAATCATACATTTAGCTCAGGGTGGTTGGAGTCAAACGCAAAACTTACCTCGACTCGAAACATTTACAAAATGTTAAATCGAGTCAAATCCCGGAAACTTAAAATAATCTGGTAGACTTTGTGATGTCACGCTCGTCCCAATCGTCGTTCAACAAGTTATAAATATAGAAGTTTATATACAACAAAGAATGTGTCACGATTGGTCTACTTTGTAAATCGACTAGCGGGGTGGCTTAACTTATTTCACCCCCCCCCCCCCCCCACCATGCGGGGTGAAAGTTACATGGCTCCGTTTCAACAGAGAAAAGGGATGGGAGAGTGTTTGTCAAAGATTGCCAGGCATGTTACTTTTACTCCCCCCCCTCCATCTACGTTAGTGGTGAATGATTGTACAATGTCGACATTTAACTTTGCCCCCCTACCCTACCATACCTTTTGTTGATTGAACTATAACATCAACAATTGCTCCAGCACCCGATGAAAACAGATTTTCAAACGGAACATCAATGGGATTGATGTCCATTACTTTTTGTATGAAGAAACAGTGCCAAAAGGTAGTGATTGATTCAAGAGTCACATATTTTATTCTGGAAAAAAAATCCACAATTGCGTTTTTCAAACAGCCGTGAAGGTAGCAAAGAATCCAGGCCGACCCTCATCGATGTTAGCATTGAATGACACAAACATGCGGTTAGAGGAGGACGTAATGGGAATGGGACCGGGACCGCCACCCGAGTACCTGAGGAGAATACCTGTCATTTGTTGTACCATAGCCATATACAAAATTGTTTCAATGTTTCACTTATCTGTTTATCATTATTTCGATTCTCGTTTCATCTTGTTCAAATTCAATTGGTTAATGAATCAATCAAAAAAAAAGAAAAAGAGGTACTCGAGTAACCGAATATTCATAGTAACAGCCGGAAGACTAGTTACTATACATTTTTTCTCACAATCACTTCACACAGTTGTTAATATTGGAGCTTTTTATCTACCATTTGCTTTAGCGAATGAAAAAAAGTACTTCTGCGGTTATATCAGCCCACTCGAGGATTCTATTATGAGAAAATGAATCTTTTTCTGAATGTATCTCAACATGGGTCGGTCGGATTTCGCAGTGATTCAGAATGAATACGAAAAATATCCCGTTTGAATCCCAATCTATTTGTTAATATGTTTAAGAAAATTAGTTCAATTTTCGAAATGTTTGTTTTCCAGTTAGCTCAATATGGATAATCTACATAATAGAAAATACGCTGTTATGATTGAACTCACGTTCCGAGAAGGGGAGAGCTGACATCTGAACCATCGTAAACAGAAACAGTATCATAAGTTGGGTGAGTGAAAAATGAATGGAAGGCGAGGGAAATCCTAAAAGCTGTGAGTTACACAATCAAACTTTTGAATCAATATAACAAAGTTAAAAATAAACTGCTCTTTGTACTTTATGAGTTTGTCATTCGTTTTCCCTCAACTCGAAGTTAGATTGATGGTTCGACAACCGCAAGCTCTCACCATCGCCAAATTCCATTCTCAGAAATTGTGTACCAATAAAAGGTTTTTTTGCACGAGAAAAGTGCCAATATCACTGTCATAGTCCCACTGTCATCGTCATCGGAGCATAAACTCTGTGAAATCCTTATTGAACTATACTTTTTGTTCGAAGGCGCCTCCAGTTGATATGTACAAACGTATTCGGAAGGATAAATACCACTATAGAGATAATTTCCAAAATTGGGGCTGGTTATCTGAAAAATGACCACATTAACATTCATCCAATTTGGCGAAAGCCCTAAACAATGGCGAAATATCAATGAGTTCACCGTTCCGGGGGTCTGGAGGACGCCTTGATTGCATCCAGACGGGCGAACTGAAACAGGAAACATGATAATTTCACAAGGACATTATTGCAGTGAAAAACGACCCAACTTGGAAGTTAGCGAGATATTGAACAAAGTATCTGTAAAACAAAACAAAGCGTATCGTGAATTCAGATCACGTAACAATTGACAAACGTAAAAAGTGTTTTAATTAAATAGTCCCACTCTGTGTTGATTAGGAATGAGTTCTGAAAAGTGTGTACTGAACCTAATTCACATTTCGGGCAGAGGCTTTTTGTAACTGTTACCCAACGGATAATCGTCCTATAAAAGGCTTAGTTCTTAACCGAACTCTGTTTTTCTTACTAGTGGTATAAGTTAGGGGCTCCCGTACCAGTACAATACAACAAAATTCGTTTTTATTTTTTATATAGAAACAGTCCCTCTAATCATTATCGGCCGACTTTTGTGGTTTTTGGAGATCAAGAAGCATCTCGAAAGGCCACTCTTCCATGAAACATTTTTTTTTACTCATCGGATTTCGTGAGCTCCAAACATATGTTGTATGTTCTACTAAGTAAGTTGATCATCTTGTTGCTTAGCATCAGTGCTCACTATCAACTGAAGTATAATTCGCTGTCCATCTGAATGCATTCGAACTTCCACTGGAGAACTTCACTTTCATTGATGACGTCATCGAGGCGTAGATTGTTTCTCCGTCATCATATCCGTAAATCAATCTGTTGGCAAAGAATGAATTTCCAAAAACATTCGTACAAATGCTGAACGCTTCTGACTAGACAGGTGTTTCTCACCTAATAAAAAAAATTCAAAATTATAAAATAAAATGGTTAAAAACGAAACGATGACCAGACAAATCGGTTGTCTGCTACTTTCGAGACCACTTCGTGTGGGAAAAGCCCTGAAGACGGTAAAATCACCAAAACAACTTGTGATAAAAATTAGTTGTTGTATGAAGTTCTATCCTAGATAAAACATGTTTCGGAATTCTTGCCTCGTTCTTTGATGAACTATTGACCCAAAATAAGCTTATTTAATTTCAATAATTCACTGAAAAACACTCCTGCCTATTTCTGAACAAAAGTTTCTAACTAATCACCTTCACCTAGCAGCCTGGCATGTGCCAACAAACATGCAACGTTCTATATGAGACTAATCTACTTTTTTTCAGGTTATCACTGTTGGTCGTAAGGAGAGTACGCTAGCTCGTCACGATCCTTCGCTTCTCGCTCAACCCTCAACTGGTACTTTATTATGTCTCTTTGTTGCATATTCTTCCACTCTGTTTTTATTTTGTTCCTTACTTTGTCGCTAGTTGTGCCATAGGTTTTCATGGTAGTATAGTAGTTATTCTGTTCTTTTTTTGTTCAAAAAACAAATGGTAGTGTGTAGTGTTAACCGTTGGAACTAGGAACGGGTGATTTTATATGTTGATCTTTTTGTGTGATGTGATTTCAGTGTTTTATTAGTTCCTGCTCGATCTCGTATACAGGCGCATGTCTTTGTTCTATGTTCTATCAGTGTACCAAACTAATGAAATGTGCAAAATTCCTACACGTGTTTCTCTGGCAATCTGTTTAACATGATAGCAAATTGTTTTTTGTCAAGCAGCAGTTATGTAGAAATTAACCTACTGATCGTGTGTAAACTGGATTGGAAGAAATACATGTTTTCATTTTCTAAACTATGTCGCCTGTCACGAAATTTTGTGCCCTATGTCGACTGTCACGAAACTTGGCAACAATCCAAATTTTTTGGGTCACCTTTAACATCAACGCATCAACCTACATTAACATTGCCAGTTAAAACACTTCTTCGGGTAACAATAAAACGGACATTAAATCAAGATCCCGACAATCATGCAAACGTCAACTGGTTCTCATTGGTTCAATTGGCAAACACTTAGCGAATGCTCCGAAATTATCAAGAATTTTATGAACTGACCTTCCAATAAATGGAACAGTGTCTATGATACTGCTGTACAGACTGATGTTGCTCGAGAAATCTGAGAAATGGTAGACACCATCGAATTCAAGAAACACCACAAAACCAGGTGGAGCCGTGATGACGTATTCACATTCGAGATAATTAACATAATTGGAGGGAAATCCCGGAGAATATATCTGAAATATTGTAACAATTTGTTCCTTTTCTCCGAAATATTCATGATTCGTTAGAGTTGGACACTACCGTTCCATTCCCATCGAAGAAATACGTTGCAGAACAAGTGGGAGGAGCGAGGGTAGATACTGCTCCTGGAGAGGTTGTCGACGAATTAGCCAAAACGAAGGAGTAGCAAGGGTCTGTCCTCACTGAAGATGAAGTTTTTTGAAAACAAAAACGAAGTAAGGCAACTACAAAGCGTCATCACTTTTACTTTGTTATTCCGTATTCTTGATATTTATTAATTTATGTCGCTCGGCGATGAGGCGGTGATCAACATACATATCACACAGTTTTCTCAGTTAAAGCCTCTTCTCAGTTGATCTTGGTCTCATACCTTATATTGAAGACATTATATTGGATTATCAAATGCCTCAATCTCATTGAAGCAATGTGTTGAACGGTGTTTATTCTTGCTCAAACCTTGTAACGATTACGCTTGCTATCTCAAAAACGAATTGTTGCTCCATTTGTCTTGAACGTCCTGCTGCTCACATCCTTAATGGAAACAGTCAATTTTTCTTCATGAAATCACTGGATTTTTTGAGTATTGCAACTCACATCTTTTGCAAACGGATGTTATTTGAAAAGAGCATGGACTGTTTATCCATTTTCCACTGTAGACCACATCATCAATCAGTGACATCGCAACACATGTACCCAACGACACGTCCTGGTGTCCTGTAATTCGATGAAAATGGATAAAGTGTTTTCAATTTGGCAATTTTATACTTGTCAACCTGGGTCAAGTTGGTCGAACAAGTGCAAAGAGTCCAACTATTCAGTCAGGTTAGGCCCATTGTTGCAAATTAGTGATAAAATCAGTGCAGAAACACTGAAATGAGGGCATACCGAAATCATCGTAGTCTCTTTGTGGCCCCATGGTTCCATCTGTCCACTCATAATCATCATTACCCCTCCATTCCAAGCCGATTCGAGTATACGACTCTTTCATTCCTTGAAACAAGTTTAAGACAAACTTGTTCTCCTGAAATTTCATACTTGCGCTTCTCAGATTTTATGTTCGATATCTGATTCCAATTACGTATGAACTGGAAATTTGGGCGTGGAAAACTCATAAATTGTTGTCTCTCGCCGGAATCGAATCTATGAGCTGAAGTTTCGTAGGCCAGGCGGTAACCACAGCGCACACCACATTTCTCATTGGTGGTTTTTGATCTTTGGCTTTCTACATGAGTAATGTCACTTTTTTGTTGCACACATGGTTCACGACGCTAATCGCAAATCTTATATTACTTGTTTGTCTACCTTCGTGGAGTGAATGGATGTCAAGTGTCCACATTCGGTTTCACAGGCAATTTTGGCATTTTCTTCCGACATGGAGGGAATGATTTTGTAACAATACCGGTCCAGTTTTTTGTAAGAAGAACCACAGGGCTGTTCTGCAAAGTTTGGCATTGAATAGGGTTTCACAAAAATAATGTTCGACAGAAAAATCATCTTTCCCAACCATTCAGCAACGGTATACTCGGAGATAGCCAAGTTATTCACCGTAGCTTGGCGGTTGTAGAGGATTAACTTGACATCCGTATCCAAATGTCTGACTCAAACAGTGTCCACTTATCCACTTTCCAGTAAGAGAGCCAGAGGCGGAGAGAAATACACAATTCCCACGAGCGGGATCTGGCGAGCCTATGAATGGACGTAAATCATCAGTTGTATTTGTCGACAATTCAAACATCAATAGATTTGATTTTCTGTATTATTTCTGCTTGTTCTAACCCGTATTATAGTACTGCAGGCATCATCAGTTAAAGTTTGCTCGACAACATCCGATGCTTAGTTTTATTGTTATTCATGACTCTGTTTCTCTAGAAAAAATCGTGTTGGGGGTTCAGTAAGTGATAGAGATGCATTAACGGTCTTCGTATAGACATGGGTATATATCGTTACGTTACAAAATGGTTTGGTTGGTTCACTTTCGTTGAACACAATCACTTATTGGGTAAGAAAAGTTTGTATAAACCTACCAGGATAGAAGTTGGTGTAAGATAAACTTGTAACCGCATCTCCGTTCATGAAAGTACAAGAAGTAGATGAGTTTCCAGAGCACGTGATTCCCAACCAGATAAGAGTATTGAAGGTGGCTGCTTCGTTTTGGACCATAGTATTCACCTAAATAAACTTGTTTTTCGACGAATGCCCCGATATTCTTGATGGACAGACTACAATTCAGATAGTGCACTTAATTTACAAAATGCTCACAAATGCATTCATCGGCTGTATCAGTTGGCCGGACTCTCGTTCACAATGCGCTTCGGCTTCCAAAGTAGTACTCGGGGTGGTAAACGTCTGGAAACTGGGTTTTTAGTCTTTTCTAGAGAAAATGCTTGCTAATTAGTGTTAATGCTTGAGATAAGTGATCACAGCAAACTGTCCTCAAAAAATTACAAACTGTTTGTAGAGAGCGCTTGGCAAGAATTCATGATATAACCCTAGATACTAGCACTTTATAGCGATGAAACCTGTTACTGTTCAAATTGGTAGATGTGGCATTCTAATTATTCGAGTTAGAAAATATGAGATAAACATCTAAATTCAAATGGGACTTCTTGTTTTGCTCGCCATAATAGTTTTAACTTCGAGATTTTCCCCGTAAATGTGCATAAAACCGCGTTTGGAAGTCCACATTGTAGAGCAATTATTCTGACCGAAGTTAATTTCAGTTGCATTATTCATAGTTCGATCCCGCCAGCATGTTATGTCCAGGTTCCAATCTCGGAATACCTTATAGCAGATCCCATTCCCGATGTCTTCGTATCCATTGGAACAAGTACTGCTCACTAAACAACAAACTCAACTTTAAGTTTTTACGGAAATGTGACAAAAACGAAACCCTTCAGTGTTTAAGAGTCTATCATTCTACTGTTTTCATATGAAATGCAATCTCCGATTATATACATTTTGTTAAATCTTTAAAAAATTGTAGAATGTGTTCAAAAACTAACCTAAGGGCACCAAGAAGAGATAAATAGACTGGAGGTGTTTCATTGTGTGTGAAGAAACCAAGATTGAATTGTCTTATCTTGGTTCACTTCTATCAAACAAGAACAGGATTAACGAGTATTGATTGCATAGTGTTTGAGTGCGTCAAATATACTGTTAGTCAATTCCACAGTCACGTGAAACATGTTAAACACAGCAGAACGAAGAAACGAGCAATGAAAAAGCCACAATTCTTCATTAGAATGTGACTTTACGTGACTATTCAATAGACTTCTAGTATTATGGCGTTTGTCCTGTGATGTCCTCGCATACACTTCATTTAACAGAATTATTCATTTTTCTTATTCTCATCATTTTCTTATTCTCATCATTTTATTATTCTTATCAGAATTATTCTTTTCTTTCTGGTCTAGTGGCAACTGGTCGATCGACCGAGTCTCCGTTATCCTGTTTCCATCCCAATACTCTACGTGTATTCCATTCAGGTAACCAGTCTCGCCGTGACGAGAGGAAAAGTCCTGGCCACGAGCGACTGGGAAACGCTGGCCAGAATTCCCAACAGGAATGCATATTCACAGTCAATTCGTCGTCAGATGGTTCTACTGTTGTTTCTGGCATGTCACTGGATCTATGTCTCAGAACATACGAATGTCCACCATGAGGAATCAACTGTACCACTACTGCACAAGAAGACGTTCTGACGATAATGTGATATGTATGATGATCACCGCCTCGAAACGACGCGAAGTGAAACAATAAATATGGAAATATGGAAATATTATGGCACAAATGATTTTCCTCAGCCACATATAATGTATTCTACCCAAAAAATGGTACTATCTTGTGGCTTCAAATTGTTCTCTTGTTTTATTTTCTGAACCATAAACTAGTTGACGTCAACTTGACAGTGGTAGCCCAGTACGTCTAATCAACAATGTGCTGCTGACCTCAAACTAGAAACAAACGATCAGCTGGTTTATGTTTTCGTAATGTTATCTCGTCAACAAGTCGCTATGCCATTCAGTGAAAGACACTCGCTGTTTCTTATCTTTCCTCAAATGTTTGAGAAAGAAATTAGTTTATTTGCTAAATTTGGAAAGTGCGAAATGTCGAAAACCCTGAACGTTTTTTCTACGAGGAGTGAATATATGTGAAAGCTGAAGCATCAAACGAACGCATTGAAAGGGCAAAACACTTGTCAAATGAGTACCTATTTATGACCACTATTCCAATTTATCTTATTTGTTCTGGAATAAAACCGCAAATTATGTTCTGTGTACCGAATGTGTCTCTTTCGCTGCATCAAAACGCTAGAAGACTGAGAGTAGGATGAATCCGCAAAATTCCATTTCCTTGAAGAAGTAGGGTTCATCTGGGTCACGTACGTGGGAATGTTTTTCTATCCTGTGATCTAAGTGAAGCAGTAAGGTCTGTGGACCTCTATCGCGTGTGATTGGGTTAGCATTTTCCATACCATTGCGTCTTGCGGTGTAACATCGATTTGAAACTCCAACGCAATCGTATCACGACCTTGGAATGAGCACATTGAAATGCTCAGTGGTCTGATGGGTTTTGTTCGCTAGATGCATTCTTTGATGGATCATGAGTGTCAAATGGTAATTTTGTTGCTTTGTTTTACGTGCAGTTTACGACAAGTCAGAACAGATTCCACTATCTCAACAAAGAAATGAAACGAAAGAATAGATAAGAGCCTCAGTTGTGGTTCAATGATGCTGCGCTATTTCGGCTTACTTTATCTAGTCTCCACAGGTAAAAGTTCATTGAGCTGATACAAGGAAATATGTGATTCTGTGCTGATCGAAGGTAACACAAGAATCGAAAAGTTCAATTAAATGATAGTTTGAAATGAACCTATGAATGTTATGATATAGTTTTTAAGTAGGTATTAGACAGCAGTTTTTGTACTCTGAATGTTTTCTTCGCGATTATGATATGCATTCACGATGAACGATATTCTAGTTAACTTTTCACTCAACGCATTCATAAAACTATAGCTCTGTGTTCAGTTCACTGTACATGTCCGATTGGCTTCCAAACCCTGGAGAACGGGGACTGTTACAGAGTGAGTGGTTATCTACTACAAGGTAGAACTCGACGTGATTCACAAGCAGTATAATGAACGAGTATTATGAAAATGAATATGAATTTTGTGTACTTTATGTACAGCAATTATGGAAGGGGGTTGAAATAAATGGAGATGTTAGGGAAAATGCCAACTTTGATTATCCGAAGTTTTGCGAGAAATTAGCTTTATGTTCGTGCTGTACCGTACGAAAGTCATTTCTGCGAGACGTTCACAGATATTATTTTCGCAGACTTTCACTGCCCCGAGTCTCCAACAACATGCCGAGTCTTTTTGTGAGCAGGAGGGAGGAACGCTGATTCAACCACTCAACGCTTTTGTGAGTTTTCGCTGTCATCCTGAAAAAAAGGAAAGTCATAAAAAAATAAAGCGGTTTGGAGACACAGAAAAACGTTGTTTTGTCCTACCTACAAGTGTGTTTTATCTATAGTGATTGTTTGTTCTCACAATCTATAGTTGACCATTCTATTGCTGTTTTTAAATACTCTAACACCACGCAACCTAACACCGCGTCTCAACTTCCGGTTCCACTTGAAATCTGTTGAACGGAATTTGAACGGAAAAACGAAAGTTTTCTGACGGTTGACTCTTCTGTTTTGAACTTTGAAATTTAGGTGAACGCAAAAATCGCAAGTGAGGCGGATGAATATAACGTGAACCTTTGGTTGGGACTGACATGCTTGGGCGACACCATTACTTCGTGTACATTTTCTGATGGGAACAGTATCACAACCAACTCATTTACCAATTTCTATCCAGGTAACATTTCTGCGTTGGAATGTTCTCGTATCCCACTGTCGATATGTTCGATTATCCTCTTGTATAGCACATGCTTGCATGTGAATGAATTAATCAATCATTGATGTCAATAGCTGGTTCGAGGCAGGAATGGAATCAGATTAGCGTAATTCTCAACTCACAACTGATATAAAAACGTACTGGTTCGATTATTGAGTTTATTTTTGTAGCAGAACTGAGTTTTTCATTTAGTTAGTTTTTATACTTTTGACCTGGTCAGGGGTTTATCTTCCTGATGAGGCCTCGGCCCCCTGACCTAAGACATCGTAGAGGACTAGAGGCCGAAACGGTGTATTCTATAGTAATCTTTAGTTACAATTACTTTTACAATGTAAATCATTGTATCACTATCTTATTACATTCATATTAAACTTATTATATTTATCATATTTTACCTATCACTTTTTCTTTTCACTGTTTATTTAATTACTTCCGGAAGACAACCGAACGATCGAAGTTCGCTTAGCGCTCTCATCAAGTTTGCCAGAATTCTCTGAGAATTTTGCCTGTTTCAGAGATGGTAGAATTAACGACATATTTTTATTTTTCAACTTTTGGCTCTCATTTTATCAGCCATTTGAGTATGTTACGTTATGTTATGTTACGACTGCAATAGCAGTACTACAGAAGTTTCAAGTGAATTACACTGTTTTGAGTGGTATGGTATTGCGTTTTTAGGGAATCCCAACCCCACTAACGGTCATTGTGTTTTTCTCTCCGTTTCGGGTTTTCACAATGGAAAATGGATCAGTGGAAAGTGCAATGAGCAGAGTCTAGGATTTGGATGTCAAGTAACCGAGAAGAGTATGCAGCCCGGCCACGGTTAGTGGTTGTAACACTTGTTGTGATTTTCAAGACAAAATGAGTGATAATAATAATAATACTAATAATAATAATAATAATAATAATACTAATAATAATAATAATAATAATAATAATAATAATAATAATAATAATAATAATAATAATAATAATAATAATAATAATAATAATAATAATAATAATAATAATAATAATAATAATAATAATAATAATAATAATAATAGTAATAATAATATTAATAATAACAGTAATAATAATAATAATAAAAATAGTAATAATAATAATAATAATAATAATAATAATAATAATAATAATAATAATAATAATAATAATAATAATAATAATAATAATAATAATAATAATAATAATAATAATAATAATAATAATAATAATAATAATAATAATAATAATAATAATAATAATAATAATAATAATAATAATAATAATAATAATAATAATAATAATAATAATAATAATAATAATAATAATAATAATAATAATAATAATAATAATAATAATAATAATAATAATAATAATAATAATAATAATAATAATAATAATAATAATAATAATAATAATAATAATAATAATAATAATAATAATAATAATAATAATAATAATAATAATAATAATAATAATAATAATAATAATAATAATAATAATAATAATAATAATAATAATAATAATAATAATAATAATAATAATAATAATAATAATAATAATAATAATAATAATAATAATAATAATAATAATAATAATAATAATAATAATAATAATAATGGAACATCTGGCGCTGCAGCAATCCCCCCATCGTAGTAATGAACTAGTCACGGGTTACTACCATCTTCTCATGCGTGTGTAAGATGCCTACACACCGGTAATCAGAACTTCATCACATCAAGTGTCATGTTACAATAATGAACTGTCAATGGAACATCTGGCGCTGCAGCAATCCCCCCATCGTAGTAATGAACTAGTCACGGGTTACTACCATCTTCTCATGCGTGTGTAAGATGCCTACACACCGGTAATCAGAACTTCACCACATCAAGTGTCATGTTACAATAATGAACTGTCAATGGAACATCTGGCGCTGCAGCAATCCCCCCATCGTAGTAATGAACTAGTCACGGGTTACTACCATCTTCTCATGCGTGTGTAAGATGCCTACACACCGGTAATCAGGACATCATCACATCAAGTGTCATGTTACAATAATGAACTGTCAATGGAACATCTGGCGCTGCAGCAATCCCCCCATCGTAGTAATGAACTAGTCACGGGTTACTACCATCTTCTCATGCGTGTGTAAGATGCCTACACACCGGTAATCAGAACTTCACCACATCAAGTGTCATGTTACAATAATGAACTGTCAATGGAACATCTGGCGCTGCAGCAATCCCCCCATCGTAGTAATGAACTAGTCACGGGTTACTACCATCTTCTCATGCGTGTGTAAGATGCCTACACACCGGTAATCAGAACTTCATCACATCAAGTGTCATGTTACAATAATGAACTGTCAATGGAACATCTGGCGCTGCAGCAATCCCCCCATCGTAGTAATGAACTAGTCACGGGTTACTACCATCTTCTCATGCGTGTGTAAGATGCCTACACACCGGTAATCAGAACTTCACCACATCAAGTGTCATGTTACAATAATGAACTGTCAATGGAACATCTGGCGCTGCAGCAATCCCCCCATCGTAGTAATGAACTAGTCACGGGTTACTACCATCTTCTCATGCGTGTGTAAGATGCCTACACACCGGTAATCAGGACATCATCACATCAAGTGTCATGTTACAATAATGAACTGTCAATGGAACATCTGGCGCTGCAGCAATCCCCCCATCGTAGTAATGAACTAGTCACGGGTTACTACCATCTTCTCATGCGTGTGTAAGATGCCTACACACCGGTAATCAGAACTTCACCACATCAAGTGTCATGTTACAATAATGAACTGTCAATGGAACATCTGGCGCTGCAGCAATCCCCCCATCGTAGTAATGAACTAGTCACGGGTTACTACCATCTTCTCATGCGTGTGTAAGATGCCTACACACCGGTAATCAGAACTTCATCACATCAAGTGTCATGTTACAATAATGAACTGTCAATGGAACATCTGGCGCTGCAGCAATCCCCCCATCGTAGTAATGAACTAGTCACGGGTTACTACCATCTTCTCATGCGTGTGTAAGATGCCTACACACCGGTAATCAGAACTTCACCACATCAAGTGTCATGTTACAATAATGAACTGTCAATGGAACATCTGGCGCTGCAGCAATCCCCCCATCGTAGTAATGAACTAGTCACGGGTTACTACCCTCTTCTCATGCGTGTGTAAGATGCCTACACACCGGTAATCAGGACATCATCACATCAAGTGTCATGTTACAATAATGAACTGTCAATGGAACATCTGGCGCTGCAGCAATCCCCCCATCGTAGTAATGAACTAGTCACGGGTTACTACCATCTTCTCATGCGTGTGTAAGATGCCTACACACCGGTAATCAGAACTTCACCACATCAAGTGTCATGTTACAATAATGAACTGTCAATGGAACATCTGGCGCTGCAGCAATCCCCCCATCGTAGTAATGAACTAGTCACGGGTTACTACCATCTTCTCATGCGTGTGTAAGATGCCTACACACCGGTAATCAGAACTTCATCACATCAAGTGTCATGTTACAATAATGAACTGTCAATGGAACATCTGGCGCTGCAGCAATCCCCCCATCGTAGTAATGAACTAGTCACGGGTTACTACCATCTTCTCATGCGTGTGTAAGATGCCTACACACCGGTAATCAGAACTTCACCACATCAAGTGTCATGTTACAATAATGAACTGTCAATGGAACATCTGGCGCTGCAGCAATCCCCCCATCGTAGTAATGAACTAGTCACGGGTTACTACCATCTTCTCATGCGTGTGTAAGATGCCTACACACCGGTAATCAGGACATCATCACATCAAGTGTCATGTTACAATAATGAACTGTCAATGGAACATCTGGCGCTGCAGCAATCCCCCCATCGTAGTAATGAACTAGTCACGGGTTACTACCATCTTCTCATGCGTGTGTAAGATGCCTACACACCGGTAATCAGAACTTCACCACATCAAGTGTCATGTTACAATAATGAACTGTCAATGGAACATCTGGCGCTGCAGCAATCCCCCCATCGTAGTAATGAACTAGTCACGGGTTACTACCATCTTCTCATGCGTGTGTAAGATGCCTACACACCGGTAATCAGAACTTCATCACATCAAGTGTCATGTTACAATAATGAACTGTCAATGGAACATCTGGCGCTGCAGCAATCCCCCCATCGTAGTAATGAACTAGTCACGGGTTACTACCATCTTCTCATGCGTGTGTAAGATGCCTACACACCGGTAATCAGAACTTCACCACATCAAGTGTCATGTTACAATAATGAACTGTCAATGGAACATCTGGCGCTGCAGCAATCCCCCCATCGTAGTAATGAACTAGTCACGGGTTACTACCCTCTTCTCATGCGTGTGTAAGATGCCTACACACCGGTAATCAGGACATCATCACATCAAGTGTCATGTTACAATAATGAACTGTCAATGGAACATCTGGCGCTGCAGCAATCCCCCCATCGTAGTAATGAACTAGTCACGGGTTACTACCATCTTCTCATGCGTGTGTAAGATGCCTACACACCGGTAATCAGAACTTCACCACATCAAGTGTCATGTTACAATAATGAACTGTCAATGGAACATCTGGCGCTGCAGCAATCCCCCCATCGTAGTAATGAACTAGTCACGGGTTACTACCATCTTCTCATGCGTGTGTAAGATGCCTACACACCGGTAATCAGAACTTCATCACATCAAGTGTCATGTTACAATAATGAACTGTCAATGGAACATCTGGCGCTGCAGCAATCCCCCCATCGTAGTAATGAACTAGTCACGGGTTACTACCATCTTCTCATGCGTGTGTAAGATGCCTACACACCGGTAATCAGAACTTCACCACATCAAGTGTCATGTTACAATAATGAACTGTCAATGGAACATCTGGCGCTGCAGCAATCCCCCCATCGTAGTAATGAACTAGTCACGGGTTACTACCATCTTCTCATGCGTGTGTAAGATGCCTACACACCGGTAATCAGGACATCATCACATCAAGTGTCATGTTACAATAATGAACTGTCAATGGAACATCTGGCGCTGCAGCAATCCCCCCATCGTAGTAATGAACTAGTCACGGGTTACTACCATCTTCTCATGCGTGTGTAAGATGCCTACACACCGGTAATCAGAACTTCACCACATCAAGTGTCATGTTACAATAATGAACTGTCAATGGAACATCTGGCGCTGCAGCAATCCCCCCATCGTAGTAATGAACTAGTCACGGGTTACTACCATCTTCTCATGCGTGTGTAAGATGCCTACACACCGGTAATCAGAACTTCATCACATCAAGTGTCATGTTACAATAATGAACTGTCAATGGAACATCTGGCGCTGCAGCAATCCCCCCATCGTAGTAATGAACTAGTCACGGGTTACTACCATCTTCTCATGCGTGTGTAAGATGCCTACACACCGGTAATCAGAACTTCACCACATCAAGTGTCATGTTACAATAATGAACTGTCAATGGAACATCTGGCGCTGCAGCAATCCCCCCATCGTAGTAATGAACTAGTCACGGGTTACTACCATCTTCTCATGCGTGTGTAAGATGCCTACACACCGGTAATCAGGACATCATCACATCAAGTGTCATGTTACAATAATGAACTGTCAATGGAACATCTGGCGCTGCAGCAATCCCCCCATCGTAGTAATGAACTAGTCACGGGTTACTACCATCTTCTCATGCGTGTGTAAGATGCCTACACACCGGTAATCAGAACTTCACCACATCAAGTGTCATGTTACAATAATGAACTGTCAATGGAACATCTGGCGCTGCAGCAATCCCCCCATCGTAGTAATGAACTAGTCACGGGTTACTACCATCTTCTCATGCGTGTGTAAGATGCCTACACACCGGTAATCAGAACTTCATCACATCAAGTGTCATGTTACAATAATGAACTGTCAATGGAACATCTGGCGCTGCAGCAATCCCCCCATCGTAGTAATGAATTAGTCACGGGTTACTACCATCTTCTCATGCGTGTGTAAGATGCCTACACACCGGTAATCAGAACTTCACCACATCAAGTGTCATGTTACAATAATGAACTGTCAATGGAACATCTGGCGCTGCAGCAATCCCCCCATCGTAGTAATGAACTAGTCACGGGTTACTACCATCTTCTCATGCGTGTGTAAGATGCCTACACACCGGTAATCAGAACTTCATCACATCAAGTGTCATGTTACAATAATGAACTGTCAATGGAACATCTGGCGCTGCAGCAATCCCCCCATCGTAGTAATGAACTAGTCACGGGTTACTACCATCTTCTCATGCGTGTGTAAGATGCCTACACACCGGTAATCAGAACTTCACCACATCAAGTGTCATGTTACAATAATGAACTGTCAATGGAACATCTGGCGCTGCAGCAATCCCCCCATCGTAGTAATGAACTAGTCACGGGTTACTACCATCTTCTCATGCGTGTGTAAGATGCCTACACACCGGTAATCAGGACATCATCACATCAAGTGTCATGTTACAATAATGAACTGTCAATGGAACATCTGGCGCTGCAGCAATCCCCCCATCGTAGTAATGAACTAGTCACGGGTTACTACCATCTTCTCATGCGTGTGTAAGATGCCTACACACCGGTAATCAGAACTTCACCACATCAAGTGTCATGTTACAATAATGAACTGTCAATGGAACATCTGGCGCTGCAGCAATCCCCCCATCGTAGTAATGAACTAGTCACGGGTTACTACCATCTTCTCATGCGTGTGTAAGATGCCTACACACCGGTAATCAGAACTTCATCACATCAAGTGTCATGTTACAATAATGAACTGTCAATGGAACATCTGGCGCTGCAGCAATCCCCCCATCGTAGTAATGAACTAGTCACGGGTTACTACCATCTTCTCATGCGTGTGTAAGATGCCTACACACCGGTAATCAGAACTTCACCACATCAAGTGTCATGTTACAATAATGAACTGTCAATGGAACATCTGGCGCTGCAGCAATCCCCCCATCGTAGTAATGAACTAGTCACGGGTTACTACCATCTTCTCATGCGTGTGTAAGATGCCTACACACCGGTAATCAGAACTTCATCACATCAAGTGTCATGTTACAATAATGAACTGTCAATGGAACATCTGGCGCTGCAGCAATCCCCCCATCGTAGTAATGAACTAGTCACGGGTTACTACCATCTTCTCATGCGTGTGTAAGATGCCTACACACCGGTAATCAGAACTTCACCACATCAAGTGTCATGTTACAATAATGAACTGTCAATGGAACATCTGGCGCTGCAGCAATCCCCCCATCGTAGTAATAAACTAGTCACGGGTTACTACCATCTTCTCATGCGTGTGTAAGATGCCTACACACCGGTAATCAGAACTTCATCACATCAAGTGTCATGTTACAATAATGAACTGTCAATGGAACATCTGGCGCTGCAGCAATCCCCCCATCGTAGTAATGAACTAGTCACGGGTTACTACCATCTTCTCATGCGTGTGTAAGATGCCTACACACCGGTAATCAGAACTTCACCACATCAAGTGTCATGTTAGAATAATGAACTGTCAATGGAACATCTGGCGCTGCAGCGATCCCCCCATCGTAGTAATGAACTAGTCACGGGTTACTACCATCTTCTCATGCGTGTGTAAGATGCCTACACACCGGTAATCAGGACATCATCGCATCAAGTGTCATGTTACAATAATGAACTGTCAATGGAACATCTGGCGCTGCAGCAATCCCCCCATCGTAGTAATGAACTAGTCACGGGTTACTACCATCTTCTCATGCGTGTGTAAGATGCCTACACACCGGTAATCAGAACTTCACCACATCAAGTGTCATGTTACAATAATGAACTGTCAATGGAACATCTGGCGCTGCAGCAATCCCCCCATCGTAGTAATGAACTAGTCACGGGTTACTACCATCTTCTCATGCGTGTGTAAGATGCCTACACACCGGTAATCAGAACTTCATCACATCAAGTGTCATGTTACAATAATGAACTGTCAATGGAACATCTGGCGCTGCAGCAATCCCCCCATCGTAGTAATGAACTAGTCACGGGTTACTACCATCTTCTCATGCGTGTGTAAGATGCCTACACACCGGTAATCAGAACTTCACCACATCAAGTGTCATGTTACAATAATGAACTGTCAATGGAACATCTGGCGCTGCAGCAATCCCCCCATCGTAGTAATGAACTAGTCACGGGTTACTACCATCTTCTCATGCGTGTGTAAGATGCCTACACACCGGTAATCAGGACATCATCACATCAAGTGTCATGTTACAATAATGAACTGTCAATGGAACATCTGGCGCTGCAGCAATCCCCCCATCGTAGTAATGAACTAGTCACGGGTTACTACCATCTTCTCATGCGTGTGTAAGATGCCTACACACCGGTAATCAGAACTTCACCACATCAAGTGTCATGTTACAATAATGAACTGTCAATGGAACATCTGGCGCTGCAGCAATCCCCCCATCGTAGTAATGAACTAGTCACGGGTTACTACCATCTTCTCATGCGTGTGTAAGATGCCTACACACCGGTAATCAGAACTTCACCACATCAAGTGTCATGTTACAATAATGAACTGTCAATGGAACATCTGGCGCTGCAGCAATCCCCCCATCGTAGTAATGAACTAGTCACGGGTTACTACCATCTTCTCATGCGTGTGTAAGATGCCTACACACCGGTAATCAAAACTTCATCACATCAAGTGTCATGTTACAATAATGAACTGTCAATGGAACATCTGGCGCTGCAGCAATCCCCCCATCGTAGTAATGAACTAGTCACGGGTTACTACCATCTTCTCATGCGTGTGTAAGATGCCTACACACCGGTAATCAGAACTTCACCACATCAAGTGTCATGTTACAATAATGAACTGTCAATGGAACATCTGGCGCTGCAGCAATCCCCCCATCGTAGTAATGAACTAGTCACGGGTTACTACCATCTTCTCATGCGTGTGTAAGATGCCTACACACCGGTAATCAGGACATCATCACATCAAGTGTCATGTTACAATAATGAACTGTCAATGGAACATCTGGCGCTGCAGCAATCCCCCCATCGTAGTAATGAACTAGTCACGGGTTACTACCATCTTCTCATGCGTGTGTAAGATGCCTACACACCGGTAATCAGAACTTCACCACATCAAGTGTCATGTTACAATAATGAACTGTCAATGGAACATCTGGCGCTGCAGCAATCCCCCCATCGTAGTAATGAACTAGTCACGGGTTACTACCATCTTCTCATGCGTGTGTAAAATGCCTACACACCGGTAATCAGGACATCATCACATCAAGTGTCATGTTACAATAATGAACTGTCAATGGAACATCTGGCGCTGCAGCAATCCCCCCATCGTAGTAATGAACTAGTCACGGGTTACTACCATCTTCTCATGCGTGTGTAAGATGCCTACACACCGGTAATCAGGACATCATCACATCAAGTGTCATGTTACAATAATGAACTGTCAATGGAACATCTGGCGCTGCAGCAATCCCCCCATTGTAGTAATGAACTAGTCACGGGTTACTACCATCTTCTCATGCGTGTGTAAGATGCCTACACACCGGTAATCAGAACTTCACCACATCAAGTGTCATGTTACAATAATGAACTGTCAATGGAACATCTGGCGCTGCAGCAATCCCCCCATCGTAGTAATGAACTAGTCACGGGTTACTACCATCTTCTCATGCGTGTGTAAGATGCCTACACACCGGTAATCAGAACTTCATCACATCAAGTGTCATGTTACAATAATGAACTGTCAATGGAACATCTGGCGCTGCAGCAATTCCCCCATCGTAGTAATGAACTAGTCACGGGTCACTACCATCTTCTCATGCGTGTGTAAGATGCCTACACACCGGTAATCAGAACTTCATCACATCAAGTGTCATGTTACAATAATGAACTGTCAATGGAACATCTGGCGCTGCAGCAATCCCCCCATTGTAGTAATGAACTAGTCACGGGTTACTACCATCTTCTCATGCGTGTGTAAGATGCCTACACACCGGTAATCAGAACTTCACCACATCAAGTGTCATGTTACAATAATGAACTGTCAATGGAACATCTGGCGCTGCAGCAATCCCCCCATCGTAGTAATGAACTAGTCACGGGTTACTACCATCTTCTCATGCGTGTGTAAGATGCCTACACACCGGTAATCAGGACATCATCACATCAAGTGTCATGTTACAATAATGAACTGTCAATGGAACATCTGGCGCTGCAGCAATCCCCCCATCGTAGTAATGAACTAGTCACGGGTTACTACCATCTTCTCATGCGTGTGTAAGATGCCTACACACCGGTAATCAGAACTTCACCACATCAAGTGTCATGTTACAATAATGAACTGTCAATGGAACATCTGGCGCTGCAGCAATCCCCCCATCGTAGTAATGAACTAGTCACGGGTTACTACCATCTTCTCATGCGTGTGTAAGATGCCTACACACCGGTAATCAGGACATCATCACATCAAGTGTCATGTTACAATAATGAACTGTCAATGGAACATCTGGCGCTGCAGCAATCCCCCCATCGTAGTAATAAACTAGTCACGGGTTACTACCATCTTCTCATGCGTGTGTAAAATGCCTACACACCGGTAATCAGGACATCATCACATCAAGTGTCATGTTACAATAATGAACTGTCAATGGAACATCTGACGCTGCAGCAATCCCCCCATCGTAGTAATAAACTAGTCACGGGTTACTACCATCTTCTCATGCGTGTGTAAGATGCCTACACACCGGTAATCAGGACATCATCACATCAAGTGTCATGTTACAATAATGAACTGTCAATGGAACATCTGGCGCTGCAGCAATCCCCCCATCGTAGTAATAAACTAGTCACGGGTTACTACCATCTTCTCATGCGTGTGTAAGATGCCTACACACCGGTAATCAGAACTTCACCACATCAAGTGTCATGTTACAATAATGAACTGTCAATAAAACATCTGGCGCTGTAGCAATCCCCCCATCGTAGTAATAAACTAGTCACGGGTTACCACCATCTTCTCATGCGTGTGTAAGATGCCTACACATCGGTAATCAGAACTTCACCACATCAAGTGTCATGTTACAATAATGAACTGTCAATGGAACATCTGGCGCTGCAGCAATCCCCCATCGTAGTAATGAACTAGTCACGGGTTACTACCATCTTATCATGCGTGTGTAAGATGCCTACACACCGGTAATCAGAACTTCACCACATCAAGTGTGTCTAGACAATGAAACATCGCGCTGAAGCAATCTCCCCCCAGACTTCGTGAGGTCACCTCATGGGCTAACTCACGAACCACCTCACGAGCTAACCTCATGAAATTTTATCATGCTATCCCACCAGTTTTGAGGGATTGCTACAGTGCCTGAGGTCGTATGCGTGAAATATCTCAGGTCGGGGTGCTATCTCGAGCTCGATTCGGCTATTTTCCAGCCAGTTCAAGTTGGGATAACTTTCCGATCCGGTCCGGGATGTTTCATGCATTAAGGCCTCTGTGCGGTCGGGGCAGATGGGACTGTATTACCTTTCTAGAAGAAAACATTAAATTGAGCCAGTTTTTTTCCGAAATATAATAATAGTTTTCTCACAATTCTCATCACAAAACTTGCAGTTTCCACATGTGGGTCATCCTACCAAGAATTCAACGGTTTCTGCTACAAGACGATTTCTCCCACACCAGAGAATACAGCGGAAACGGATTGTGTATTCGAATGCGGGCATCTGACATCCATTCATTCCCAACAGGTGCTTAAAACGCTCGGTTCCACAAAGACAAAAACAAAAACACAACCCCATATTTAATTAATTGGTATAGGAGCCTCTAGCTTTCAATTGATGTACAAACAAGTTTAAAAATTCTGAGTCTCATCAGCTCACGTAGTGACTCATCAAAAATTTATTGCGTTTGTCCAGTAAGGAGACACGTCTACCAACCACTTATTGGAAGAGTACCGAAGATTGAAAACAAGACCAGTGGTGCATGGAACTGTTTGCTGAAATAAAGTTTTCAAATATATATTGTTGCAGGAGAACGATTTCATCCTCAGCTCATCTCCTCGTTTTGTGAGTCAACTTCGTATTGGATTGGAATACACTGGCAATTAAGACTATGCATGGATGGATGGTTCAATTTCACCACTCAAGGATTATAACAATTTTGGTGAGATAAGAGGCAGAGTCTAGGATGAACAATTCATTGAAATATGTTGGCAGTCGTGGATGCAAGATCCATAGATAGTGTATAACGTGTATGACGATCATCGTCTCAAAAATAAAGGGAGTGAATAGATTAGTACGTGAATTATGTAATACAAAAACTCGCAACTTAAAAGTTACGAATGAATATAAAAACAACTAAACTTAAAAACCACTAAAGGCGATGTTTCTATGTTTTCTTCTGTAATTAGAAAGTATTCAGGTCTCAATGATCCCAATCTTGGAAGCTGCGTTGCAATGAGTTTGGTGGATGGGGGAGTGGCCAAAGGAAAATGGACCAACACTCGTTGCACGGCTTATCTGCCATCCATTTGCAAACGACGTACGTTAACACATTACTACTGCACAAATTTACATTGCTCAGTTGTTTACATTACTCAAGAATCGAACCAACACTACGAACCGTTTAGTTTTACAGTCATTGTTTCACACCAGTCCCAGAAAGCAAACCGCAAACCGAAACAAGTAACCTAACAGAGAAACTGAACCAAAAGACAAATCAAATTTATCAGCAAATTGAGCAAGGGATAAAAATCTAAAAGAGAAATCCTCAACGTTGGCGTTACTCGGTCTCGTTAACAATTCCAACTACAAATATTTGATTCGGTTCGAACCACTGCGAACAATTTCAAATATCGCTACCGACCACTTGGTCTGGGTTTTCAATGACAGGATAATTTGTGATCAGGTGCATAATGGTCACAAACAATCAGTTTTCTCACGATTCTTTACCATGTTCCTGAACATAAGTTTGTCTCACAGAGAATCCGCATATCGTTCTATGGGTGTCTTTTCTAGCAAAGACCAAACCCTGCGTATCATTTCTTTACCCTTCACATCCTTCAATCACCACTTTACCCTTCACTCAAAGTCCAACCTTCGCCCCGCCCACTTGCTCCTCAGTGTTCAGCTTCACAGGAAATGGAACGGTATGTCGTAAAGTTTATTTCTGTTTCGAGGAAACCCTGTTTGTCTCAACCACTTCTCATGGCTTCGTTGTAAAGAGAAAACAAACAAGTTAAACTTTCACTTCGTTGCTGCCACTGCAACAAAAAACGTTCCTAGAATAGACTTGAAGACATCTTTGCGATAAAATGGCACGCTGTCACTGTGAACTTCTCGGAAATTTAACGTTGAAGCAACGGTCTACACTGTAACAAAAATGGATTAATGGTTTATACACGATCAAACACCTCAACAGTGAAGCTTTGCAGCTCACCCAAACTGTTCCAGGTCTACTCCCCGGGTTACCCAGCCAATTATTCAAACGGCCTAGATTGTGAATATGACATCAGGGCCCCAACTGGCTTTGTGGTCTTTTTCACATTGACAAATATAATCGAGTTCAAGGATGCCACGAGTGCAGTCAGCCTATACGACAGTCTCACGGACACTGCTCCATTTCTTTCACGGTCAGAATTCAGTAGTTATGACGATTTTCGAGGTGATGATGTCGAAACACAGATGAGACGCCATATCAATCGACAAGATTAACCCTATTACCCTATTGTGGTCTGTTAATAATTCTGCCCGTTATTGAAGAGGCAGAATTGAATGCAGACCTAGGACATGTTCATCGAATTCCCACTTTTTATGAGAACAGCTTGTCTCTGATAAATATCAGCTAGAGTACTCTGTTCTGCACAGTTTATGATTAAGTTAGACAGGGTGAAATCTTCAAACTCTATGTTATCAGTTTTGTGGGACAAAGGAGAATCTATTTTTCATTCAAGATTCAGGATTCAGGTTTCAAGATATATTCATTCACGTCATTTTGTTGCAATATGGTGTTCCTTTGTCGCTTTCCAAAGATTTCCATCTCTGAACATCCTCATTATCATTATTTTTATAAAAGATATCAAACACCTCTCCATCTTGTGAAACCCTTGTTGTGCTGAGAAGAATCTCTACTGTCTCCAGAATCACTGTTGGGTATTATGCGCATACATTCTACGCCTCGACCACGTCATCAATGAAAGTGAAGTTCTCCAGTGGAAGCTCAGACAAATACAGATGGAGCGCCAACCATACATCAGTTGACAGTGAGCATTCATTTCACAAATTTTATCCACTGTCCAAAACACCTGGTAAAGATAAGAGAACTGGATGAGAAAGCCTTTTTCACCCTAACGAGGTGAAATGAAATAAGTAAAAGAAGTTCAACTAGATTTGTAATGTTTTCACGTGACTGAACATTAGGCACCGTAACAAAGTTCGCTGAGTATGAAAAAATCACCTCTTAACTGAATTATCTGGTCACCACCTCATCCAGACTATACATCAGTTGACAGTGAGCATTCATTCTCACAAATTTCGCTCGATTACTATACAGAAAGTGAAGATAAGAAATAACAGACTGAGTAAGACTTCTTCAACCTAAAAAGTTAAATGGTCAGTACAACTAGATTTTCAATCTTTAAGCGTGGCTGAACATCAGGCACTGTAGCAAAGTCATATTGAAAAATCATCTCTGACCAGAATTATCTGGTCACCTTCTCACCCAGGTTTGAGTGCACTATGCCTAAACTTACAATGTTGGTAACTACGTGGCCGAAATGTGATTGAGTCTGCAACCAGGGTGAGCTCACCACTTGTATAACTTTGCTACGGTGCTGTACATTAGAAAGTTGAAAGAGGACAGTGTTTACGCATAAAAACAAAATTTGTCGAAACTCTTCGCTAGCGTTAACTAACAAATCTTAAGGAGTTTTTCGTTGTGCTAACTACATGTATCGCTGTTTCAGTTCGCTCGTCTGGATGCAATCATGGCCTCCTTCAGACTCCAGGAACCGTCAGTTATATGTATTCTCTATTTTACATATCAAGCCTCAATCGCAAGCGTATGCTTGTATCCTACCATGCTCGGTTTTTTCATCGAATAATAAAAAAACGCACTCGACGAAACTATAGTTTCAGTTTTCTGAGCAATGATTGGTTGTACATGTACAAATAGCCAGTAAGAAACAATCAGTGAAGAATGGGGAACCGAGAAGTGTGGATTTGTTTCAATTCAATCGGTTTCAGCATCGAAAAATGAACAATACGCAGTTGTGAATTAGCGTGCTACAAAAACAAAACTATACATTTGTTTGCACAACGATTCGCAAACCATAAGTACAACAGATGTTACTTCAGTGTCGAGTAGGTGACTGTTTGACGCACGTACGTTGTGAACCGTTGTGCAAAAGAATGTATTGTTCTATTTTTGTTGCACACTTATTCACAACATCGTTGTTCCATTTTTTGCTGAAAACGATCAAGCAGAACGGAACTCGCACACTTCATGGTTACACACAATTTTTTTACCATAGTGTGAAATATACGCCTCATGCGAGACTGGAACCGGGCCCATATGTTTTGGAGGCGCGGACGCTAACCATCATACCAACTGCGCTCAGCGACAATCTTGACGAAGCGTACATATGTGTTCTCACACATTCCTAAAGTGCGATATGCAGTATACCCCCGCTTTTCTTTAAGGACACTATAATTTGCTCTACTTCCAGATTACCAGCCCAAATTATGGACACGGCCTATATGATGGCAGCTATCCGTCTCACTACAACTGCACGTATCAACTCCAGGCCCCCGCCAACAAAATGTATTGCTTGATGTAGTTTGTAGTATCATATAAGAAGGTGCGAGAGAGAATGCTACACCAAATATTTCAAAAATGCAGATTTCCTTTGTTCGTGTGTAAATTGTTGGCTGAGCGCCGAAAATGCAGAAGAAACATGGTAGAATGTAAATTCATTACTTGTGTGTGTATTTAATCGTTTTTGCAACGAAATGGCCCGGGAAATATTTATCATTTCTGAATCAACATACATCTGATAAATAAATGTTCAATCTCTGCCGAGCCAAGAATGAGCTAAGAAATACATCTACACTAAGTTGTCCGGAGCAATATCATGCTAACCAAACAATACACAAATTGAGCGGAGACGATTTTGTGCAATATACATTATGTTTCCCAGAACAACATTATGTACAGTTCAGAATTCGCAAAAAAAAAACCAACATGTGTATAACAATTTGTACAATAACTGAGTTGTGGTATTGAAAGATTAGAGAGTGAAGCCCAAAAGACAAGTTACACGCAACACGCAACAGACAGTTGAAAGAACAGGATGGTAATAATCTTCTAAGCATACACCAGTAAAGTTCGACTTATTGACAAAACCAAGTTAGTTTTCCTATATAAATACATAACAGTCATTGATTTTGCTTCAGAAATAGATAAAATGTCTCGTTTTTGGCTGAAAAGTAGCCCGTTTATAGACTTTATTGGGGTTCCAGTCATTTTGCAAGACGCAGAATACAATAACAAGTAGAGTTGAAACACTTCAATGTCAGTTCAATTGAAATGAACCTGCGTGACTCTGAAACCTGACATAACGCTTAAGCAAAAGACGTTTACAATGTTTGGACGACTCTCTAAATTCTGGGTGACAGAACGAAAAGTGGTGTAAATATCTGTTTTTTGGGTGATCAGAATGATATTTTTGCGTTCAAAATCCAGATAAATCACCCAATTTCGACGAATTTTTGGGTGATTATCTGAATTTTTGGAGTTTTTCTTAAATTTTGGGTGACCAAAGTTCAGACGTCGTCTAGGGTTGTATACGTCCGAGCAAAAGTAATCATTTCAGTCGTGTATGGTGTTTGAACAGCTTTCGCTTCTAAAAATGTGCGTAACTTTCCGAAATGGAGTGAACATTTGCATGGGTCAGCCCTATTTGACGCGTATTTCACCTATGAATACGATGGTTAGCCAAAACGCAACAAACCAGACCAAGATATACTCCGTTTCATTCCCACTGAGACCCATTGGCACCGTGCCAAGATTTTTGAATGGCTCTTTCTTAGACAAGATATAAATTTTCCAGAGATTTTTTCCATTGACGTGGTTTTGTGAAACTGAACAACCTCTAACAGCGATTTGCAGTTTATTGGAGCACTTTAAAGTGGTTAAAATCGTATGGAATATTGATTGGCTCGCTGCCAAGTCTCAGTGGGAATAACCAGGCCTATAGGAAAGTGTGAAAGTAACACAGAAAAGAGAGAGAGATAAAAGTAATAAACTTCGAATACCAAACAAAGAGCTTACGAAATAGGAGTTGGTACTCAACGAACAGTAGATCCTTCTTCATCTTCACTTCATCGTGTGTAGGTGAAATCGAGCAAACCACCACCGCAGGAGATCGAGGCATCTGAAACTTTCGATTATAATATTATAACTTTGCTGTGGGTAGATGTATAACCCTGCCAGCCTGGCAGCAGTGCCAGTCAGCCGTCCGACTACACCACCCACAAATAGCCAAATTTACATTACCACCCTCTGTTTGTTGTAAACGTGCATGGGTAACGTGCGTATAATTGAAATAGACATAGATCATCATAATCAGCATTCCGTTATCGATAACCACTACCTAACAAATTTCATTCAAATCTTGAAATTTTGTCATTTTGATGTGTCACGCGCGTTGCGTTTGCGTGGGAACACCAAAACTAATCACAGGTACTGATCCAAAAATAATTCTTCATTGTGATCCTTGTATCAACTAGAAAGTTCGTTCCAAAATCACTCTGGCTAGTTAACTTCTTACTTTTGGCTAAAATTAGCATGAAAATATATTCAACTGGCGCGAAACCATTTGCATGTAAGGATTACGCCAAAAGGTGTAAACGCACGGCGTTCTCAACAGCAGCTTTAATGAATCAGGAACTCGCGTCCTCGATTTTAGACGCTCCGCAAATTATTCGCGTGAAAATAAGCGCGATACGCAGCGAATTAGTGCTGCGATCATTCCAAGTTGCAGTGGGATACAGTGTCTCGCCGCGAAAACTTCGTGGACGGAGCTCAATACAAGTTTAATCGCAAAAATTACTGTAGGCGAGAACGCCGTGAACGGGGAGATACGCTCTTGGGACGTAATTAGGCTGAGCTCGCAAACCGGAGCGAGACAGCCACAAAAGTGGGTCAAATAGGCGCCAAGAGGCGCCTGGGACAATAAAATATTTTGGCGCGGCTGCTCGGACGCAATTAGTGAGACTGTGCGGCATCTCTCACGCAATTAAAAAATCCAGAATTCGTCCCACGAGCTGTAGTTCCGAACGGGGAGATACGCTCTTGGGACGTAATTAGGCTGAGCTCGCAAACCGGAGCGAGACAGCCACAAAAGTGGGTCAAATATGGGATAGTCCCAGGCGCCGCTCTCGCTCAGCTCGGAATTGTGCAGTAATTCGTCCCAGGTGCACATTTCGCTCAGAAAACCAAGATGTTTGCACATTTTCTTCCCTAATACGGAGTGCGAGTGTGTATTCGTTAAGACCTGACACTACATCTACAACACAAACACTGGGTTCATCATTTTCTTTTTTTTCATCAAATGGATATATAGTTTGATTATTTAACATAAAAGTTGACTTCACTTTCGATTTAAGGCTTAGGCTTAGGCAAACCACCGTTCCTAGGGTTTATCCGGCTCTCCGTGGTAAGGTTTCAAACGGACAAATTAAAAAAAACAGCAGTTTGTGTTGTGGCCGTGAGGCCGTGTTTCGTTAAGGATTTTAGAGGTATTACTCTTTCTTAGTGAGGCTATTTTCATTCCGTACATTTCTTCAACGTTAATTCACGTCTACACTTTTACCATTGCTTTTACTCTCGTTTCTTGGTATACGTGACATATATCGTCTCATTCCGTTCAATTCTTGTTAATGACTTTAATGAATAACAATATATATACTTTAAAGAGAGGGTGCGGCATCTCGCACGCAATTATAAAGAGGGTGAGGCGCCTGGAACAATAAAATATTTTGGCGCGGCTGCTCGGACGCAATTAGTGAGACTGTGCGGCATCTCTCACGCAATTAAAAAATCCAGAATTCGTCCCACGAGCTGTAGTTCCCCGTGAACGAAGCCTTTTATAAATATTCAAGTTTGAAAGTTTGCGTGAAATGCACAATGTAAACTCAAGTATACGATTCAGATTCAATCAAAAGAATGAAAACTAACTGGCTCCTTTCCTTGACAACGACGGAACATTTTGCGTCGTTTTCAGTCTTGAAACCGACCAGTTTACTGAGCAAAAACACAGCAAGCGATTGGTGTCTGAAAAAGAAGAATAAAAGGCAATCACATAGATAGATTTAGGTATAAAAAAGCATCGAAACGGGGGAGTGTTGAGAATACATCAAAAATCAACGAATAAAATCCATTTTAAATGACATACGAAAACCGCTTTTGAACTTGTGAACACGTTAATTAACATTGTTAGCATGATAAATGTTACCTTATCAACGTAAATTATTAAAAATATCACTGCAAATATTTAGAAGAAAGATACAAAGACGATTTGTACAAAACATTCTTTAAAATCAAAATTTGAAACAAAATAAAACCGTTTGCGGATGGTGGGCCCCAGGTACATTGGCCGCGAAGCGGTCGCGTCGCGGTCGCCATCTTTAAATTCTCCGAACCGATTTCGACGCTTTTTTACTCATTTTTTCTTCTTTTTCTTAATTCTTTCGATTTACTCGTTATTTCTATATTATTTTTTTGATATAATATATGACATAACGCCATTTCAGCTCTCTTCGGCGTGTCTCGACGGCTTTGGTCAGTTTAGTACGTAGTTGTACACAATTGCTGGAATTGGATGGAATTTAAATGAAAGTGGTCAGTTTCTTGAAATTCCTTTCATTGATAGTGTTAAAATGTTACTTTCGCTATTTCTTGCAACCCCATTATGTCGGTCTACTTCACAAAAATGTTAATTAAAAAGTTGCTTCCCTGCCACATTCGTTCACCCGCGGCATGATGCGCGCTTCCTGTCGTCACCTGGTTCATAATTATGTTTCGTATTCATCAGTGTCAGTAATCTTGTGAATAAGAGAAAAGTCCGAATGTCTAACACAAACTAGTGGGAATTCAAAAAGGAGAGAAAATTGAAAAGCGGTACGTTTCGCCTGGGAAACTATGTTTCGCACCTGACCGTAGCTGAAAGGTAAGACTAATTTAGTACTGTTATTGATATGTCTTCTCCAGGTCTGCTCTCGGTCTGTGTACGTGAAGCAACCAGATGTCCGAGTGGTGCTCGTCATGTGGACGGCTTGTGATAACCGAATCACATGTGGATTGACGAGGTTGTATGTTTCAAGTTATACACTGTTAGTTTCTTGCTGGAAACATTAAAGAAGGACGATTAAGTGATCTAAACGCAACGCTTCAGTCCTTTAAACTGCAATACATTTTTCAATTGCAGTTTAAAGGACCGTTGACGCGAGATTGGTCCACATAATCGTCCTACTTCAACAAACTACTATCAACTTCTGCACATACCCGAATAAACTAAGATTTGATTGTTTTCCTTATAGATTATGTTTTCTACGGTTCTAGACTTTCTCGCCGACAACCTAAAAACAGTAAAAACTCAAATATCAACAAATGCCACACCGTACTTACCGTGCTGTTTTTGAAATTTTGGTCTTTTGTCTCAATTAGTTTTGGTTGGTTTTTGAGTTTTCAATGGTCCGTTCGAATTACTTGAATTGTCTTAATATATATGTACATAGATTGTTGTAGCACATCAGCTGTCTGTTCGGGTAGGCTAAACTAAAAGGACCCGAATATTTGAAGTGACTCCGCTTATAAAATTTATAGTCCTAGAAGGTTAACCCTAGCCAAATTAGCTGATGTGAGAATGGCTCAGAAATTATGGCTCAGAAATTGCTGGTTTTTCTAGGTGCGTAATAAAGCAACATTAACGTAGTTTGTTCAAATAAACACGTAGCTCTCTAAATTGCACAATAGTGACCGGGTCAGAATTTAACATTGTCCTGATTTACACACGGTCGACCAGGACGACATAGTGCGTTTTCTTCCTCACTGTCTTTTTTACATATTTTTGTTCTAGGAAAGATTGTGTTAACATTCAATCGCATATTGTTGACTGGGCGGTGTTTGTGCAAATAACAATTCCGCAATTATTTGTCTTGTTCATTAATCTGTTAGAAATGAATTTTGTACTCATTCCTTGTATTGACTTTGCCGAGTTTATGTATTTTCTCCATAAGGAGATTTTTACACTCAAAAACAGCACATGTTGGAAATCCTAAAACTGAGCTGCATTTGTACACTGGATTGACTAAAAACGGTCTATTTAGCAATTTGGTGTTGCAATCTCTCTCGCACCGTCTTATATCACTTGTTATGTATAAAATTGAGATAACATAAAGGCAGGCATACGTTTACGCCTCGTACGATTTTCATGCCGTAATCGTACGAGGATTTCAGATCCGCGTTTTATTCAGGATTCATCTCGCCTTCAGCTATTTTGGAACTGATCAGAAGGATCCTGTTTCTATTTACGATGGTCCAGACTCCACTTCTCCGCTTCTCGGAACGTGAGTTTAATCCATACAGGATATACGGGGTGCCAGAGTTATAAATGTTTGTCTTAGCGAAATCGAACCTGCGAGCACAAGTTTCGTAGGGCGCTAACCACTGCTCTACGTCCATAACCAAAAGGCATTGGAATAGAAGACACAGCGGAAATTGGGATGTATAGTGCCCTCACGCGTTTCCGTTAGCGACGACTATACCGCATGTCTCCTTCCGTAAAACGAGAGAAAACCACTGCACTTCTCATCTATAACTTCAAGTATTCCGTATTATTATTCAAGAGAAGCGCGACTGGCCTCTTTCTCTTAATATCCGTTCATTGGCTACATTCCACATTTGTTGTGCACTTTGTTCGCAAAGTCAATCTTCACCTTCTTCACCAAGTTTCTCTACCGACTGAACTCTTTTTCCTAAAGTTCCGGAGGAAATTTAAAAAAAATGATCACAATCGTCACTCGGAGTGGTTGGGGGCCAATTCTACAACTATAGTCGTCGCCAACGGAAAGACGGGAGGGTACTGTATATCTCACTTTCCGCTGTGTACGCACACATGTCTTCGATTCGAAAGCTCGACTGTTATCTGTTCTAATAGCGCAGTGGTTGGCGCCCTGCTACGACTATTTTGCTCGCAGGTTCGATTCCGGCGAGCGACCGAAATTTATAAATTTGGCACTTACTATAGCCGGGTTTTTAGGTAATGTTTTTGGTATTTTTTTTCCGGTTACCTTAGTAGGTAACCTGGAAGTAACCTAAAACTAACATCCGGTTACCGTTGAAACTGAGGGTAAAATCTCATTTTTCGTTGGAAAAAACAGGTAACCCGCTTTTTTTATTTCAACCTAAAAAATAAATTACCAAAAAAGGTTAGGTTACCTGAAAACCAGGTCAGATCTATAATTCACCGTGATCGGAAGGTTATGGTCTGAAACTTGATCGATGGACGAGGCTGGATGATGGGCGATGACACACGTTGATGTATTACGTGAACAGAATTTTACGTTCCGTTGACTAACCAAAAAGTGAACGGTCCATTGACAAATTGTTGCTATACTTGTGAACGTGTCGTCCGTTACAATGTGTGAGTACTGACTAAGGGGTCAGTGAAACATCTGCGTCTCCCTGACCTGCACACTCTCTCATTAGGCCGCTGCAAAAGGCCAGTTGGCTGAAAGTTGTCTGAGAACTAAATTTATTCTTTGCAGATGGTCGACGTACCTACCCAACCTTCCACCTCCCCAAACTTCATCTTCCAATCACATGTTCATCACATTCAACACCTACATTTATATTGCACAGAAAGGATGGATAGCCACTTTCACGGCTGTCTAAAAACTTTCAGCGTGATTGTCTTTGTTCGGAGATGAATGAATCTTGGTCCTTCAGATGACCTAGTTTTGTTCGATTAGTCATTTTCATAAGTATTTTTTTTTCATAGAAAACAAAACAGATGAACCTCAGGAAATACCGGCATGACTTAGCTAATTTCATTGACCATCGATAGTCTGTTTTATCTGAAGCTAAAACAACTATACTAGAAGTAAATTGGATATTCACATGAAGTTAGCATTCTACTTAGGAATAGTGCAACACTTTTTCAAGTTCTGCCGTGTTTGACATGTTCCACCTGACTGTACGATTGACTAACAGTTTAGGGAACTGTTTGTGATCATACTTTGAATGTGTCAAACAACAGTGCATCGAAAACTCAGATGTTTCCTCAATCTATGCTACATCTTCTTCTTGAAGCATTGATTGAACAATCATGTAATCTCTCTTATCTCCAGTTCATCCTATCGTCGAAAAACAAACGGAATTAACCGGCAATTTTTCATGGATGAAAACTTATTGAACTGAAAGCGAGCCTCGAAAGTTATTATGAACAGATAACTCTCCAAAGTTGTTGCTGTGGTATGAGAACCAACTCATGGCTATTTGCTACGTGAACTCTACGTGACAGAAATTACACCTATTTTAATTGATTGATACATATTTCTCAGTTCTATTAATAACCAGACATGTGTACAGAAAGAAAAATGTTTAATACGGTCCTGATTCATGTTTTTCTCCCTTCGTAATATAAGTTCACCGATTAAATATGGGAATTCGAAGGAACAAAGAGCGGGAGCGACGGAAACCTCTTTAGAGTTTGATCTCGATACACTACAGAGTTTGAAAGTTTCGGCCGATGATTCGCAATACAAACATAGCGGGATGGGATAATATACACCGTTTTTTATTTATTAGAATTTTGGTGTGTCCATGTAAACTTTTCCTGTGTTTAGCTGGTTTTTTTTGTGCTTTAGGCAGGGTTAATACTTTCTGTCGCTGTATTCGGCAACACGCGCGACAACACACAAATCATGATTATCGATCGCGTCGCCTGTTGCCGAATAGCGCCACAGCGACGTCGCGTCGCCAACTGGGTGTTCATACTTTTTTGTTGCCAAATCACGTCTCTGTCGCTTAATTCGGCGACAATTGCTGCCGAATTCAGCGACAAGTGAGTTTACTAGCTAGTAAAACACATGACGCGTCGCTGATTGGTTTTTGCTTAATTTTTTCTTCTTTCCTCCAATTTCTCAATTCCGAATGATTATTTTGGTGTTTACTAACTCAGTTAAAATATATATCACCTGTATCAATATTGTTCACCGGTAATTGGGGTGGGAAATGATCTGATTTTTGACTTTCCAAAGCAGTCAAAACAAATTACTCTTATGTAAGTTTATCGAAACTTGGAAAATCACACTTTCGAACTTGGAGTGGGTTTTAAAACAAAATAAATCATCAATCGAGAGTAAAACATTGGATCTTTTAAAAAAACCACTCATTGTATCATGATAGAAATTTCCACCAAATAACCATGCAATAAGGTTTTTCGAAAAATCTAGACAAAAATTATCAAGTAAAACTACCATTTTTGAAAAAGATCGTGGTTTTTGACCAAAGTTTGACATTTAGAACAAATCGAAGAAATAATCGTTCATACTTTTTGGTAGCTGGATCGAGCGACATTGCAGCTGCCAATATGAGCGACAGCAGCATTTTGAAAATGCTACGCGGCGACTGCTTCTGTCGCCTAATTCAGCGACAGGGAGTATGAGCGTTAAATTATTGATTATACACAATACACATTTCCCGTAGTACTACATTTGTGTACTTTATGTGTACACATTTCAGGATCTACCGATTTTGTGCACACCACTATTTGCACATTTCTGTTTCTAACGAATTTGCGTATACGATCTTGATTCATTTTGCATATACTTGGCGGTGTGGTTTTACACATGGTTGATGCAATATTCGTTTTTCAGCGATTCACAGTATAATATCTCATACATCGCAATAAAATACCCAACGATGAGCGAAAAAGTGATTTTCAAGTTTTTCTTGTGGGGACATATAAATTGCAGCGTCTTATATCATTGGGGATCCATACTTCGAATTCACGTGGATACAGTATTCTATCACAAAGGGTAATGACGCGGAATATTTGCTATCTGGAATAATTTCAGTGAGACTCTCGACACTATAAATCAAATTGAAAATGACTTATTCTAGAAATACGAACTAATTCGGAAACTGCTTGTTTTTGATTCCTTTTGAACTGTTTCAGAAAAAAGACATTGAAACCAAGCGAGCAGATATACAGTGAGAAATGTTAATACATTTTTTCCATCATGCACTCTTTTCATTCATAAAGGTTGATACTGTCGCAAAACGGTTTAAAAACTATATAACGTTTATTTTGTTCAAAATTCGTGATTTATGGCGTGTAACAAGACCAAACTACAGCAAATATTCGGTCACTCCCTGAAAAATATATATTGAAACCCAACTCACGTATATGAAAAAGGTTCTATTGCCTATTATCGATTTATCGATTGTTTTCACATTCTTTTCTTCGATGCAATCAATTGCATTTTCTCACGAGTAGACTCCACGTGCTCACTCTCAATTGGGTCCGTGTTCTCCTGTGTTTCCTTGGCTCGAACCTGGTGCAAAGTTAATTTTAATAGATTAATATTTCTATAGTAATATCATATTGATGTAACCTCTATCAAAGTAACCTCTATCTAGTACAAATCTATCTAGTATCTAGTACAAATAGTATCTAGTATCTAGTATAGTATCTAGTAGTATCTAGTAGTATCTAGTACAGAGTAACCTCTATCTATACAATAGCGTAAATGTGTAGTTTTTTAAGTTCTAGAACCAACTTACAAACTTGGCATTACAACACGTTATCTGAAAAATTAGGTTAATAAATATAAATAAATTTGTGTACGGCCTATTTCATCCGTTTGTCACTTTATTGTGAAACATTCTTACAATTACATAATATCAATATCAACCGTAGATGGACTGTCCGTAGAGGGGGTGGAGATAGGCATGGGTGAGCTTTGTTACCAGCTCATGCGGTCCGCCATAAAGATACCGCGGCGAGCGGGGATCGAACCCAGGTCTGTGGAGCGACAGCCAAACGCTAACCACTTGACCACTCGGTTTGTTCTACACCAGAAAAAGAACACCACGCTTGAATTTTTTTAATGGATCCAATGTCCATACTTTTAAAATCTGATAAGATTTATCGAAGAACCATGCGAAAGAAAGATAACGAACGTCATATAACAGGTATTTTCATTCACAATTAGCACAGATGATTGAACGGGCGAAATAGTTCATCAATCTATCTAGTTTATCGAAATAGATATTATCAATTATCCGCAAGTAGTTGAAAGTTTGCATAAATGGCGGTGAGCACAATTTTGGAACTGAAAATCAATGAATTGTGTCTTTTCGGTGTGGAGAGTTATAGAGGGTGCCAAATCTAAAAAAAACTGTTGTCTTTCGCCGTACACAGCGGAAGTTGAGATATACAGTATCCTCGCGCCTTTCCGTTGGCGACCACTATTACCAGTGTAGATAGTAAAACTGCGGAAATAGAGCAACAATGAGACACAAATTAGAAAACGCAGTCAGAATCTCAGAACATACTTCAAATGTGAAACTTCGTCAGAACCTCCAGTTTTCTAAAAGTGAAAACCCGCCCGGAAACTAGGAAATTCGAATGTGACAACCGGGAAACCTGTCTGTGGCCGTATTCATGAATATCCCGGCCTTTCCATCCCATTCTGCGTCTCCTCAGATATACGCTATTTTTATGCTCCAACATCCCGCCGGGAGCGCCAAAGCGAGAGACGCAGGTTGAGATGGAGGGGCCGGGTTGTTCTAGAATACGTACTCTAGTTGCTGGTTGCTCGAAATTATGGCTGCATTTATTCTCATTCTGAAACCGGCGACGCGCTCATCGAACTCAGATGAGATTAGTATGAAAAAAACGACTGTAAAAAGGTATAGGTTAGTTTTGGATGAATTGTGTCTAGAAATATGAACGAAGTCCAATGAACATATTCTGAAAAAAAGACTTATTTCGCTCAGTTTGAAATGTCACAAAAAACGATGAAAAAGTAGGCGTTTTTGTTACGGGAAAGAAAACTTGTGATCGCAACTCACAATGATCTAGCTCATTTTTTGTTGTTTTCAAAAAAGCAAGATTATCCTTTTCCTCCAAATATTGTGCGCAGCGCTCCGCGCATATTAGTTTTTGTCCTCAGCCATGCAGACGTTTTGAAACGTTTTCTAGCAGTTTCTTCGTTATTCGTGAGCCATTTTCGGAGAAATTTACAGTGAACATTGGAAGGGCATACTATTTCAAGATGTGTGAGTTTATATTCAAAATAACTCATGTAACTTGACGGGGCGGCGGCTACAAAAAAATGTCCGCCCTCTTTTCTGGGCACAGCTTCACTCTCAATGAAAATCTCTGAACACGGTTAACATTAGTGTGAAGCGGAGAAAATATTAGAGTATACGTATTTTACAGTGATAGTTTCAAATTTTATTTTAAGGATGATAGAGCCTTAAATGGGCTCAGGAAAATAGCTTAATCGACCGGCTTTGAGAAAATAAAAATGAAAAAAGGAGAATCACGTCAAGTTGATTCCTAAACGCTCAGCTTAGAATTTGGTTGCGCGTACAGCCTAGTTTTTATTCCTATTCACATCTCCGCGTGGCATAGTGGATACAATTTCTATTCTAGTGAAAACGGATTGAGGTTCGAATCCCGCTTCGAGCGAAAACATTTGCAATAATCTGCTAGTATTAACTACAATTATCTTAATGCTCAATGCTGTGTTAAACGAAAATGACGTGCATTATTATCACATAGCTATACATTATTTCAAGAGTTTCTCCGTGACTATAGAAAAAGAGGTCAAGTAGTATAAAAAACGAGTGTCAAGAAATTGAAGATTAGTTTTAGAGATCATCGGAACAAAACATATAAAACAGGTTCATTAAAGACCAAGGGTCACGCCAACATTGGAAATGAGGGAATTATTGGATGATATTCTCCGTCTATGTTTGTGTAAGTACCCAAAATACCATATCTCGATAATCAATGTTCGAAATTTTTGATGTGTTTTTTAATATTTTTCAAATTCCCGCCGCGCTCGAAGTTGCTCGAAATTTTGGCCGTGTATTACGTATTTCGAGCAGTACCGTACCATTAGCGGTTTGGGGCGAGCGAGTCGTCCGCCGCCGGCTTTTTTATTTCTCTATATTCTTGATATTTCAATGAAAATTATAATTATTATGTTGTTCTGTGTTCTTGCATTCCACAATGCAATGATAAGACTCTTTCTGCCGTACTTTCAGCTCTGCCTTCTCATTAGCCGGTGTAAAATGAGTACTTCTCTAACATCAATTTTTTTTGAGACACGTATAACCAATTTATTGTGAAAACTTTCAGAAAATCTAATTTTTCGTTGCTTTTTCTCTACAAATTATTTGAATAAATCGTATATATCATATCTTTGTCAGTTTTCAGGGCAGCACTAGCATTTTTGCCTGGTCACGGCTTGGTGTCTACAACTAAAACACGATTTCAAGGTGAGTCCCGATTCAACCTTTGCTTTGTTAAATCTTTTGTTACCTAGTCAATGCATTTGTAGCAATGAACATATTAACTTCATAATTTGACAGAAAAACTAGTGTGAAGTGACCGAAATAGTTCGTTATTCGTCAAATTGACAACATTCATTGAGTGTTAGATTTGAACGAATATTTGATATTCGGCAAATTCACTTGACTAGATCATCAGTACACTATTACAGAACACTTCGTTTTAAGAATTTGAGATTCTAACTTCTCAACAACCACATATCTTGAGTAAATCAAGTAATTTCAGGTACAAATTTGTCTTCTCTTCGCTGGTTCGATGATTGCCTGACGATCAAGTAACTCAAGTCGGCACGGCACATGAAAGGAGCACGTTGGAATGCAGATGTATGTTTGTTTCCATTATAACTTCATTCCGTAGTTTGTTGTTGTCGGAAAGATGTGTAAAATTGGAAAGCGGGCCTCTTTTCGGGAAAATATAAACATAATTAGATTAACGTAATGACGTTATAGACTGATTGCTCTACAAGATTAGTAATACTTCACTGGACTGGTGCATGCTGATTCGTTTTGAAATCGTAAGTAGTGACATTGTCATATAAAAATGGCGGAAAAAACTCAAAATCACAATACAATCTATTTTGAATTTCATTAGACATATAGGAAGAGCACGTTTTGGAGTCCCGTTTTTGATCAAAAATTGACACATTTTCAAGATATCGGCAAGAAGGGAACTCGTTTTTCTAACATTGCAGACTATCGGGAGTACTTTACTAAAGTTTAAAGTTACTAAAGTATAAGCCTGTTTTGCAGAGTAAAAAATATATGTTTCGTAGAAGCTGCTAGAGAACAAACAACAACTTATCACACGTTTCTAATTTGCTAATACCACACCCCACGGTGTATGTTGTATGTTCCGATATACTGATTCAGAAAAATTTCAGATGATGTGGTGATCAAATCACTTTCCCAATAGCAGGAAGGACAAGAAGCGACAATTCGTTTTTCGGTCGAATTTTCAGTCTTGTAATAAACATACATAAAAATTTCCGTTTTGCACTGAACAAATTTATGTACAAAAACATAGTTTATTATTACCACTCAACGAAATGTTCAGTGGGTGAAATAGATACAGAAATGTTTTTACAATCTTTACAACGTGTATGATGAGCAAAATACATAATGTACAAGCCAAGGTCTTGGAAACATGGAATCATTATTTCTCCACAAATGTAAGTAACAAAATTCAAATGGTTCCCAGTACAAAGTATAGCACGGTATGGTTTCGTCTTATGATAATGTTCTCGGCTACTTTTTAAATAAGTCAAAGAATGCATACTCCACAAGTATGTTTTCTGAGTTCTTATAGATTGAGGTTTATAATTTTAAAACAAAATTCCAACTCAAACGCGCTGCAACCCTGCAACCTGCAAATCGTGAAACTAAACATGCTAAGTGCTCTAAGAGCCTGAATGCCAGGCCAGTCTACCGACAAAGTATTGCAAATGTTCAATTCGGTTATTCAGAGAAAAAAGTAAGAATGAGAGGTTGTTCAGTTATGCTTTCTATCTATATCTATGTCTTTTTACATCACTCAAAAAAAGCAAATTGTACAACCTCTCATCTTTCTTCAAATAGATCAGACTCTAACCAAAATACTGATCCTGATAGAATCTGGAAGTGTAGAGCCATCAATGTGCGGTAGATGACTCCATCAAGACCATCTTATCACGAATGGACTGAGTATCGGGAAAAAAGTCCCAGAACGTAGGGCCTGGCCAAACTGAAAAGAAATAAAGGTTTAGACAAAAAACACAACAAATTGATCATAATGTGAAAAAGGTATAGTCTCGCAATAATAAGTACCCCATTCAAAAAATACCGGTATTTCGACCTTTCTGTTAAACGGGTAAGCGAGAAGAGTTCTGATTTTGGTTATCAGTTAAACTTTCACAGTAAAAAAGTTTGAACTGATTAAAATAACATCAAATATGCGATTGACAAAACGGTTCGAAACCACTTGACCAGAGAACCTGGTTTCTAGATGAAATATGCGGTAGAGGAAAATTCCATTTGAATATGTTATTCGCTGTCTGCTGTCTATAATGAGGTATAACTTTACTTGAACAGCAATGAACACTAACATCGTGATTCAAGTCAATTCGATCTAGAGCATAACTGACATGAATATGTTAACATGAATCATTAGAAAGTAAGAAAACCTTAAAAACCGAAAAATATAAAACTTGAAATCGCGGTGTTTGACAGACCGGCTCTCGCGCGCCTGGTGCATAGTAACCGCCGCCCTCTTTTGCGTACGGCGCCAATTTGAAAAAATATACAGGTACAGTATACTGTTTTCTACAACCCCATTTAGCATAGATAGTTTTCGTCTAATTTCACTCTCAATCACTTTCTATCGCCATCAAACGTGCAAAAAACACAGACCGCGGAATTTGAAAGTAAATGTTGGCGAGACCCTTTCTCTTTAAACTGATACTAAGAGAGAAAGGCTAATCTCGCTTGGTTAAAAATTACACAAAAGTATCACAATTATTACTCATTCCCGATTATGAAATATCTGGATACAGTACACGAACATTTAGCTAGATTTTTTCTGACGTTTCTTCGGGACATACTGTCTGTTAATTACAAGCTCGCGACCAAACGCGAATTTGTAATTGACAGAGCGCGTTCCGAGAAGTAGCCAAGTTACAGTAGATTTTAGTGGGCGGAGTCACTTGTGTCGGAAAGTTTCCGAAGTTTCCAACAGCGACCAGCCTAATCAAGATTGTTGCACCAGCTCGGTATTGAACTCAACTGTGATAGGTAGCGCGGCGTCCACAAGCAGCCGGCCATCTGAACATATTTGCAAAAGCTAAAAACTGTGATATCCAACCATCTTTTCTGGTCGTTTTTCAATGCTTATCGTATCGCACAAAAATTATTTTAGTTACTCCCCGCTCATGTGCTAACCTTCTGAAAACAGAAAATAATTTTTTTAAATGACTCCTTTTCGAATTTTTATTTGCAATGAAAATACTGGCAAGTTGCGAGATCAATGGCCTGCAATTTAAGGTGCTCGACTGACTGGCTGACTACTATCGATGGGTGAAACGAACTATACGCTGTGCACAACGATTGAACAAAACCTATAGATGTTGATACAGTTATAATTACTAGATCTGTGAAGTAAACGCTCCTGATGTGTTTACGTGAACTCCTATAGTGCTTTTTTTCCTGATTTTCCTCGACTTTGAACTTCACAACCATTGAAATAACTTTGATCGGATGAATGCTTTCTAAAATGATGTTTCCTTGATTTTACGATGTATTATTCAGAGTATATCAAAATATCTGCTCATACGTTCTAGCCGTTTGTTATCTCAATATTTCATTGCTTCAAGCACTTCTTCGAGTCATAAAATACACCAACATCAAACATTCACAGCTTTTCAATCAAAAGAAACCGGTGATAAGCAGTTCCGTTAATGTGTTCAACGAAACAGTATGGCTAAAACATTAACGGTCAGATGAAATCATATTTGTTTGGAGGTACCGGGAAAGAAAATATTATAGTATCTACGGAGTTTGAGGGGTAACCGGACGTCCTAAACATTAAAACGCGCCGGCGACTCGCATCGAAATACCAGTGACACAGCTCTCACTGAAACTCGTTTTGCTCACTTGTATTCTTTTCAACTCTGGAATATGGTTTCTCTGGAAATTCTTTCATATCGCAGTTATAATTTCATCTTCGTTTATTTCTGTTTCTTTCAAGTTTTCTCCACCAAAGTTTTGTTACTTTTGATATCACTCGCCTATGCAATCAATACATATTCCTGCCCGTTACTCTGGAAAAGATAACAGTGAACTTTGATAAGAAAATTTAGTGGTGTCTTCACGCACACAATGGAGTACCTTAAACTCCTTACTCTTCTTTTAGTGCCTTTAGGTTAGTTATTGAACAACATTTTTATAGGATCGTCTATGTCCAAAAGATAGAAGAAACTCTAGATAATGAACTCAATCTTTTTCCCAAAACAAAGCGACACCTTTTATTTCACATTTCTGCTTTTTGACTGAGTAATTTGCAGATTTGATGAGTTTTTCCAGAGTGATAGGACACTTTAATAATTGTGAACGAATATCTGCTCTAAACCGGTTTCATTCCCTAACATTTCTTTTCAAATCTTCACGTTACGATAACTCGCTCATTTAGTTCGCAGCGAATGTCCCACTGGATACGAAGATATTGGAAATGGAAACTGCTATAAGGTAACAAAAGAGGTTAAAGATGAACGATTATGTGAATCAATCCCGTGTCAAGGTCCTTCAAACTGCATTTGAAAAATGTATTACAGTTTAAAGGGCTGAAGCGTTGCGATTGGACTACATAATCGTCCTTCTCCAATGCTTGCGCAGATCGTGATGCCAAACTCTAGTAAATGCCAATAAAACCAACTTCAGTAAAAATGATGATTTTTACACCGCAAGCCCAATCTTAAACCTTACGAAAGACGGAGTCCTATTCAACTCTACATTTTATTTCAAACTTCCAACATCATATGATTAGAGTGCCACATCCGAAAAAGTGAAAATTGACGGGTTTCATGAGGAAACTACTACTATATATTCGATATAGTTCATGATTCACAGCCGCGCGTAGTCGAATTGAATTGTGAAGTACAGCTTACTTCACCGCTCTCGGTAAACAGTTTGTGAATTCAGAGAAATTCGCTTTATATGCTTGTACAATCTTTTAGCACTTATTAACAAACATTTCTGCCGGAAAAGATTCAAGAAATCATTTTCCAGACGTTTACCACCCCGCATACTACCCTGGAGGCTGAAGCGCACTGTGAACAAGAGGGAGGTCACCTGGTACAGCCGCTGAACGCTTTTGTGAGCTTTTCATTTCGAGGGTGGATTTATATGTGTTATAGTTGAAGTTGAATTTGCGTTCACATATCGACACTTTCCGAGTATCCGCTTTTCCACTTTGACTTATGACACAGCAGAACATGTTGGCATGCACCCTATGACGGGCCTGCGTTCCGAAAAGGCTCCTAATCCCAGGCGGCTTAGCAATCCCTCCCATCTCATGAGAAGTTCATGAGTTTCTCATGTACCTGATAGGCTGTTCGTAAACTCTCAATGTTGTAGCATAGGAATCAGTAGAAAGAATAATATGATAAATAATATACCTTCAATGAATTGCTCATGAAGTATCTGAGATTTCTGAGAATTTGCTACGCCGCCAGTTTGAGTGGAACTGAAAACTCAATTGAAACTCTTCACTCAATTTTTCTCACTAGTGTGGTGAACTTGTTGTACAATCTTTTTATCGTTGGTATGTTGTATTCAGTCAGTAGTTGTGCGCAAAATAGATGTTTTAGATCATCAGCTTTTGAGAGTTTTGGAAAAAAGTCCTTTATGAACGTGATTTACACACAATTGAGAAATTGACTTATTAAGGTGAATACTTTGATCCAAAATGAAGCAGCAACTTTCAATACTCTCATCTGGTTAGGACTCACGTGCTCTGGAAGCTCATATACTTCTTGTGTTTATGCCAATGGAGATGCGGTAACAAGTTCCTCCTACACAAACTTCTATCCCGGTGAGTCAAAAATCGTTATTTGTGTCTTTTGAATTCAATTTTTATTGAATTTTTCGATCAAAGCATGAGCCTGTCTGGAAAGGTCGAATATATCATCTTACTTCACGATTTTCTACCATATGTTCGCAAGTGTCGAGTTCACAAACAATTACTCTTAATAATTACGCAACACTATGTGCCTGATTGCTCACGTACAGTGCTCCCCCCCCCCCCCCTCAATAGTACAGGGATGTAAACACTATTTTAAGAGACGACCATAGAACAGTAAAAACATGGAAATACTAAACACAAAACAGAGTCAAATATTTTGCGTGAGAGTGTCAACCCCTCCATTCAGATCCTCCTTGTCTTATTAGAGACGGATCTACTTTTCATACTATGATAGGTGTTGAGCAGTGATAGTGACACTTGGCAGACGTCGATATACATGTTGGCGCGTGTCATTTCGTTGTTTTCTAATAACTAACAGATATATCAGCAACTTGTCATGATAATGGTTTACTTGTCACTAGCCTCTCAGTGCAACTTAACCCCACATATTGTAAGTGATCAAAGTCTCGGCTGTGTTTCCAAACAATCGCCAAGATTTTTTACCACGTCTACGTACTGACTAAGAGCATATCAATAATGTTTAAGAGTGGAAGTTTTTGTTAGACTTTATTTGTTTTGACTAAGTGTTCTCGTATGTCCCGGCACCTGATGTGGAAGTATTTTCCATGTATCAGCCACTTTATTTTATATGTACCAGCCGCTATGAATGACACATTTATCTAAATGGGTGATTAGAGGGACCGTCCTGGATTAATTTCGACGTTAGCGTTATCATTCCGACTGCAAAGGCCGTGAAAAAAACTAATAAAAACCACACGTATTGCAATTTTGTATCTTGCTTCGTTCTCAAAATAGATTATACGTAATAGACAGGTCACCAATGAAACCTTCTTAAAATCTTTTTTTGGCTAACAAAGTACAATACTAATCACAACTACAGTACAAAGAGCAGACAGGTCAACAACTAGAATTTCAAGTTCACATAAAAATCGAGAAAACAGTGGTCTATGACGTCACAGTATAATGTTTTTATTTCTATTCGGAACCCTGGGCTGATTTTAGACATTCCAACCTAATTGTTCATTAAACCTTTATTAACACCTAACACGATTAGATACAATTTTATACTTCCAAATTTCTTATGCGAATAAGATTGTAGAAGAACGGTCTGTGTAAGTCAAAGCGGGGTGAATCCACATGGACTATGCTAACGGACAACGGAAAGGGTTGCTAACGGATTAACGGACCCTTTCTAAGTACATGCAGTTCATTCAGCAAATAATGACAGGGCCCGTTTCTCTGCTTTCTTACAATCTCACTTTCTTACAAAAAATCTTACTTTCTTACAAAAAAGTCTTACTTTCTTACAAAAAATCTGACTTTCTTACAAAAAATCTGACTTTCTTACAATTAATCTGACTTTCTTACAATTAATCTGCCTTTTTAGAATAACTCTTACTTTCTCAAATGAAACTCACTTTCCGACAAAATCTTACCCAAAATGTGAAAATGTGACCCTCGGGGGAAATTTTTATTTTTTTGCCTTTCAACAGAACTTCATTTTTATGAGATTCCATCCCGAATTTTATTAATTCGGAAAATTTTGATTTTCGCAACTCTCCCCTCCGTGGTAGTTTGTTTTTGTCGAAGCAACGCATGAAAACGAGACATCGGTACAATGAGAATTTGAAATGGGATATCGGGATATTGAGACATTGGAATGGGACCTTTAGAGGCCCCCTTGGATAGAACGGAGCCATGTAACTTTCATAAGCGTATGGGTAAAAGTACTAGAGGACTAAATTTCAGCATAAGTAAAAACTGAGGGGTGAAAGTAAAATGTTCCCCAATATTTTCAACCTATGCATTTATATTCTTTTTGAATTCATCAACCGCCAATGAGCAGTATATTAGCCAAAGCTTTCAAAGTTGAAGCCAAAGTTGAAGTCTTATATTTCTCCATTTGACACCAAAAAGTTCGAGCTTTCTCATGTGATAAATGATCAAGAAGAGACGGTGAACTCTGTTCCACCATTCGATGCAGTAATCCGTCAAGTATTCAGGAAGTCTTTTTTAACAAACGGTTCATAATTTTGCTTTCAAACTTCCAGAGTTTGTAGTAGTAGAGGTGCAGGAGACACTGTTGTTGTTTATCACTATTTGCTGATACAAAAATGATAAAACCGAAAACTACTCAATTTCTCCACTCCCAAGAAATATTTTAGTTCAAAAGAGAATGTAAAATGAGAAAAAAGTGGTTAGAAACTGAAATTTGAAAAAAATTGGGCTATTTCGAGAGGGTAAGGTATTTTTGTGAACGCATGAATTTTCATGAGAAAGTAAGATTTTTCGTGAGAAAATGATATTTCCGTGAGAAAGTCAGATGTTTCGTGAGAAAGTAAGACTAATTGTAAGAAAGTTAGATTTTTTGTAAGAAAGTGAGATTTTTTTGTGAGAAAGTAAGATTGTTGGTAAGCAGAGAAACGGCACCATAGTATATCAACTACCGGGAATAGCAAACATGATTATCAGCAAAAGAATCGCATTTATTGAACAATGCTAATATGGTTCCACGATGGTTTTATCGGGACACTTATTGTCAAGAATTAATAAAAACAATAATAATAAGTTCATTCGTTCAGACGTTGAAAACACATGTTTCATCCAGAGAGGTAACGATGAGATCATACGAACCTGAGATGACTACAGATTCCTAAGGACTGCGTCAACAAAGACATTTCTCGGTATTTCTGTAGAGGCAACATAACCTTTTAGAATTCGAAAACACACACGATAAAAACGAGCAACTCTTGCGGCGTAGCAATCCCTCAAAAGTCTCATGAGATACTTCATAAGCCGTTAGTATGAGTTTCTCATGAGATTCTATTGATTGCTATGCTACAGCATTGAGAGTTCACGAGTAGCTCATGAGGTGTTTATTGAGAAACTCTTATGAACTCCGCATGAGCCACGCCTGTTTTTTTAGCAAGTGGCTGATGAGGTACCTTATGAAATACTCATATGAACTTCTCATGAGATTGGAGAGATTGCTACGGCGCTCGTTCTTTTTTAGGTTCCCCTGATCCCGATCGTGGTAATTGCGTGTTTCTCTCTTCATCTGGTTCTCTCACTGGAAAATGGATAAGTGGAAACTGTTTGAGTCAGTCGTTTGGATACGGATGTCAAGTTCTTGCTGCGCTCCCGCCCAACTACGGTAGAGACGTTTTTTTCTCAAAATCTTTTTGATTGAATATGTGAAGGTGTGAAAATGTTTTGCCACTTTTACTTTTTTTATTTTGGATTCAACCGTGAATGCTCTTGCAGTTCCGACTTGTGGTTCTTCTTTCAAACATTTGGACGACTACTGTTACAAAATAATACCCTCCATGTCGGAAGAGAACGCAAAAACAATGTGTGAAACAGAATGTGGACATTTGACTTCCATTCACACCAAAAAGGTTAGTCTGAATGATGTGTCCTAACAAATAGAAAGTACCAATGGGCCTGATTATCTACCTGCTTAGTTGTTCAAATGTCCATTGTCCACTTGCGCACAGTTACAAATGGAAGTTCGAATAAATAGATAAATGCAAAATAAAGACATAATGCGTGGTAGAAAACCACTTGAATCAAAACAAAAGACTGGCTTTGTTACTTTATCTACAAATGAACTACATGAAAACCCAAACTCAACCAGGAAACAATAAATTCAAGAGAAACTGGGAAGAAACAACCACGAAGGCCTAAAATTGTATCATGACAGTTGTAACTAGAGCCTTGCCCCAAAGGTTTAGTGTGTGACGACTTTTTACGTACATTCAGTAACGCGACGTCAAAATACAATAAACTGTCTATAATCAACCATTCTAACACTTTTGCTGTCGATCATGGTTTCAATACGATTTGTCACTTTTTCCGACAATATTATTCTCAGTTCTGTTTTGCAATAAATCACAGCGAGAAAAAGTGAATAAAACACGCTGCAATAAAAAGAAATTGAAATTCTGTCATCTATTTTTTTACATATTCATTCATTCATGTCGCTTCGTTACGAGGTGATTATCATCATACATGTCCCAGATCATTGTAGTAGCAGCTTTTTGTGAGCTTGTCCTGGTCCCTTTCTTTCATAGAAGACTTCATGATCGACGTGCAAATGATCTGATGCTACTGATTCAGTAACATGCGAATAACTTCTTGGAGAGGGTGAACTGCGTGGGCAGGCATTTCTGTTGGGATTACGAGTGTCTTAGGTTCTCCATCTCATATTCACCTTTACATCTACCACCCTAGATACTTGAATGTGGAGCTATTGGTGTCAAAATCCGTGAAGGAGTTTTTGAGAAAATGGCATGAGATCACTTATGGAAGTTCGCAATACTGGGATAAAAAACTAATCTGCACAGCGCTTCGCGCTGCGCGCGATCGGATAGTCAGAACTTCAAGCCTTATATCGAATTTGTAGTTTAATTTGTATATAAAACTATAAAACGGGAGGGTGCAGTTTTGACTGATGAGCAGTGAAATAAAACCATTCTCCAAATAGACAAAAAACGTTGAAATCCTAAAAAAAAATATGAATATTCAAATGAGGAGAAAATTAGTATTTTGTTCCGTAGATTAGTCAACATCGTGGTTGTGCATTCAAAACATCCAAATGTTTCAGGAAAACGAGTTCATTCTGGACTTGTTCCAACACACGGATGAGCAATATGCCCGGATCGGTCTGGAATGGAAAGGAACTCGGGACTATGAGTGGACGGATAGAACCGTGACACCAGCAACAGACTACGACAATTTCGGTATAAATCCATTTTACCAATCGACAAAACATACATGAATGGTGAACGAGCATCAATTGTATTCTTCTAGGATAGATTCTCGGATTCTGTATTCTACTAGGATTTCATCAGCATTGCATGAGCTGAAAGTTTCCAAAGCATCAGTTTCGAGTCCTCTTGGGGATTGCCGTTGTCTTCCTAGAAGACTCTCTTCCTCCAACTCCTAGCGCCCTTCTGACGCCAAGACACTTTCACACAACACTCAGTGATACGGAAAAAATAAAGCGTGTATTGTATTGTATACTCCGAAACCTTCAGATTTCGAATTCTGCATGGCAATAGGTATCACTATCAGTTTGTGATTAAGGATTTGCGGACCCTTCCCTTGGCAACTGTGTTGCTATGTCACTGGTTGATGATATAGTTCCTAGTGGAAAATGGATAAACACGTTCTGTTCTACGAATATGACATCAGTTTGCAAACGACGTAGGTTTCAATACTCGAATAAAACCACGTGATCAGGCAATTTTTTCGGTTTTTCTTGCAAATTCCGTAAAAAGTGACCCTTGCATGTATTCTTATACGAGTGGCAAATTCAACGTGATGCAAGAATAATAGAACAATACTTTTCTATCTGGTTTATGGCAGATCAAGTCACAGCTGCTCTAAAATGTTATGTTACCAGAAAGTGTACTTTTTCAATTCTTATTCTTAGGTAATTGAGAAACAAGCCTTAAAGTTACCTGAAAACGTAGTTTGGTTAGCAACAAAATATACCGTGAAAACCAATTCTCCGGTAGAATGAGAGGAAAACCGATTTTTGATTTCAGGTAAATTCAATGGTATACTAGAAGTAAACTAAACATTCACGTAAAGTGAGCATTCTAATAAGGAATAATGCTTCTTGTAACTGCACGTGTCTGAGTTCTGCTTTGTTTAACATGTTTTATGTGACTGTGCGAGTGAGTAACATTATACCTACTCAACTGACCTAAACTGAAAGATTAGCAGAAAAAGGGTTAGGCTACCTGAAAACCTGGGTAGATATAGAACTGACCGACTTGTTCATTGATCTGCTCCCACTTTTGGATCAATTATTGATATTTCAACTCGAGAAACTGAAGTTCGAGAATTGTTTGCGTTTTCAGCTATGACGAAACCCTGCGCCTCCTTTGTACTTTCCAACTCTACAACGGTCTCTCCGGCAGCTGTTGCCACACTAGCCCCACCCACGTGCTCCTCAACTATGTTCTTTGAAGGAAACGGAACGGTATACATTACATGTTTTACGAAACAATTTTTAATTCTGTCACCTTATACTAGCCATTCATAATATTCTCATTAAAAGTATGAAAAAAACCAGAGTGTGTGAAGAAACCTTACTTTTCTCGCTTGACTGGCAATCAAAACTTCAAATGGAGAAAATCACATCTCTCGCTGGTGAAAAGATGTGATTGACAATATAGTGAAACACGAATTTCGCAATCTCTGTCGAACCAACTGCCTCGTAAAGAAAAACGTTTTCCAACACCTAACGAACCCAGATAACTAGAAATAACTAGATGTGAAAAGAACAGTTATCCCTGCCCATCTTAAGTAATTGATTGACTTGTCCACTGCAAATGAAGAATAGTCATTGGACAGATTCAGTCAATGTGACTATCGACTTATTCACGATTAGCACTCGAACATGTTTCATTCGTTTCTTTAAAAAAACGTCCCAGACTCCCGAACATAGTGAAAGAGGACACTTAGTCCACAGGTGAAAAAGGAGTTTATCATCGGTGAGAACAATCCGCGATAAATGAGAAATGATGCTCTGCGTAGACACCTCAAGAATCTGAATTTCAGTTGTATTCTGCGGGATATCCCTCTAATTATGCCAGTCAACTCGAATGTGAGTACGTCATCACTGCTCCACCTGGCTTCGTCGTATTCTTTGCATTGAATGGTGATGACCATTTCCCAGACGACGCAGGTTCTATCAGCCTTTACAACAGTATCACGGACACTGTACCATTTATTCCAAGGTCAGATTGCAAATCCGGAAACATATTCGAAGAAATGGTTTGAAAACATCCATGCAACTTTGAATAACCAACAACAATCAGCGGTTCTTTGATTGCGAATAGTTGCGTTCGTTTGAAGAGAGGCAGTTTTGAATGCTAGTAACTCTTGAGGAAATTAAAAAAGAGCTCATGTATTTATTTGAAAAAATAACTATTCAATTTAGTTAGACCTTGTTAGTTCTATGTGAACACTTTGAGGGCGGTCGGCGCGTATAGTCAATTTCATACGCACTGAGACCTGTTGGCTGCGTGCCAAGATTTTCGGATGACCATTTCTCGTAGCGAACATACGTAATCTGAAAACTTTTCCATTTTCGTGTTTCAGAGAGACAGTAACACCTCTAACAGAGATTCGCAGTTTTTTGAAAAACTCCAAAATGGTGGAAAATAGCCTGGAATATTAATTGGATTGCTGCCACGTCTCAGTTTTGATTTAGTAGTGATTAATAATTGATGGGGCTCTGTGCCGAATTATCTTCTTTCAATTGCAACACTGTTATCCATTCGGCTGATCCAGAACCCCATGTTATATAGTATATAATAGTAGGTATATTCCACAAACATCACATACATGTCATCTAGTAGAAATTCACGGGAATAACACAATAAGGGGGGGGGGGGTTACGACCCTCCTGTCTTCTGAGATGGGGAGTTCAGGTGACTCTCGTGTACTTTACTGTAAATTAGATGCACATTAGAATATAAAATCGCAACATCCAAACAACAAAAAAACAAAAACGAAACAATCATAAGATGTTAATCCTATATCTGAGAATGAACTTATAACTGTTATTTAAACAAGAATTTCCACTCCTCCTCCTCTTCAGACTAATTTATGGATATACGTATGACTATACGTTCTACGCCTCGACAACGTCATCAATGAAAGTGAAGTTCTCCAGTGGAAGTTCGGACAAGTACAAGTGGACAGCAAATTATACTTCAGTTGATAGTACGCACTTATTCTCAGAAACACACTAACTACTGACTACAGACGTGGACATTGGTTAATTGGTAAATGTACGGGGGAAAATGAAAGATCTCATTATTAACTTACTGACTCACCAAGGTTTT